>BSBK01004748.1:765000-853763 GCA_027943335.1 Chamaecyparis obtusa | reverse complement strand
GTATGCAACATATAAGAATTTAAATCGTCCCCTTAAGCCATGTATCCGAGCTTAAGAAAAATTTATAAATTTATGTCAAATTGTTCAACCAAGTCACACAAGTCAAGTAAAATGTATACATTTTTTCTAGGCCACATCAAGCAGTTCATCTCTCTCTTGGATAGCATGTAATATTCTCTCATGATCATTAGTATCTAGTCTCCACTTACAAATGTCACGTCCTATGACTGCATGAAGAGATAGGCCGGTAGCAATTACAAGGTGGCTATACTGATATGCCTTGTTGTCATACCGATAATAAATAATGTGAATCTCATGTTTAACTATTTTAATTTTCTTCAAATATGTTCATTGTACAAAAATTGAACCTATGTAGACAAGAAACAACATTTCGAACAATGGGTTTTAGTTTTACATTTTAAGTTTTAATTTTAATAAATTTAACATAGATACACTACTAACCTATGGGAAACATAATCCCATCACTTGTTTCATTAATTTTAGATTCTTCCTCTACTCTATGAAATGTAGTAAATATAAACTAACATGTTATACATTTTCAGGTTCTTCCATGACTGCAAAAACATGTACTACACAATAAATTTGATGGCCTATCAATTTACTTTAAAGAGACCTAGCTCGATATATATGTTTGAATGAAAGTAAATAAGTACGTATGATAAGTCCAAAATGTAGTGATCAAGTTCTTCACTATTTCCTCAATCCTATTAGAGTGATGAGCTCTACATATCAATGCCCAATTTCTTTCAAATGTACTATCATCTAGATTGATTCCCCTTTCCATATAATGTGATCAGTGAAGAGATTTGTCTTTTGTGGGACATGCTTTTATTTAAAATAGATGTCAATATCAATCTTATTGAAATGGACTTATTTGCATATCTAGTTGTTTTAGCAATGGAATTCAAACCTTCCTTAAAAAGTTTAACAATATCTATTTGTAGGTTAGACGATTTCCTTTTTTTCAATGTTGAATCTACAACAAGCAATTTTAATGGCTCTTTTAACTCATGCTTAAGAAATGAAATTGATAATAGTTGGGTTTTCTCAAGTGTATCAGGATTCTCAAATCGAGAAATTATTTCCGTAGACTTCTTATTCAATCTCCTCTTCTTAGTATGTGTTGGTTGTTCCGCTTAATATCACAATTTCTAGACATCCATTTCAATTAAATGATCTATTATTTTACAAATAATTTTTCTCTTTAATATTGGAGCTAGATTGATGTTTTGATATGTTTCTTGAACTTGGGATTTACACAAAATTTTTAAAAATAACTAATAAGTGGAAACACTTAAAATACATATTTACACAAGAAGAATTTAAAAACATGTATATTATGTAATACCCCTCTAACCCTAATATAAGTTTTGTGTTTTGAAAGAATTAAGATCTTTCGATGTTTTCTTACAACTTAAGTTGTACATGATACTTGTTTGATCTATTCCTATAGTTTGTTTATAATAATTTCATAAGCTAGTACTCAATGATTCTAATATTAGACTTACTATCTAAAGGTATCATTTTTGTATGTATTTATCTCCGTGTATGTATTGAGTACCCTTCAAGACCTTTATGATCAAAGTTAGGATGTTATATGATATGTACTTGATAGATATATATAAGTGGTTATTTATATTTTCTTCTATTAAGGTTACTTTGGATGAATCTTGTATCTCACTTGATTATTTGATTATGTTGATTTATTATTAGTATTGATAAGAGACTAACACAATGCTTGAGATTCTAACCTTCGTTATGATGATGCTACATGCTTTGAGTGTATATATATACATGATGTGTTTTCATGATTCAGGATGAAGTCGTAGTTACTCACATCACTGAGGTCCACATGATGTATCGAACCCGATCATCTGTCTGCAATGTTTTCTTTTGTATGTATATCCGTGCATATGTATTTCTTCTTTGTGATGCAGGCTTGTAGGTACCGGGCATCGACTTCACCTAGCTTCACAGGTCTGAGCATGCCCTCAAATCCTCGATGGTTGTTGTTATGGAGATAGTACTAAGGCCCCTACATGAGTCTTCCTTTGTCATTATTCCAATTTGGGAATATTAGGGTTCCTTCTTTGTCAGTCAACCTTTGGGTTAAAAACTCAGATCCAATGCACCCGGTTGGCATGGTTGTAGTTAGTGCCTTGTGGCCACTTGAATTCATTTGGTTGTATGATTTGTTTACTCATTTTATTTATTTCTCCTTCTTGGTATGATTCTTAGTTAATCTTTCTATGTTGTGTTTCAGGAGTTTGGCTTGACTTTCCTTGTTGACTTTGGTTGACCTTGTTTGATCTTATGGTTTTCTCGATATGTTTCATAGATGATTTTTATGGCCTCTTTGGATGATTAGATTTATTTTGAGGCATGTGATTTTATTCTACCTCAATGATTATATCCTATAGTAATTATAAATAGGTAATAATATTGTGATCTATTACTTCATAATCTTATAGATTATAGTGTTTGGTATTTGGCATGTATCTATATAAATATAAATATATATATGGGTGCACACACACACACAGATATATATATATATATATATATATATATATATATATATATATATATATATAATATATATAATTTATATGTGATTATATGTTAATTATTGTAGATATTGTTGATGGTGTATATTTTGGGATTAATGTAAAGTATAATATTATTAATAATTAAATATTAAATAATGTGAGGTATATTATTCTCAATTGTTAATTATTAATAATGAGGATAGGTTATATATATAGATATTGCTGTAATTAATGATGGCATATGCATATATGTTAGGATAATATTACATATGTGTATGAATGAATACAAATAATCTTTTATTGTATATTTGAGTAATATAGTTGTATGATATTAAGTTATTTATAATACCCTTTAGTTAAGAGTTAGTTGGGAGTTGGTTACTTTTCCTCTCAACCTTTGGAAATCTATTTATATGCACTACTTTCTCATTTGAAGAGAGGGGGATTTTGGGGCTGAAGCATTGAGGAGAGGATGGCCTTACTTTTCATGGAGATTTTAGAGAGAAAACTTGGAGATGTGAAGGAGAGTTTGTAAGCATATGTCTTTAAGAATTTTTGGTTATCTTTGCTTTTGGGAGAGAGACATTTTTGTGAGAATTTCAGTAGTTGAGAGAGGGATTCTTTGCTATGGAATTATTTCTTTCTTTCATGGAGATTTCTGAAACTAGATAGGGTTTGAAGGATGCATCTCAAGTTTGGATTTGTCTTCTCTTTTGTTTCCTTCCTTCTTCGATTCAACCTTCGTAGGACATGAGGTATGGATTGAATATTTTAGTTACTTGATGTATCTGATAGATTATAGATCTATTTATATATTATCATTATTTATTATATCTGTACTTTTCATTTGTATGGTTATTTTAAAGTTTTGAGTTTTTGTTTGTAAGAATTGGCATGTGTTTTCCTAGGGTTTTTAGCAACCCATTTTGGAGATCTATTATTATAACTATTTAAATTGCATCTATTGTTTTACTAAATTGATTTTATAGAAGTAAAATTCATAGATCTCAAATGGGTATCTCTCTGATTTTATTTTTAGGGTCTAATTAATGCCTTATTTTTGACATTTTGGCAGACTATGCCTATCCATTCTTGATTCTGAATTTCTGTCAAATGTATTCGTATGCTACAGGCTAATATGATTATATAAAAGTCTGAATTTGATATCAGAGATTCTCCTAAGTCTTAGCTTTCATTTCCAATTGGTTTGGAGAATTTTTATTATGTTTTGTGAAAATTAAAACCGTTTTAGTGAAGGCAGGTCTGAACCCTAACCAGAGTTTTCTGTTTTAAACCAGAAGTCATAACTTTCTTTCCCACTGTTGGATCTTCCTAAAAATAAAATTGAGAGTCCATAATTATTTTATCTAAATCTCCACCAAAGATATTTCCTTTATTATTTTTTTTTTGGAAGAAATGGATGACTGTTCTAATGATGACTATTCTTTGCATTCAATCCTTGCTTGAAATAATTCAGTTTAAGAACATCATTAAGTTTTAAGGTTTCGTATGGTTATCAGTGGCTATTAGAATTTTTTTTTGGTTAATTGGATCTATGTATACTCTGAATATGTTTATAATATCACTTGGATGTCTTCTTATATGTTTGGAACATTCTGAATGCCATATTGGGTTTAGGGTTGTCAAGTGGACTAGGACAACATATGTTTTCCTAAACTCAATCAAATGTTGTTATGGAATTGATATGAATTCTTGATGATGAATCTATTATGTTCTTATGATTTTTATATGTATGTTAGGGAACCTAAGTACACTAGGTGAGTGGCTCATAGTGAGGGGTCGGGGCCCTAAGTGGCTAGTACCAGGATAACCTACTATGAGTTATTTAATCAAGTGATAACCTAAATAAATGAATTGGGAATGGGAGATTATTGGAATGGGAAATTACACATTAATCAAGATTAATTGTTCCTCACCCATGCCTTTAGTGCTAGTAAAGACTAAGGATGGGAGTGGGAGAAGGTACCTATGCGTAGGTACAACTGAATGACCTTGTCTGTACGAGAGGCATTCGGTTCCGTATGTGCCTACTTGGGGGCCGGGGCCAAGAGTGGCTAGTACCAGGATAACCCAAGGGGTGAGGGCTATGCGATGACACTCACCTAGCTTGTAGCTTAGAGTCTCTATCAAATTTGATCATGCCTCTGGTATTCCTTGTGGTCTTCTTGTCTTTTCTTTTTTGTTGTGACTTTGAGGAACTTTTATCACCACCTTAAGAATTTTCTAGTTGTTACCTCTTGTATGGGCCTTTGGTTCTATCTCCTAGCTTGGGGGAGTGGGCCTATTGGTTCCACGTGGTTGGGTGGTTAATATTTATATCGAGGTATTGATCATGATTCTTTGGATGATCCTAGCACATAATATTTTCCAGATCTGCAGTTGAATATTTCTTATTGGATATTTTAATATGTTGAGATGTACTTATGTATTTGTATTCATATAATTTTTAATCTCCTAAAAGGAGTCTTGTAGTATTGATGTAATCTCAATTCAAAGCAATGCATAAGGGAATGGGTAGTTCTAGGTAAAAGAAAGGGAAAAGAATGTGGAATATTGGACATGTTACTAGCATTAAAAGAAAGTGTTTATGTTATTTCTCCTATCCTCTTATTTTGTCCACATGTAAAGGAAATAATCTTAAATATAGTTATATATAATGATGTATCCCAACAATAATGTATTCTCTCTTGATGAAAGAATCCAAGGAAATTATTGAGAAATGATAGATTAGTAATTGGAATTATTAACAATGAATGGTTATGAAATAATGCAATAAAATAGTAATTTGATTTTAATGTTAATACTTGGTTCATGTTAATGAAGTACCTAGGATGATGCCTACCTTAATGAATATTAATCTCTTACCTAAATTATTAGAGAAAAGTGATATAAAGGATAGTAGATGTAGATGAAATCAATATGAATTTATGGAATGAGTTGATAAAAGGAATAATGATGTTGGATGATTAACTTATGTTTAATAAAAGAAATAAGTTAGGGACATTTAACTTGATGCATTAAAATGAACGTAGATCTTTTAAGCTCATGATTCCATGAATATCTTATGCATGTAAATGGTTTATATGATGTTGCTTTAGTAGTGACATGAGGGGACCCATGAGGACTTAAGTTGTATAAATATTACATTCAAGTAGTAGAAAATTATTTCTTCTTTTAGAAATATGAAGTGTAATGATGAATATTATTCTAGTTAAAATTAAAAAAAGAAATTTACTACTTGCATTTTATAGAGGTTTATGTCTTGTCCTCTTGGGTTTCCTGGTGGGGCGTTACATATTAACCATAGAGAGAGAGAGAGAGAGTCAAGGGGATTTATAAAAGAACTATAGAGAGAGTGTGTGTGTCTTAAGGAGATCAGAGAGAGATAGATCCTTAAGGCAGTTTAAGTGAGATCCTAAAAATAAGTAGAGAGAGACTAAACATATTTAAAGAATGTAAAAAGAGGGAGTAAGAGAGATCCTAAAAATAACATATAAGTTTAAATCACGTAAGAAGAATAAAGGGGAAGGAGAGAGAGAGAGAGAGAGAGAGAGAGAGAGACCTTTCCTAGTATGATATCTTGCCAATAATTATTCACATAGTATTGGATCAGTTTCAGGTGAATACTTTCATGTAGAATTATTTACCCTTATCCTTTTATTTCCCATCTCTTTCCTTTGAAGAAATGCTCTTTTAAAATTTGACACCAACTTGAATGCACTTCCAAATGTCTTCCTTCTCAAAAATGCAAATTATTCTTCAAATTTCATGTTTAGAAAAAAAAAATTTAAATCTTTATTTATGTGAAACCATTAATAGCTTTAAAAAACATTAAATTAGTCAACCAGGGTTTTTATCAAAAGTCACAAAGTATTTTTGAATAAAATCACCTAAGTTAAGCATTTTAACTCCGCCAAAATGTCAAGGGGTTTCGATAGAAAGTACTTTCTATCAAACCTTTAGGTTTTGATTGAAAGTACCTATTGAAACCTCCTAGTAAGCATGCTCGCCCAAAGGCCAAGAAAATTTTGTAGTTTTGAGACCTTGAGATCTCAATCTGAGGGCTCAAATGGAATAATATTAACAAACCTTTATGCAGTACACAAGTACTTGGAACAAACATTTCAATGGTTATAATTTTAATAAATTTTTATTTTATTATGCATGTGTTTTTATGTTAATCAAATATAGGTTTCTTCCCAAAAATCAACCTCTATGTTCGACGTTCATGGAAAAATAGTAAACAAGAGAGAAAATTCTAAAAAACATGTATACACTAAGTGTTTAAGTCTTCTTTCTATTAATTTTTTTTTTGGAAATTGGACAAATACACAAGTTACAACCTATGAAGTGAACGTATGTCAAAATTACAAATAAGTCAACTTCAAACATTAATAAAATATGAAATAATGAGGATAAAGTCATGAAACCAATTGCAAACACTAGATATGGATGTTACAAAACTAAGTTGGAAAGAATCAACTTGATATCTATTTTAGAAAAGAAAAATTATTCTCTATGACGTGAGTTACACTCTTTAAAAATGTTGAACTTACAAAAATGTACTACTTTTTGAGGGAGATAGAAAAATGGATTCAAATCAATTCCAATTTTCTTTTTAAAATATATTTAGAATCTAGATAGAAAATCCTAAAAGACTCTAATCTACTTCATTTTTAAGTTTTTAATGGTTTAGTACCAATATGCTTCTGAAAGTGAAGTTTTTTTTTCAAAATGTACATCTTAGTGTCAAAGTAGGCAAAACAAGTGTAGCCCACTATTGTGGGTTCACCCTTAAATAAAGTCCTTTCTGTACTTTCCAAACTAGGTCCTAAATATTGAGTCTTAGTGTCAACTTTATATTCCACAAAAAAGAGCTCTTGGAGCCTCATGGACTATTCTCTCACTTGATAACTTTCATGCTTATCTTACAAGGGAGAAAGAAAAGTTAATTCAAATGGGAACTTTGAAGGCTACTAAACCTCAATCCCTATTTGCATAAAATTAAAAATAATCAACTTCAAAAGGAAAGAAAAAGAAAGCTAGAAAGGACAAAGAAAGGAAGAAAGAAGGTAAAATTGACAAAAAAGATAACTTTTCCCATAATAAACCAATTAAGGAGAAAGTTAAATGTTCCTATGTAAAAAGTTTGGGCATGATAATAATTAATTATTAAAGAAGAAACTTGAACATATTAAACAAATTCTTTAAAAAATATATATAGGGCTATCTGGTTCAAGTACTTAGGATCTTCATCAACTCAAGAAAATTCAAAGGTAAAAGATAAATCAAAAGGAAAGGCCTTAGTTCCTAAAACTTCTTCATCTTGGCCATGGACTATATATTTTGTTGCTTCACACCATATGGGTTCTCAAAATGTTTCCTTTTCATTCTTAGAGAAGTCTAATATGTCCTCAATCACCTTAGGGGATGATACTCCAACATTGGTTAAAGAGAGAGGGATTGTTAAAGTTGAAGGTGCAACATTTTCAAGTGTTCTAAGTGTTCCTTCACTAATAACTAATATTATTTATGTACATATCTAATTAGTCACCTAGGAAAGCGCATGAGATTCAATTTCTCTCCAAATTCAATTGAGATAAGAGATGTGCAAAGAAACAACTTGGTAGCTATAGGGCAGGCTCATCATTAATCTAGATTGTATACCTTCTCCAACTTTGAGCCAAAGATTTTTATCCAAAGTAGCCACTATCTCATTTAGATGAAGTTAGTAAACTATGGAATGAGTGATTTGGCTACCTTAACTACCGATATCTTGAACAACTATGTAAATAACAAATGGTTAAGGGTTTACCAAAGGTTAAGTTTTCTAAAGGAATTTGTGAAGTTTGTAAACTTGAAAAACATCTGAAAGAAAATTTTGATAAAGGAAAATCATGGAAGGCAAAAGAAGTCTTAGAACTTGGTCATAGTGATATTTCAAGGGCTTTTCCCAATACATATATTTTACAAAACCATGATATGTTCTCACTTTCATTGACGATTTTTCAATATTCACATGGGTCTACTTCCTTAAGAAAGAATCAAAAGTATAAATATATGTTTATAAGATTTCAAAGGTCTAGCTAAATAGAATTCATGAAAATTCATCAAAGTTCTTTGAAAATATAATGGAAGAGAGTATGTCTGTTAGAATGATTTAGAATAACTAAGAGGGGGGTGAATCAGTTATCCTCAGGTCCAGATGTACCAATTGAACTTGATAGAACTTCAAAAATCTTAGATCTAATCAGCTATTCAACTCGGTCTCTATAACATATATCAGAAACATATAACATGCAGTCCACTATCCAAAAGTAATTAACTTGTAGAATATAACAACATTCACATCAAAACATTCACACAAGTATAACACCAGGATTTATATGGAAGCCCAACTTGGGAAAAACCACTTTGTATCATGCTACTAATTTTCACTCTTCTGAAATGAGCTTTGTGAAAAGCCAACCTCGTTAAAGGTTTACAAACACACTGTTAGGTGTGACCTTGTTAAAAGATTTAAAACATTCTGTCAAAAGTGACCTAGTTAAAGGACTTAAGAACATTCCATTAGAATATCACCTTGATTAAAGGATTTATACAATGACTGTGGTGTTTCCATCAATGCCAAAGAGGGAGATTGTTGGAAACTGCAATTAAAATAATTATTATATTGTCATTGATGTCAAACCTTAACTAGTTAGATAGCTGCTATCTAGGAGAGTACCATATCTATTTATTAATGAAGAGGATTTGGGAAAGGAGATAACAAGAGAACCTAAGGAAAGGTTGAGTTATTTGATACTTCAATGGGTACTTGATTTTTTGGCACATTGATAAGATAATGTATTTTTTATCTAAGTAAGAAGAAAGATTGAAGAGGTAGGCTTAACCAAGGAAAAGTGAAGAAATCTAGTTTAAGCTGAGTGATGTTAGTGTTGATCGAGTGCTAGTATATGTTGATTAAATCTAGTGTTGACCAAACATCGGTAATTACCGAAAAAAGATAGTGTTTGTCAAGGAAGACAGTTTGTAGTGGTGACTGAGATACACAGTGATGACTAAGGAGAAGAACATAGTATTGACTGAGTGTTAGTAAATTACATTTGGAGAAAGAATTAAGATTCCCAGCTAACATAGTTGAATTCTTGGGATATGTAAAATGTGTTGAAATTATTAATGAATTGTATGGAGCATTCAACTTTCAATCCTTAAACAGAAAATAGTAGTAACTTCACACATAACTTGACTCCATTGCATGTATCATTCATTCAGTTAACTTCTAAAAGTAAATAGCATGAAATTAACAATATATCAATCACATAACACAAGTATTTTGGTACCTCAAAAACCCTTGTTAGAAGGTAAAAACTACGGTGGGGATGACACCCACAAATTATTTACTACTGCAGATAGAAAAGGTTTGCCTATTAGGGCTACAAGTGGTGATCACTTCTAGTGATCTTACCCTATTAGGAGTAACATTTTAGATCGATTAGATCTACCTAGTTATAGGATTTTAACAACACTTATTGAGTGTGAACTCAGTAAAGAGATTTACATAAAAGACTGTTAGGTCTACTTTGTTAAGAGATTTTAGATTTCTCCATTAAAATGATTAGAAAATAACAAAAAGTATCTACATATTAACAACTCTATCTTTTCTGATATAGATCTATGAAATACTGAATAGATATCACCTGTAAATGTGAATATCTCAACTCTGAACTGCTTAGTAGCCTTGTCTGATTCTGCTCAAATTGAATGTCTCTGTATTTTGTTCTACTCTGTCTGATAACTAATATCTTGAAGTTGGCTAATGCTTCAAGAAATTCTTCGCTCCATTACATTCACACACTTAAATCAAATGATGTAAATTACAATTATATAGCATACTGCTTATGCCTCTTAACAAAATTATCTTAGAGAAAACCCTAAGATCTACGGTATACAAAAATAACCTAGATCTAGAAATTACATAAAGATTTTCATCATAATTAATGAATATATCTATAATAAATGATCCTCGATCTTGGTAAAAAAAAATTTGATTCTGTTGTGACCGTCTGCATAGATAAATGTGCCATTACTGATTACTATGTTATTTTCTATGATGCTCGGTAAATAATGTATATACTGCTTGATAATTACACTGGCACTCAGTGTCCAGTCTACTCGATGTTTACTAACACTTGATATCAGTGCACACTGATGCTCGGTAAAACTGCTTGGTGCTCGGTGTAAAGACTTAACCAACTAGCTTGAAGTGCTTGCTTTTACCGAGTAGAGTAACATAGGTAATCAACTGATGTCTTTGATACTAATGATAATCTTTAATGCTCAAATAGAAATAACAATCTCCCCCTTTGGCATTAGTATCAAAACCTTAAATGTATATAGACCTTATGTCTCAAAATATTTACTATCTCCACCATATATACATAGATACTTATCAACAAAAAAATTTCTATACTCCACCTCGATGCACGCTCCTGATAATGTGTAGTATACTTGGCATATACATGTTTTCCCCTTTTATATACATGTTTTCCCCCTTTTTTGACATTAATGCCAAATAAGAAAGTTTATACGTACAGCTTATATAAAATGTGCTTATAATGGGTTTTCTTCAATGATTCCAAGAGGTTTTCCCATTCCTCTTTCAAGTTGGTGAGAGCAAGGTGCTCAAGAATGACTTGTGCATGCATGTCAAAAATTTTGTCCAACACAGAGATTTTTGGTGTTGTAACAAGCGTTTGTGCCTTGACAATATGCTTATCAAAGATTTTCAAGTAGGGAAGCAACTCAGTTTACAATTTTGTGACGTGATCACTTATTATTTTGACATAGGATAGGGATGGAGGGTCCTAAATTAGATAATCCAAACCTACATTTTTTATTATAACAACAATAAGCACAACAAAATTCAACAATATAATGCTTCAAAATAGAATTTCATTCAACATGCCCGACTGTGAGGCCTTCCAGGTTTTAGCCTTATACAATGAAATTACAAAGTATCTCAACAATCTCCTAGCTAGTCCATCTCTGAAACACATCAGCAACTGATGGAAACACTAAGGCAGATCTAAACTTGAGCTCACAAGCCTCCAAGCAATCTCCTTGTCTCCAAGTATGAAAACCACTAGCTCTACTATTACAATATTAGATAAAACATCTGATCTACAAGATCTCGCAGGATCTAGTTATGATTATACTCTCATGTTGTTACCAATCTCCTACTAATCTCCCCTAAACATCTACCCAAGCTCTCAATATATAGCTAGCTAAGCCACAAGTCGACCAGTCAAGCTTTTAATTACAATATAGGTCCAGCCTAAGGAGAGATACCAAAACTAAATACATAAATAACCAAACATGATGTGCCCTTATATTTAGGTCCTCACATGATCCAAGAACATATCCCCAACTGTGCAAGCTCCAATTATTATGTATGCAACTGCACAAGGGAAAATACCACATGCTACATGAGCGAAACTGGCAGAAAATTGATGTCCAAGGAAAACTATGAGAACTCCCAAGTCCTAATGAATTAGGACATGTGATCTTAGAAGAATGCTCACAATTAGGTCCAATACACTACTTTAACTTTTCAAATCAAGAAACCAACAAAATCAATAGCGCTAAATCAAACAACAAATAGGTACAGGAAACATAAATATTTTTTTGGTGATGCAAGATTGCTCAAGGCCCGAGATGCTCCTGCATCAGACACCCAAGGTAAATAAAAGAATGTTCTCATGAACATTTGGAGGGAATAATAATAGGTATTCCATATCTATTCTTAACCCATATATCCTCTTTTCCTTCATTCCATGTTTTCTTCACTTTATCCATTGTTACACCCAGCATATCATCTTGTTCTACACTTTTCTCATCTTTCATTTTTTCTACTAATAGAAACTAATTCTAACCATTATCTCCACTATTGATTACACTAGCACTTCAGTGAATCACATCTTCTCCAAAATTACTAATCATCTCGACATCATCTGTAGTCCTTTCTGTCACTAGTGCCACCATTTTCTACACTATCTCTATCAGAAAGACCATCTGCCTCTTAATCTCTATAAATTCCTCAGTTGTATCATCACTTCTTCCTTTCAAACTCAGCTTACTTTCATCCATAGGAATAGGTTCATCAAATCTCTGCTCCTGATGTTTTTCATAAGGAAAAAACTTGATAACTCCACATCCCTTAGCCCCAACTTCCTGTAAGGGTAATAACTTTTTTCTGGATCCACCATGCATTACCACATATGTATTTCATGAGCATCAAACAAAACATGTCTATCAAATTACCAAGGTCTCCCAAGCAATAGATGACAAGAATCCATAGGCAATACATCACATAATAACTCATCAGGATAAGATCCAATCTAAAAATTAACCAAGCATTTCTCTTCAATCCTAACCTTAGACACATCTTGTATCCAACTAATCTGATAAGGATTAGGATGTTTCCTTCTCTCCAAATTCAACTTACTAACCATCTCTTCTAAAAAAAAGTTCTCAAAACTACCACCATCAACTATGACATTACATACCTTATCATTGTACTTACATCTAGTTCTGAACAAATTGCTTCTTTGCACTAGTTCTTGGACACATGTAGCCAACCTTCTAGTGATAAGAAATTCACCTTTTTCTGCAACATTCTCAATATCTTCTTCGACAGTTAGTGCAACTCTTTTTCTAGGACATTTAAAACTTCTATGACCCTCTTCGTCACACTAAAAACAATTACCAATAAACTCATTTTTCCATCTCTCTCTATGTCCATTATTGTAGTTATGAGTGACTTGACCACTGCCAAATCCTTTAGCAGTCTTCTTAGGATTACCTCTAGCAACTGTTTCATTAGTCTTTCCACTTTTGTTCCTATTATTTTACCTTCCTTCAAACCTCTTGATTAGATTCTCCTCAATATTTAATTCCATCAGATAAGCATCTCCCATAGTTTTCATCTGAATAGTAAGTAACTCTTCTTGAATACTAGGTCTCAAGCCATAAACGTACCTAGAAACCTTCTATTTATCAGCTTCAGAATGACCAGTCCTAATTAGGATTCTATAAAATTGTTGGTAATTTGGCTGAATTGGTTTCATAGATGTTGTCATTATGGAAACATATGATCTACATGAAGATCACACAAGTCAGAGAGCTAGTATGTCAGAGCGCAATGTAAAATTGTCTAAGTATGACATAGTGTGTTTTTGCTAGTGAACCCAAAGATAGTTTTGATTAGTGATGTTGATTGGAGTAAGTTCAATGCTTGGGAACTTGAACATAGAGTCTATGGTGACTATTGAAGGATCACCTAATATAAAAAGTTAGTACGACATGTACGGAAGAAGTTATGATAGTTTTACTAAAGACAATGTCAAGCCGACAGGATAGAATATGAAGACAAATTTGATAAAGAGTTAAGGGATTATTTTGTTTATCAAAATAATGACTTAACAATATAAAGGGATGACATCCTAGATTTTAACCCTTGGGTAAAGATATTTTTTAATATGATAGCTGACTGGAAGAGTTATTAGCCTTAATAACTTGTATAAATGTAATTGTAAAATGTAAGAAAGATATGAGATATATGATGTATATGTAATAGCGATAGTGAAAGAGCAGCGAAGAGATATTGATGCAAGTAGTATAAGGTTATGTACCTTGACCTCTTTTTGTAATCAATAAATATTGTATATTACTTATTTGGGTAGTGGGTTCATCTGGTAATCACATTTTGTACTACCAACTCCTAACAGGGTTGAGGCTTCTAACAAGGCCTATAGTCCCTTAATCAGGAATGAGACACTATATGCATGTAATAGACTCCCAACAGGGTCAACATCCTTAACATGATACTTTTGATTAGTAGATCTTTGTGGGTACCATCCCCACTGGAGTTTTCCCTTGGCCAGGGTTTCCTCGAGAACAAATAATGTGTTATGAGTTCTTTTGTTTTATTGCTATGCATGTTGTTTAGCTTTCTATGTTATGCATGCATTAAGATTATCTGTTATATCCATAATTGGGCAAAAGTAAAAAAAATTAGAATACTGATTCACCCCCCCCCCTTCTCAGTATTCCCTATTTCTAACAATTGGTATCAGAAAACTCAGATTGGATCTATGATTGAGAATTTGGGAAAGGAAGTAGATGATGATGATCAGATGGAATTGATCACATCTTTGAACAAGATCATCAGAAAGAAAAAGAAAGTAAAGAGTCTTGAAGGATGCCTAAAGGAACTTACTAAGAAGTTACAAGGTATTATAACTACACAAATTGCAGAAGCTGACCCTCTGAAAAGAGCAAAGAAAGTGATGAATACTTTTGATAATGAGTTTACCAATTTATCTGATATTGCAAAGGTAAAAGCTCAAGAAGCTTATGAGGCCAAAATTATTTTGAACATCAGTCAGAATATCAGGAATGATATCAATACCCTTGATATCTGCATTAAGGACTTGAGAAAGAATTTAGAAAGAGGTAAATCTTTGTACATTCAGTGTACAAAATCAGAGACCTTGGTAGCAGAGGAAGTTCAAAAGATAAAGATGAAGGAAGTAGAAATTCAGAATGAGACAAACCTTCTTTCAAGCCCCAATGTGAAGGTATTTGATATTGAGAAGAAAATTCACAAGATTTATGATGAAATTAGAGTTTTGCAAGATGACAAGGATAGGAAGATGAAGAGATTCACTCTTTTAAGAGAGCACATTTCTATAAATTTGAGCATTGTTGAAGGGAAACTGGAAGAATGTCTTTCAACCAAGACATCTTTCCAAAAATTTAGTTTTGAGAATCTCCAAGCATGTGAGATTGCATCCTATGGATTGTGCGCGCTACTCAATGTGGCAGATTCAATTAAGAAATCATGAGAGAAAGAGTTAGAGGCCATAAAGATTAACTTTGTAGATTGTGTTGCAAGCCTACTGGCTTTGCAATATTGAACCAAGGTATAGCTTTTTTTTGAAACATGGTTTTGTAACCCTCCTTACCATATTTTTGTCATTGTTGTCAAAGGGGGAGAGATATATAGCAGAAAATTGATAAGGATGTATACTCTTAGGGGGATTATTGTATGTTTATGAGATTTATGGATTCATAAGGACAGTTTATAAATATTTTGTATAATGGCCACAATTTTGAAATTTTGAAGTCTAGGACATAGCCAATTTTCTCATATGTTGCCACCAATGACAAAGGGGGAGATTGTTGGCAATTTGGTTGAGTTGGTTTCATAGATGTTGTCATTATGGAAACATATGATCTACATGAAGATCACACAGGTCAGAGAGCTAGTATGTCAAAGCGCAATGTAAAATTGTCTATGTCAGAGCGCAATGTAAAATTGTCTAAGTATGAGATAGTGTGTTTTTGCCAGTGAACTCGAAGATAGTTTTGATTAGTGATGTTGATTGGAGTAAGTTCAGTTCTTCTACACTTGAACATAGACTCTATGGTGACTATTGAAGACTCACCTCAGAGAGAAAGTCAGTATGACATGTACGGAAGAAGTTATGATAGTTCTACTAAAGACAATGTCAAGCCGATAGGATAGAATATGAAGACAGAATTGATAAAGAGTTAAGGGATTATTTTGTTTATCAAAATAATGACTTAAAAATATAAAGGGATGACATCCTAGATGTTAATGCTTGGGTAAAGATATTTTTTAATAAGATAGCTGATTGGAAGAGTTATTAGCCTTAATAACTTGTATAAATGTAATTGTAAAATGTAAGAAAGATATGAGATATATGATGTATTGTTGGAAACAATTGTCTGAAGGAAATTGCTACTCAATTATGTATTGTCTTTGATGTCACACTATGTCATAGTTCGCAGCAATCTGCTTCTACCGAGCTCAGTCGGTCTGCCAGACAGGGATATTTGTGCTTACCGAGTCCACTCGGTTATCGAAGAAAAGCAGTGTTCACCAAGTTCACTCGGTTGCTGAAAGAAAGTTTAGTGTTTACCGAGTTCACTCGGTTGCCGAAGAAAGTTTAGTGTTTACCGAGTTCACTCGGTTGTCAAAGGAAAGTTAGTATTTACCGAGTTCAGTCGGTTATCAAAGGTAAAGGATTGTTGGTGTTTACCGAGTTCCCTCGGTCTCCGAAAAATTATAAAAAGATATGGTCACCGAGCACTGTCGGCCCTTGAAGGATTTTTGCAAATAGAGTTTACTTAATTCAGCCGACTGTTATACTAAATAATGACGATTTGACTAATCCAAAATCATATAAATAAAAGGTCAAATGTGAAAAGTAACATATAACACAGCAGAAGATTTACAGAAGAAAAGAAGAAAAGGTATATGCGAATTTGTGAAGGATGTTCAGATATCCTTGAGGAGCAGCAAAGATTTATTCGATCAGAGAGGATCAGAATTATGCAGAACAAAGATCTGTAATCAGCAAGACAGTTGCATTATTATACAGGTCACTTTTTCATTGTTACCTTCTTATCATTGTAACAGTGAATTCTAAATCTCTTAACCGAGTTGGTTTAACAGCCATAATATAAATCCTCTAACAAGGTGGCAATTCCATTGAATTGTTTTCAAGACCTCTTACCAGGCCACTCCTAGTAGGGTGTTTTAAATCCTCTAACAAGGTCACACCTAATAGTGTGTTTTGTAACCTTTTACCGGGTTGGCTTCTAACCGGGCATCACTTCAGAAAAGTGAAAATCAGTATCTAGATACATTGGTGGTTTTTCCCATATTGGGTTTCCACGTTAAATCTTGTGTCTCTTGTGTTCTTAATTGCTTCCTCAATCATTTACATGCACTGATGAATATCTAAAGATAATATTGCTATTACTTTCTACATCTTCAAAGTTACTGCAATCTATTTACCGAGTGCTAAAACAGACAACATTGTTAAGATATCTTAAGGGATCTGTAGAGAATTAATTAGGAAGTGTTTTTATGGTTGACTGATTCACCCCCCCCTCTCAGTCACTTCATCCATATTCCATCAATTGGTATCAGAGCTTTTGGTGCTTGCAGGAAGGGTTTCAAAGACCTAAGCTAAAGATCAGGATGTCTTACAAGAGGGAAATTCCAAAGCTTAACAAAGATAACTTTTCAGCATGGCAAGGTCTCATGCGACTTCATCTGGCTTCCATTGGTGATTCAGGATGCAAATACATTGATGAAGAGTATACAATTCCTAATGGCGCATTAACTATTGAAGACATTGCAGATAAAAAGACTCACAACACCATGATGATAGACATTGCATCTGCTCTCAGCTATGAAGAATTTGATGATATTAAAGACTACACTACTGCATATGAAATGTGGGTAGCACTGAAGAAAATATATGGTGGTGATGCAAATGTAAAGAGAGCCAAAGCAGAAAGCCTAAGAGGACAGTTTGACAAGATGAATATGAAGGAAGATGAAAACATTGCAAAATATGTTGAAAGAATCAAAGCAAGTGTAAGTGCAATTAGAGCTTCTGGAGGAACAATCTCAGATGAGACTGTTATAAGTAAGGTACTCAGAACACTACTCCCTATCTATGCAATAAGAGTATCAGCTATTCAAGAAAGAAGATGTGAAGCAAACCACAGTATAACCTTGGATGCTCTAGTTGGAAGATTGACAGCTTTTGAATTAGACAACTATGACAACTATGTTCCTAGCTCCAAAAATATTGAATCAGCATTTGAGGCCAAGGTTTCACTAAAGAAGAACAAGAAAATTAAAGAAGTTCAGACAGACAGTGAAGAAGAATCAGAAGAAAGTTCTGATAGCGATCTTGAAATTGTAGAAGCATTACTTGCAAAGAAGTACTCTAGAGGGAAAGGTAAGTATAAAGGTAAAACTCCTTTAATCTGTTTTTCATGTGAAGAAATTGGACATATTGCAGCTAGGTGCCCAAACAAGCAAGTTAAAGAAGAAAAGAGAAGTCACAAGTACTATGGCAAAAATAATTTCAAATCATACAAGGATAAAGGTAAGAAATCATGTTTTATGGCTAAAGATTCTGATGATAGTGAAGAAGAAATTGTCTTTATTGCTATAAAAGATGAATCTGATGATGATGAAGATAAGATAGCACTTATTTCTCATATAAGCAAAGATGATATATGGATAATAGATAGCGGATGTTCACACCACATGACTGGTGACAAGACAAAATTTGAATATCTAGAAGACTGTGACAATGGCAATGTAAGATTTGGAAACAATGAACCTTGTTGTATAAAAGGAAAAGGAAGAATTTCATTAACCAAAGAACTCATATGTGATAATGCTTACTGGGTTGAAGGACTAAAACATAATCTTCTAAGTGTAGCACAGCTAATCAACACTGGTTTCAAGGTTGAATTCATGAATGGTCAAGCAAGACTACTGGATGGAAAAGGAAAACTCATTGGATCAGGCAAACAAACAAAAGGTAACTTATTTTATCTTGATCTCAATGAATATTCATGCTTTATTGCTCAAATAGAAGAAAGTTGGCTATGGCACAAA
The DNA here is from genome assembly GCA_027943335.1 of Chamaecyparis obtusa. Lineage (NCBI taxonomy): Eukaryota > Viridiplantae > Streptophyta > Pinopsida > Cupressales > Cupressaceae > Chamaecyparis > Chamaecyparis obtusa. The sequence goes on along the minus strand of BSBK01004748.1, from coordinate 834,653 downwards.
AGGTTATGTCATGTGAATTTTGATAACATGATAAAAATAAGAAAATTCAAGAAGGTTAGAGGCATTCCTACTTTGAAGAAACCTGACACTGGTCTATGTAAGAATTGTCAGATTGGCAAAATGAGTAAAACTAGTTTCAAAAGTAAGAACTATCAGTCTAAAGAAATTTTGGAAATTGTGCATACTGATTTATGTGGACCTATTGGAATACAAAGCTATACTGGAGATAAATTCTTTATTATTTTCGTTGATGATTATTCTAGAATGATGACTGTTATGTATTTAAGAGAAAAATCAGAGGCATTTGAAAAGTTCAAATGGTACTTAGCAAGAGTAGAAAAAGAAACAGGGAAAAGATTGAAATGCTTAAGATCAGACAGAGGTGGTGAATTCATCTCCCATGATTTTAACAACTTCTGCATTGAAAGAGGAATCAAAAGACAGGTATCAGCTCCTAGAACTCTTGAGCAGAATGGAATAGCAGAAAGAAGAAACAGATCTATTATGGATTGTGCAAGGACTCTAATGATAGAAAAGAACATCGCTATAAAGTACTGGAAGGAAGCTATCAGCACTGCAGTTCATACCTTGAACCGAGTACAACTAAAGAAAGACACATTCAAAACTCCTTATGAATTATGGTATGGCTATAAACCTAATGTAAGTTACATGAAAATATTTGGTAGCAAGTGTTATATCTTAAAAGAATCCAGAAGAAATAAATTTGATGTGAAGAGTAATGAAGGAATATTCCTAGGATATTCTAGCAAAAGCAAGGCATACAAATGTCTGAACTTATCTACTCACAAAGTCATAGAAAGTATACATGTGAAATTTGATGAGTTTGCAGAAAAGACTGAGGAAGAAAGCAAAAGGGAACCTGAGAACTACAGAAGATTCATTTACATTGAACCTGAAACATTGACAGACACAACTATCAATAAGGAAGCTATATCTACCGAGCCGAGCACAGTTACCGAGTCACAGGAAGAAGTTCAAACCGAGTCACAGGAAGAAGTTCAAACCGAGTCACAGGAAGAAATTCAGACCGAGTCTTAGCCTGAAGTTACCGAGCAAATATCTACCGAGCTCGAGCAACCTGAAGAAGAGATCCTAGAAGACAACAGCATGAATCATTCAAAAGGCAAGGAACCTATACTAGCCAAATATGTCAGAAGACATCATACACCAGATCAAATCATTGGAAACAAATCAGATGGTACTATGACAAGAAGCAAGCTAAAAGGTACATGTCTACTTACTGATTTTGAACCTAGAAATATCAAAGATGCATTAGAGAATGAAAGTTGGATTGAAGCAATGAATGAAGAATTAGAACAAATACAAAAGAACAAAACTTGGACTCTTGTACCTAGACCTAAAGATAAGAATGTAATTGGAACAAAATGGGCATTCAGAAATAAATTGAATGAAGATGGTCAAGTATCTAGAAACAAAGCTAGACTGGTATGTAAAGGTTATTCTCAAGAAGAAGGTATAGATTATGGAGAAACTTTTTCTCCTGTTGCAAGATTAGAAGGTGTAAGAACTCTACTTGCTTATGCAGCACACAAAGGATTTAAGGTATATCAGATGGATATAAAATCTGCATTTCTCAATGGAATTCTTGATGAAGAAGTCTACATTGAACAACCTGAAGGTTTTGTTGATCCAGACAAAAGGGACATGGTTTGCAGGTTACACAAAGCATTGTATGGTTTAAAACAAGCTCCTAGAGCATGGTATGAAAGACTCCATAACTATTTGATCCAGATTAATTTCAAAAGAGCTAATGATAACAGCAATCTGTATATTAAAGAAGGACCGGATGACAAAATTGTATTGGCAGAAATATTTGTGGATGATACTATATTTACAGGGAATGAGGATCAGTGCAAAGAATTTTCAGAACAAATGAACAGAGAATTTGAAATGTCTATGTTTGGTTTAATAAAATTCTTTGTTGGTCTTCAAATTCAGCAAAGCAAGAATGGTATATACATTACTCAATCCAAATACATTAAGGAGATACTTAAGAAGTTTGGAATGGAAGATTCAAAACCAGTTGGTACACCCATGTGTACTGGACTGAAACTTACCAAAAATGATGATTCAAAAGAAGTTGATCAGACCCTATACCGATCTATGATTGGAAAATTGCAGTATGTGGTACATACAAGACCTGATATTGCCTTAGCAGTCGGTATAGTAGCTAGATTCTTAGCAAAACCTAAGGAAAATCACATGATGGCAATCAAAAGAATCTTAAGATACTTAAGAGGAACTGAAGAGTATGGTTTGTGGTATAAATTTGGAGGCAATCTAGACTTGAAAGTGTTTACTGATGCTGATTGGGCAGGAAACATTGATGACAGAAAAAGCACAAGTGGTGGAGCATTTTTTCTTGGAAAAAGACTGGTATCCTGGACTAGTAAAAAGCAGAATTGTACATCTCAATCCACAGCCGAAGCAGAATATGTTGCTGCTGCAGTAAACTGTTCAAATATTGTTTGGTTTAAACAGCTATTAGAAGGTATGAAGGTTGAAATCAAAGAACCAGTTGTTATATTTTGTGACAATACCAGTGCAATAAACATTTCTAAAAATCCAGTGATGCATTCCAAAACCAAGCACATTGCTATTAAATATCACTTTGTCATAGAATTGGTGCAGGACAAGGAAATCAGATTAGAATATATTCATACAAAAGAACAGATTGCAGACATCTTTACCAAACCATTACCTAAGGATGCATTTGTGTATCTAAGAGGTAAGTTAGGGGTCATTCCCCTATCTGAGGCTCACTAAATACAGTTTTAGTGATGCATCAACCAGAACATGATTGAAAATCAACTTGTTGATGCAGCATATTAAAGGAATCATTGCATATGAATCAGTACTTGAGGTACATTAATTTTCACCGGTAATATGTGAATTGTCTTTGGCATGTGTTGTCAAAGAGGGAGTGTTTGCTATGTCTTTGCTATTACTTCAAGAAATTTTAAAATAGTCAGAAGGAAGAATTTTCAGGATACAGGAAGTTTGCTGACAGAGGGAGATTTGAATCCAAACCGAGCTAACTCTTTCAAATTTCTTATGCTATGACATATTGTGTTGCCATCAATGCCAAAGAGGGAGATTGTTGGAAACAATTGTCTGAAGGAAATTGCTACTCAATTATGTATTGTCTTTGATGTCACACTATGTCATAGTTCGCAGCAATCTGCTTCTACCGAGCTCAGTCGGTCTGCCAGATAGGGATATTAGTGCTTACCGAGTCCACTCGGTTATCGAAGAAAAGCAGTGTTCACCGAGTTCACTTGGTTGCTGAAAGAAAGTTTAGTGTTTACCGAGTTCACTCGGTTGCCGAAGAAAGTTTAGTGTTTACCGAGTTCACTCGGTTGTCAAAGGAAAGTTAGTATTTACCGAGTTCAGTCGGTTATCAAAGGTAAAGGATTTTTGGTGTTTACCGAGTTCCCTTGGTCTTCGAAAAATTATAAAAAGATATGGTCACCGAGCACTGTCGGCCCTTGAAGGATTTTTGCAAATAGAGTTTACTTAATTCAGCCGACTGTTATACTAAATAATGACGATTTGACTAATCCAAAATCATATAAATAAAAGGTCAAATGTGAAAAGTAACATATAACACAGCAGAAGATTTACAGAAGAAAAGAAGAAAAGGTATATGCGAATTTGTGAAGGATGTTCAGATATCCTTGAGGAGCAGCAAAGATTTATTCGATCAGAGAGGATCAGAATTATGCAGAACAGAGATCTATAATCAGCAAGACAGTTGCATTATTATACAGGTCACTTTTTCATTGTTACCTTCTTATCATTGTAACAGTGAATTCTAAATCTCTTAACCGAGTTGGTTTAACAGCCATAATATAAATCCTCTAACAAGGTGGCAATTCCATTGAATTGTTTTCAAGACCTCTTACCAGGCCACTCCTAGCAGGGTGTTTTAAATCCTCTAACAAGGTCACACCTAACAGTGTGTTTTGTAACCTTTTACCGGGTTGGCTTCTAACCGGGCATCACTTCAGAAAAGTGAAAATCAGTATCTAGATACATTGGTGGTTTTTCCCATATTGGGTTTCCACGTTAAATCTTGTGTCTCTTGTGTTCTTAATTGCTTCCTCAATCATTTACATGCACTGATGAATATCTAAAGATAATATTGCTATTACTTTCTGCATCTTCAAAGTTACTGCAATCTATTTACCGAGTGCTAAAACAGACAACATTGTTAAGATATCTTAAGGGATCTGCAGAGAATTAATTAGGAAGTGTTTTTATGGTTGACTGATTCACCCCCCCCCCCTCTCAGTCACTTCATCCATATTCCATCATGTATATGTAATAGCGATAGTGAAAGAGTAGTGAAGAGATATTGATACAAGCAGTATAAGGTTATGTACCTTGATCTCTTTTTGTAATCATTAAATATTGTATATTACTTGTTTGGGTAGTGGGCTCATCTGGTAATCACATTTTGTACTACCTACTCCTAACAAGGTTGAGGCTTCTAACAAGGTCTATAGTCCCTTAATCAGGACTGAGACACTATATGCATGTAATAGACTCCTAACAGGGTCAACATCCTTAACATGATACTTTTGATTAGTAGATCTTTGTGGGTACCATCCCCACTGGGGTTTTCCCTTGGCCAGGGTTTCCTCAAGAACAAATAATGTGTTATGAGTTCTTTTGTTTTATTGCTATGCATGTTGTTTAGCTTTCTATGTTATGCATGCATTAAGATTATCTGTTATATCCATAATTGGGCAAAAGTAAAAGTTTGTAGAATATTGATTCACCGCCCCTCTCAGTATTCCCTATTTCTGACAAACTCCTCAGTATACTCTTGTACAAATTTGTTAGTCTACTTCAAGGCTTGCATCTTCTTGAACATCTCTAACTCATAATCCACTAGAATGAATTTCTTTTTCAACTTATCAACCATTCAGTTCCATCTAGTGATATTTTATTTTCCTCTTCTACTTATTTCCAATTGAACTTCCCTCCACCAAACATTTGCATGATCTTTCAACTTAGTCTTTGAAAATTGAACTCTATCAGGATCTTTTGCTTCTTCATACTCAAAGTACTCATCTGTCTCATTAATCCAATCAATCAACTCTTCTAGCCTAAGGCTTCCAACAAATGTAGAATCTTCAATCTTAGGTCTTTTCCCAATCTTAGACATAGCCTTTAGGATTCTACTTTCTTCTGGATCTCTGACTTCTTCTATAACTTCTTCAAAATGATCTTCTTTAGACTCCTCACTATCATCCTTCAAGGTAGTCTTCTTTCAAAATTCCTCTTGTAGATCTTGCACTTATTTCTGCAAAGCCATAAAATCATCAAGACTAATTCCTCTAGCAGGTTATTCCTCTAAGATCTCATAAGCTCTCCTCAAAGGCATCTTCAATCCAAGGTCCTAGTGCAAACTACCTCACCTCAGCACTTTGTCCACACACTCAAAATACTCAAGCTATGATACCACTTGACACAGTGTAGGGACAAAGGATCCTAAATTGGATAATCCAAACCTACACTATTGATTACAACAACAATAAGCACAATAGAATTCAACAATATAATGCTTCAAAATAGAATTTCATTCAACATGCCTAGCTGTGAGGCCTTCCAAGTTTTGACCTTATACAATGAAATTATAAAGTATCTCAACAATCTCCTAGCTAGTCCATCTCTAAAACACATCAGCAACTGATGGAAACACTAAGGTAGATCTAAATTTAAGCTTGCAAGCCTCCAAGCAATCTCCTTGTCTCCAAGTATGAAAACCACTAGCTCTACTATTACAATATCAGATAAAACATCTGATCTACAAGATCTTGCAAGATCCAATTATGATTATACTCTCATGCTGCTACCAATCTCCTACCAATCTCCCCTAAACATCTACCCAAGCTCTTAATATATAGCCAACTAAGCCACATGTTGGCCAGTCAGGCTTTTAATTATAATATAGGTCTAGCCTAAGGAGAGATACCAAAACTAAATATAGAAATAACAAAAAATAATGTGCCCTCAGATTTAGGCCCTCACATGATCCAAGAACATATCCCCAACCATGCAAGCTCTAATTATTCCATGCGTAACTGTACAAGGAAAAATACCACATGTTACATGAGCAAAACTAGCAAAAAATTGATGTCCAAGGAAAATTGCAATAACTCCCAAGTCCGAATGAATTAGGACGTGTGATCTTAGGAGAATGCTCACAATTAGGTCCACTACACTACATTAACTTTGCAAAGAAAGAAACCAACATAATCAACAATGCCAAATCAAACAACAGATAGGTACATGAAAAATAAATATTTTTTTGGTGATCCAAGACTACTCAAGGCCCGAGATGCTTCTGCATCATATTTCTTCTTTCTTTCTAAGGTCTGCTCTTAACCGCGGGAGTTCTTGAACTTTCAAGATATTCTTGGCAAATTCTTGAGGCTCAGTTAAGGCTACCTGTGCACTGGCTTGGATTTCATTATCAAGTTGTTTTATCTTTTCACTGACCTCGATAGTGAAAGTGTCCACAGTGCATAACTTTATCAAAATTTGACTAATTAACTAAGTAATAGATTGAATTTTAGTTATGACCTCAAATAACTTTACATTGTTTATTGCCACGTCTTAGTTGATCTTTTCTACAAGTTTATGCTAAATTTTAGATTCTTCCCTTTCTTTTATTCTCTTTTCTACTTCTACATCTGGAGCATATATTTCTTCTATAAGTGCAAAAATTTGGTCCATGATTGGAGTATCTTCATTTATATGTACCTCAATTATGACTTGTTGTAAGATATCTCTTACATTTTCAAGAATTTCCTTGCTCTTGCACTCTTGTCTCAATTTTTCTTTTGTTTCCTTCCTTGTACATAGCTCCCCATATTTTCTCAATTTCTTGGGGCTTAGGGTCCTTGGGTCACACTCTAGTATAACAATAACTTCTTCTAAGGTGACCAGCCCTTTTCCTTGTTTATTTTTCTTCTTATTCTTCTTAGGTTCTGGAGGTGAGCTCTTTACAAATGGTATGGCTGCCTTTACCTTAGAACTTTTTGTAACCTGCCCGATTGACATTGTATCATCCTTATGTTGCTCCTTAGTGACCTTTGTGTCGGTTGACTATGTTAGATCCTTGGATGTAGTGTCTAGTGGAGTGGCCTCAGTTACATTAGGATTCTCTTGATCCTTTGTTTCTATTTTTTTGGCCTCTTTGTCTTCAAGCTTATTTGTGTCAGTTGGAATCTCTCCTCCATGTTCCCCTATTGTATCCTTTGGTTTCTTGAGGTCTGAGCCTTTGGGTTTTTCTTGTGATAAAATTTCAACTACTTCTACAAGAATAGGAAGCTTTCCTGGTAATGATGTGATTGCAGGCTCAGTAACTTGACCTTCATATTGTGTATCATCTGGTGCAATTTTCACATCCTCATCTTCATTTCTATCATTAGGATCACCATTAGTGATGTCCTCAATGAGTACATCTTCATCATTTTTCTCCTTCATTTGGATCTCTACTGGATCTGGTGTATCCTATGAAATACTTATGACTTTATTGACAAGTGTTGTATCAATTACCTTAGTAAGTGATACATTTACCTCTTTGGTCTTATGTGCCAAATCAACATCATCTATATGGATGCCTTTCCCTTTTCACCTCTGTCTCTTCTTAGAAAAATTTAGAAATGCAATCCTCTCATATTGCTCTTTTGCTACAATTATTCATGTCCAAATGAGTTTGCTAGACTCATCAATATCTGCCATATTTTCATCTAATACTTTCATAGCCCAACCTTTTACTCTAAATCTCCCAGAGTAAGTGTTCATGTATTCATTAATTTTATCAAGAGATAAGTTTGGTGTAGGGCTTGTTCCCTCATTTTCTTTTTGGTGTCCAAGGCATAGGACCACTTCTAATTTATTATTTCATCTAAAGTCTTGGGAAATTGTTTTGCAAACTCCAATTGAACTCATTTGAAGCTTATCATCATCTAGATGACTACCTCCTCAATTTTATTTTTGATGCAGGAGCATCCTGGGTGTAAGAGCAATCTTGCATCACCCAAAAATATTTATGTTTTTATATTCAATAAGGGTTATTTTGTGCAGAGCTGCTATTTATGGAAAGTTACTATTTTTGGTAATTTTCGTATGTGCTCAGAATGATCTGATTTCTTTCTTGGAGGTTCATTTTGGACATATAAGTCTGCCAGTAAAGTTTCATTGCCAGATCAAGTGTATATTGGAAGATATTAAAGATTTTCGGTATTGGCAGCAGGGTACAGAAACTTTGAACTCAGTTTTGAAGGCTTTAGAGGCCCCGGATGAGGTCAAAAATTTGGGTGACAGGCGCTTGCGCGGGTCAAGCCTGTAGAGCACTTCGTGGCATTTCCGAAATGGGGTTATAGTAGCCGAGCGGATCAACTGGTGATGACTTATGGTCTTCGGAAGTTGGGCCACCTGAAATGGCGAAAAATAATATTCTTCAAAATTTTTGTTCAGGTTTCAAAGGTTATCTTGAGCCGACTATGATGCAATAAAATGTAAAATAAAATAATTTTAAGTTTGGTCGGCCTTGTTGGCTAAAATTTTGGAACCTTCCCAAACGGTGGAAAATTGCCTATATAAGGAAGGCTGTATTATTGTCTTAGGCAGTTCAGAATAGTTCTGGGTAGTAGATCTGGGTATTGATTCGAGGCTTTGTCCTAAAGAATATTGTAAGGGAATGCCCATGTGGCTTTGCATATTGTAATTCTAAAAGTTTGTAATTCCACATTTGTGGAGATAATAAGAAGCCAATTTTCTGTTCTTGCATATTGTTGTGGTTTCTCCGTTTTTGTTATGTGTTTTTGGTATTAAGGGGAGCACCCGTCATCAAGTGGTATCAGAGTAGGTTTTCTTGAGTGTGTAAACAGATCACCGACTGTGAGGTAGTTTGCACCAGGACCGTGGTTAGGGTTTCAGCGTGCATCACGAAAATGCCTCCACGAAAAGAACGTGGTGGAAGACCTGGTGCTGTGACACCTGAGGTTAGAGAGCTGCAGAGACAAGTGCGAGCATTGCAAGAAGAGATTCACAGAAGAATGAATCTTAATGTCAGAGATGAAAGCGAGGATGAAGCTGAAGAAGAATATCAAGAAGGAGAAATTGAAATTATGAACCAGGAGGAAGAAAGACTTTTTCGGGCGATTTCCAAGATTGGGAAAAGACCTAAGATTGAGGTTCCTACATTTTCTAGAAATCTTAACCCAGAGGAATTGATTGACTGGATCAATGAATGTGAAGAATATTTTGAGTATGAAGATGTTGAGGATCCTGATAGGGTCAAATTTGCGAAGGCCAGACTGAAAGGTCATGCGAAGATATGGTGGAAAGAGATTCAGTTGGAGCGAAATAGAAGGGGAAAGGAGAAAATCACGAGATGGGATCGGATGGTGGATAAATTGAAGTGACAGTTCATTCCTGTTGATTATGAGCTTGACCTACTGAAGAAAATGCAGAGTTTGAAGCAAGCAGGAAGATCTGTTCAGTATACAGAGGAGTTCTACCGACTTCTCATCAGAACAGGCCATGCAGAAGCTGATAAGGAGAAAGTTGCCCGATACCTTAATGGGTTAAGGCCAAGCATTCAGGAGGAGCTGAATCTGGTTCGAATGAACAGTATTGAAGAGGCATACCAATTTGCCCTAAAAGTAGAGGAAAAGCTGAACAAGAAGTTTGAGAGCAGACAAAACGGAAGAGGTCGCGGTGGACGATCTGGTGGACGGTCATATGGTGGCCGAAATGAAGATTTGAAAAAGAAGGATGAGGCCAGTAGCAGTCAGAATCAGCGTGGAAATAATTCCAATCACTTCCAGGATTAGAATAATAGAGATCAGAGAGGAAGAGGAAGAGGATAAGGATCTGGAAGAGGAGGCTTCCGTGGAACATGTTTTCACTGTGGAGAAGAAGGTCATAGGGCATTTGAATGTCCTCAGCGCCAAGGCAGAACAGATAGGAGAAATGAAAGCCAGGCCAGAGTTGCACATGTCGATGAAGATGCTAGATCATCAAATTTTGAAGATGCTGAAAGAGGAGAAACGCTAATTAATAGAAGAGTCTTGCTGAGTGGTGAGAATGAACCTGAACAAAGGAGGAGCCTGTTTCGCACTAGATGCAAGTGTGAGGGTAAATGCTATGATGTGATTATCGATAGTGGAAGCACTGACAATTTGATGTCAGAAGAGATGGTGACAAAGTTGAGGCTCAAGAGACAGAAACACCCACATCCATATCGGATTGCCTGGGTGCAGGATGACCACAAGGTCATGGTCAGTGAACAGTGCCCGGTAAAGTTCAAGATCGGCAGATACCAAGATGAGGTATTGTGTGATATCATATCTATGGATGCATGTCATATGTTGTTGGGTAGACCATGGCAGTTTGACAGATGTGCTGTACATGATGGTCGTGCGAATACCTATTCCCTGAAAAAGGATGGAGTGCGACATAAGCTAAAACCATTGAAGGAGACTGAAGAAAAGGTATGTGGTACTGCAAGGATAACTCTTGTTGATGGAAGAAATTTCCTAGATGGTATGAGGCATGAGCATGTATGTTTTGCTTTAATTCCAAAAGCTGGTAAAGAGGAAGTAGAAGATGTTCCTGTAGAAGTTGCAGATTTGTTGAATAAGTTTCAGGATATTGTATCCGATAACGTGCCTGATGGATTACCACCAGTCAGGAAGATCAGTCATCAGATGGACTTGATCCCAGGAGTGAGTTTTTCGAACAAGGCAGCACACAGAATGACACCTGTAGAAAGTGAGGAGTTGAACAGACAAGTACATGAGTTGTTACAGAAAGGATTGATCCATGAGAGTCTGAGTCCCTGTGCTGTACCAGCGGTATTAGCACCAAAGAAGAATGGAGAATGGAGGATGTGTACAGATTCCAGAGTAATAAACAAGATCACAATCAAGTATAGGTTTCCATTGCCATGAATGGATGATATTATGGACTATTTGAGTGGAGCTGTGTATTTCTCAAAGATAGATCTGAAGAGTGGATATCACCAGATTCGGATCAGAGAAGGAGATGAATGGAAGACTGCCTTCAAGACAAAGGAAGGACTGTATGAGTGGTTAGTCATGCCTTTTGGGCTAACCAATGCACCGAGCACTTTCATGCGGCTCATGAACGAGGTTCTGAAAGAATTTCTGTGTAAGTTTGTCATTGTTTACCTAGATGATATTTTGATCTTTAGTAAGACATTGGATGAGCATATGATGCATATTCGTATGGTATTTGAGAAGCTGAGAGAAGAGAAATTGTTGATTAATTTGAAGAAGTGCAGTTTTGTGAAGAAAGAGTTAGTGTATTTGGGATTTGTAGTTTCAGCAGAAGGTCTAAAAATGGACCCAGAGAAGGTACAGGCTATCCTTGAATGGCCTACTCCAAGGAGTGCTACTGAGGTAAGATCTTTTCATGGTCTAGCTAGCTTTTACAGAAAGTTTATCAGAAATTTTAGCAGTATTTGTGGACCCTTGACTGAAAAAATGAGAGGGGATAGAAAAGAGTTTAAGTGGACTAATGGGGCAGAAAAGAGTTTTCAATTATTGAAACAAAAAGTTACATAACAACCTGTTTTAGCACTTTTAGATTTTAATAAGGTGTTTCAAGTAGATTGTGATGCTAGTGGTACTGTAATAGGAGCTGTTATGAGCCAAGAAGGTAAACCTGTTGCTTATTTCAGTGAGAAGTTAAATGATGCCAAGAGGAAATATTATGTTTATGATCAAGAATTTTATGCTATAGTTCAGGCATTAAAGAAGTGGAGACATTATCTGCTTCCTAAGGAGTTTGTTTTGTATACTGATCATCAAGCTTTGCAATATTTGAATAGTCAAGGAAAATTGAATCAAAGGCATTTGAAATGGGTTGAGTTTTTGCAGAGTTATACATTTGTTTTGAAACACAGGAGTGGAAAGTCTAATAGGGTTGCAGATGCTCTTAGCAAAAGGCAACTATTGCTGACAGAAATGCAGATTGAAGTGGTTGGGTTCAAGGAACTCAAGAATTTGTATCTAGAGGATCCTGATTTTGGTGAAGCTTGGAAAGCTTGTACAGAACCTGTTGCTCTAGACAGGACGAAATGGTTGGATTTCATCATCCAGGATGATATGCTATTCAGAGGGAGTCAGTTGTGCATTCCACGAAGTTCTATGAGGGAGAATCTCATCAAGGAGAAGCATAGTGGAGGATTGGCTGGACATTTTGGTTGTGATAAAATCGTTGCTTTGGTTGGTGAGAATTATTATTGGCCACAATTGTAGCAAGATGTGAAGAAGTTTGTACAGAGTTGCAGAGTATGTCAGATGGTGAAAGGAGTGAAGCAGAATACAGGATTGTATCAGCCATTACCTGTACCAGAGAAGCCTTGGGAGGATATCAGCATGGACTTTGTTCTTGGTTTACCGAGGACACAGCGGGGACATGATTCAATTTTTGTAGTAGTTGACAGATTTTCAAAGATGGCACATTTCATTCCCTACAAGAAGACTAATGATGCTGTTCATGTAGCAGAATTGTTTTTCAGAGAAGTAGTGAGACTTCATGGTTTGCCAAAGACCATAGTTTCAGATCAAGATACTAAGTTTGTTGGTTATTTCTGGCGTACATTGTGGAAGAAGTTGAAGATAGATTTGAAGTTCAGTTCATCACATCATCCACAGACTGATGGACAGACAGAGGTGGTGAATAGGAGTTTGGAAAATTTGCTGAGATGTTTGGTTGGAGATAAGCCAACGGGATGGGATTTGATTTTACCACAGGCAGAATTTGCATACAATAATTCTATCAACAGGAGCACTGGTAAATCACCATTCTAGATTGTATATGGAAGTAGTCCAAGAAATGCATCTGAATTGAGGAAGATAGATAAAGGAGAAATAAGTAGTGCTGAAGCTGAGGATTTTGCAGAACACTTGAAGAACGTCCATGAGGAGGTGAGGAAGCATATTACCAAGATGAACGCACAGTATAAGGCTAAGGCAGATGAGAAAAGGAGGCATAAGGAATTTCAGGTTGGTGATGAAGTCATGGTTCATTTGCGGAAGGAGCGGTTTCCAATTGGTACATATAACAAGCTGAAAATGAAGAAGTTTGGACCATGTAGGATATTGAAGAAACATGATTTAGGAAACGCATATGAGGTAGAATTGCCTACTGAGCTAAATATTTCACCAGTGTTTAACATTTCAGATCTGACAGAGTATCATGAAGGAGGTGTTGAAGATGAGATCACAGCAGCACAGTGGAGTATTCCAGCAACTAGTTCAGACACTAAGGAGATTGAAGATATACTGGATAGTCGTGTTGGCAGAAGCACAAGGAACAGGACATATGAAGAATATCTGGTCAAGTGGAAAGGATGACCTGTTGAAGATTCATCATGGCTAACAAAGGAGGAGGTTAACCATCTTGGTTTTCCTCTACACACCTGAGTCGTGACAGGGTCACTTCTCAAATTACCCCGGGTGTCTGATGCAGGAGCATCTTGGGTGTAAGAGCAATCTTGCATCACCCAAAAATATTTATGTTTTTATATTCAATAAGGGTTATTTTGTGCAGAGCTGCTATTTATGGAAAGTTACTATTTTTGGTAATTTTTGTATGTGCTCAGAATGATTTGATTTCTTTCTTGGAGGTTCATTTTGGTCATATAAGTCTGCCAGTAAAGTTTCATTGCCAGATCAAGTGTATATTGGAAGATATTGAAGATTTTCGGTATTGGCAGCAGGGTACAGAAACTTTGAACTCAGTTTTGAAGGCTTTAGAGGCCCCGGATGAGGTCGAAAATTTGGGTGACGGGCGCTTGCAGAGGTCAAGCCTATAGAGCGCTTCGTGGCGTTTCTGAAATGGGGTTATAGTAGCCGAGCGGATCAACTGGTGATGACTTATGGTCTTCGGAAGTTGGGCCACCTGAAATGGCGAAAAATAATTTTCTTCAAAATTTCTGTTCGGGTTTCAAAGGTTATCTTGAGCCGACTATGATGCAATAAAATGTAAAATAAAATAATTTTAAGTTTGGTCGGCCTTGTTGGCTAAAATTTTGGAACCTTCCCAGACGGTGGAAAATTGCCTATATAAGGAAGGCTGTATTATTGTCTTAGGCAGTTCAGAATAGTTCTGGGTAGTAGATCTGGGTATTGATTCGAGGCTTTGTCCTAAAGAATATTGTAAGGGAATGCCCATGTGGCTTTGCATATTGTAATTCTAAAAGTTTGTAATTCCACATTTGTGGAGATAATAAGAAGCCAATTTTCTGTTCTTGCATATTGTTGTGGTTTCTCCGTTTCTGTTATGTGTTTTTGGTATTAAGGGGAGCACCCGTCATCAATTTTGATCCTCAGTAGACATGTTGTCAAACCAACTAAGTTCAGGATCTGTGAGTTCTCCATTCTGAATTATATCTGCAACAATGTCATCAATTGTTATGTTCATATTGCTAATAACCTTGAACTGATTTATGTCATTTTCTTCATCTTCAAGGTCTTCCTTTCCTCTAATTAATCTTCTCCTTTTTCTTGGTGCCTCAGCTACAACCTTCATTCCTCTTTTTTCATATGTCTTGTTCAGTGTAGTGGTCTTTGGTTTACTTACCTTCACAACTCCCTTTTTCTGAGGTGGTGAAGCTCCAGTTGCTGACCTTGTTTGTGCTCTAGGCTGCACTGGCAACTTTCTCTTCTTTGGAGTTGGAGTGGGAGAAAATGGTATTGAATCTTTTCCATTGTTAGACTTAGTTTTCTCACTATCATGTGCTTTTTTAGTCAATAATAACTGACCTTAAGTTGCAGGTTCAACTGGTGACTTGTTAGATGAGTCAGATTCATCTCTAAACTATTCAGTTAGTGTCTTCATCATTTTCTTGGACTTCTTAGTCATTTTATCGATGAAAAGACCTATTTTAATTCTTGTTTTTGCCTCTTCGTAGGTTCCAAACCTTTCAGCCTTCTCATCCTTCAGTGTAGCCAGTAAAGCCTTGATTGATTTTTAGGTGAAATCAATATCCATTTTGTATCCCATGGGGGCTAGCCATTTTTTATTAGTTCTATAGCTTTCATTAAATTAAGGTCGGTGTCTACTAGAAAAAAAATATCCATTTCATATTTCTCAACTAGTGAGCTTGGAATCCTACTCCAAAGATTCATCTTAATCTTAAATTGCTCAAAATAATCATCTATAACTTTGTTTAAATTATCTTCCAGACTTGTCATTATATCATTAATTTGACTAGCAATTGGTTTGTCGGTAGGCCAATCTATATGACCGACAGAAGGAAATAATTTTTGAAGATAGAAAAATATACACACCAACAGTGATTCGAACTTACAAGTGTTAGACTTTTCTAACCTGATTATTTTTATATTCTCTTCTAACTGTCGTAGGAGTAGCTCGACAAGGTCCAACTGGTATCCATTCTTTATCATTTTAAATGTCATGTTCACAACACTATAGGGAACACTATTTAGTCTACTTGACTGATAAATTTATAACCAATTACATGAGCTACAAATTTAACTTTTGGATCCTTAATTGAAGCAATCTTTAGTGCACAGTCATCCCATGTTGCACTAGTGTTCTTCTCAATTTCAACTCAAGACGCACTACAGAAAGATTTGGTCTTATCTATTTTAGGGTAACTTGTAACCCTATGAATCATTCTCTTTGTTACTTTAATCAGACTATCCAACCAAAATGTGCCCTCATGATAGTGACTGAGTACAACCCTAATCCATTCAGTTTTGAAATTTTTTGGGAAATTTAGGGCATGAGTGAGTCCAATATTTTCAACCTATTTTTACTCTAATTTAAGTTTCCCATCATCACTACAAAGTCTATGGTATGCAACATACATATCAAAATCTCCTATTTCACCTATCTTACAGTGAATGTAGGATCATACATCCTCGATTAGCAAAACCCTAGGTGGGATGCTTGAAAAAGTGCCTGATGAATCTATTTTAGATGTGACTTTTGGGTGTAATTTATATTTAGGTTCATCATAGTTAGCTGAAACAATGAGGTTCACTTCCTCTTCCACAATATTAGATTTTCTTGCAGTAGATGCCATTTTAACAAACTAGGTTTTCGACAAAATGAGATGAATGTACTTGATAGGGGTTTCAACTTACTCAGAATATAATGAAGAGTGTGCTCGGTTCAATCTACAACTTCTTTGGATGATCATGAAAATTCTTAGCTCGAACTCGCTCTATGAAATAATCACTCTCTAAAATCGCTATGTGAAAATGAACTAAGTCCTCCGTGTATTTATAGCATTTTTTATTTCCCACTTAAAACTTTATGTCATTAATGCTTGACCTACTTCCAGCTCGATGACAATTGTCAACTCAGAAAATACCACAAACTTCCAACATCTTGGTTAACATATGATTTCTCACTCGGTTGATACTGATACTCAGTTAACCTTGAATAACTTTCATCGACAAGTAACTCATTGCTCAGTCTTACATATACCGACTATATGACTTTGTTAGCTCATAACATATAAACCATAATGCATCTTTATTCATGTAGATTTGGTATGTGCTCATCAAATATAATGAGATGTATGTAAAATAAGAACATTTTTAAATGTTAGTTCCATGTGTACCTATATCACCTTAAGTGGAAGTATCAATGTCACCCAATCCAATGGATGAGGTTTCATCGACAACATTACTTGAATCAGCATTTTCATTAGATGCCTTTATCCACATGGTGTTTCTGATCCTCATGATATCTGCAATAGTGTTTCCACTCTCAAATACATGTCCTTCTTTTGGTGCTTGGTCTTTGCAGTCTTTTCTTAGATGACTGACTTTATGACAATGTAAGCATGAAATTCTAGTGCTTGTCTAGCTTTGTGATTGTCCAACTCATCTCTTCCTCATACAGTTTTCTGCAATGTTTCCATATCTACCACATGATGTGCAATTAACCCATGTATTGTAATTCTAGACATAAGAATTACCTTGTCTCTTTGGTTGATATGGTTTGGGTTTATTCTTATGTTTTGGTGTCCAGACTTGCTTCATCTTAGCTTTTCATTCTTGTGCAATGTGTCCATGTTTATTTCAAGTATAATAGAGTTTCTCCATGGTAGAATTGTTAGGAGTCTTATTTAGTTTTTCTCTACACTCATAAGCTTGATGTCCAAATTTTCCACAATAATAATAGTAACCATTAAACTTAGGAGTGACTTGAGGTTTACCTTGTGCTTTGCTTCTGCAAACATTTGAAGTATGTCCCAGTTTTCCATAGTGATAGCATGACAACATCTTAGGTCTTTGATTTTGATTGTTGTTCACTTGTTCAGCTTGTTTGGATGATTTTCCTTCGCCGATATAGCCTAGTCCAGCTTTACTTCTAAATCTTCTTTGATTAGTCAAAAAATCATCAATCTTTTTGGAACTGTCTTCAGCCAATTTCATCATTTCATTGTGTTGTAGTTGTCTCTTTACTTCATTTCTCAGTCTCTCATTCTCTTCCCTGAGTATTCCAATATCTTCAAGTTTTCTTGACAATTCTCCATTTACTCGATTAACTTCCTGATTTACAATTATCATCTAATTGGATATTTCAAAATGGTGCTTGTTGAGTCTTTGTATCTCACTTTCCTTTGCTTGAAGTTGTTCAATTATCTATCTTTGGTCTTCAACATCTAGATTCCTTTCTTGCTCATCTTGTCTAGCATTGTTTGTTACATCTATCATTCTCACCATCTGTGATTCTTGACCGATCTATAGGGCTTTCACTTGTTCAGTTAAGTGAAGATTCTTTTAATATAAATAAGATATTGCACTGTTAGATCCATTAGAAATACTTCCTGAACTAGATCCAATGTTATCAAATATGTCATCAATCTCTTCTTCATGGTAACTAGTCTCATTTTCCAGAATAGCCAAGTTCTTTCTCTCAACCAGTAACTTCTTCAATGTATCCTTATCTTTCTTATACTACTCTATGAACATCTGCATCTGAATCTTTTGATTCTCTATTGTCTTCTCCAACTTATATCTCTCCATGATTAGATGTTTACTCTTCAGTGGTTAAACTGTCCAATAAGAGATCTGAGCTCTGATACCAATTGTTGGGATGGAGAGATAGGAAACTAAGAGGGGACAGGTGAATTAGTGCCCACAAAAACTTTCAACTTTCAATCCTTAAACAAAAAAGAGTAGTAACTTCACCCCTCCCCACACAGTACCCTATATCTCCATCCCAACATGTGCATCATATTTTGTAATATCCTTAGCTTCATTTTGATTCACAAATTTCTTTTTCCTGACCACATACATAGTTACTCCCTCTGTATATTTTTTGTATCTCTCTCTCAGGTTTCATTGAATCTTCTCCCTCTATGTTTTCATCTTAATCTCTCCCTCTTTGACAACAATGCCAAAGTTGTATCTATCACTTCCATCTTCCACATGTAGATGTCTTCATGTTAGTTACATATGTTGTATTCTCCTTCTGTCATCTTGCTTATGATTGATTATAATCTTTGATTTACTTCTCACAACTCTAGGAAACTCCTAAAGTGTGACCTTTTCTGCATCAATTTTTCAAATATTCTCTTTATCACATTTGATGTAGTGCTCCTAGGTGACTAGGCAGCCTCAGTTAAGGGAATGACCCCTAGTTTACCTCTAAGATATTCATGAGAATCCTTAGGTAAAGCTTTTACAAATATGTTTGTTAATTGTTCCTTTGTATTCACATATTCCATTCTCACTTCTTTGTCTTGGACCAGCTCTCTCAAGTAATGATACTTGATAGCAATATGCTTAGTCTTTGTGTGCATTAATGGATTCTTTGATATATTAATAGCACTAGTGTTATCATAGAAAATAACAACTGGCTCAGCGATTTCCTCTTTCATTCCTTTTAATAATTTCTTAATCCACACTAAATTTGAACAATTCACTACTACAGCTACATACTTAGCTTTTGTTGTAGATTGGGAAATGTAGTTTTGTTTCTTTCTTGTCTAGGAGACTAATATCTTTCCTAGAAAGAATGCTCCACCACTTCTACTTTTTATATCATCAACATTTCCAACCCAATTTTCATCAATATAAACTCTCAGCTCAAACTTGTCATTCTTCTTATAGTATTATCCATAATCCTCTAACCCTTTTAGATATCTTGATATTCTCTTCACTGCCATCATTTGATTTTCCTTAGGATTGGTAGAAAATCTTGCCACAATCCCAACTTCTAGGGAAATATCTGGTCTACTATGAATAACATATTGTAGCTTTACAATCATAGATCTATACAAGGTTTGATTCACTTTAGCAGTATCATCATTTTTATATAATTTATGTCTAGTAGCCATATGAAATCCTCCATACCAAAAGTTTTCAATAACTCTTTAACATATTTAGATTGAGTAATGTAGATACCTTTCTCCATCTAATAAAATTACAAACCAACAAAGAATTTGATCACTTCAAACATAGACATTTCAAACCCAGTTTGCATCTCATTTTGAGAAATTTTGACATAGGGCATCTTGTCCTCCACATATGATATCATCAACAAAAATTTCAGCTAACATAATCCCTTCATCTTTCTCTATCTTCATATATAGATTGATGTTGTTATTTGCTCTTTGAAATCCTTGACCTTTATCAAATAATTATGCAATCTCTCATACCATGCTCTAGGGGCTTGCTTCAATCCATACAACACCTTATTCAACTTGCAAACCATATTTTTTCTTCCTTGGGTCAAAAAATCATTTAGGTTGTTCAATGTATACCTCTTCTTCTAATATACCATTCAAAACTACAGGTTTGACATCCATCTGATATACTTTGAAACCTTTATATGCAACATATGCAAGTAGATTCCTTACTCCCTCTAATCTTGCAACAGGGGAAAATGTCTCTCCATAGTCAATTCATTTTTCTTGTGCATACCCCTTGCATACCAGTCTTGCCTTATTTCTTGTGACCTTTCCATGTTCATTTAGCTTGTTTCTAAATACCCATTTTGTTCCAATAACATTCTTATCTTCTAGTCTTGGCACTAGAGTCCAAGTATCATTCTTTTCTATTTGATCAATCTCTTCATGCATTGCTTGTATCCAATCATCATTCTCTAAAGAATCTTTTACAGTTTTAGGCTCAATCTCACATAGTAAACATGTATGGTCTTTCAACTTACTTCTTGTCAAGACTCCAAATTCTTTATCTCTAATGATTTTCTCAGGCTTATGAAGTCTTCTTACATACTATGCCAATGTAGGTTCAAATTTCTTTTCTCCTTGTTCTTGAATCTCAGATTCATCTTGTAAGTCATCTTCTTCTTCTTTTATTTGCTCAGTAGCACCCTCCTGCTGCTCGACAACATCCTCTTGATGCTCGACAACATCCTCCTAATGCTCGGCAGCATCTTCTTAATGCTTGACATTGCTTATTTGTAATAGTACATCTGGTTAAAGTGTATTACTTGCCTCTCCTTCTTCCATGTAAACAAAAGATCTAAAATCTTCAGGTTCTTG
This sequence comes from Chamaecyparis obtusa, assembly GCA_027943335.1. NCBI lineage: Eukaryota > Viridiplantae > Streptophyta > Pinopsida > Cupressales > Cupressaceae > Chamaecyparis > Chamaecyparis obtusa. The sequence goes on along the minus strand of BSBK01004748.1, from coordinate 814,060 downwards.
TTTTCCCTCCATTTCATTATTTTTTGCATATTCATCAACTCTAACATATGCACTTTCCACAACTTTGTTAGTGTTATAATTCAAACACTTCTAAGCTTTTCTCTTAGTGGAATAACTTAGGAATATTCCTTCATCACTTTTGTTATCAAATTTTCCATTCCTATTGTCTTTTAGTATATAGCATTTACTCCTAAAGACTCTAAAATACTTCACATTAGGTGCATAACCTTACGATAACTCCAAAGGTGTAGCATTTGTACCTTTCTTGATGTGTACTTGGTTTAAGGTATAAATAGTTATACTTATAACTTCTCTCCAGTATTTTTGTGCAACATTCTTTTCAATCATCAGTATTCTTGCACAATCCATAATCAACCCGTTTCTTCTTTTGGCTATGCCATTCAGTGGAGGTGTTCTTGGTGTAGACATATGTCTCTTGATTCCTCTATCATTGCAAAATAGATTGAACTCATTTGATATAAACTCTCCACCTCGATTAGATCTCAACCATTTTATGCTTCTACCTATTTCTTTTTCATTTTTTTCCAAATACTACTTAAACAACTGAAATGCATCATATTTCTCTTTCAAAAACATCACAGTCATCATCCTAGTGTAGTCATCAATAAACATAATAAAATACTTATCACCACAATAACTTTGTATAGCCATAGGTCCAAAAAGGTCAATATGAACCAATTCCAAAATATTTTCAAAAGTATATGTCTTGCTCTTAAAATTAGACTATGTCATTTTTCCCAATTGATATTGTTGCACATCACATTATCAAGTTTCTTCAATCTCAGCAAACCTCTAACTTTCTTCTTTTTACTAATAGTTACCAAATTGTCAACTTTTAGATGACAGAGCCTCTTATTCCATAACCATACATCATCAAATTGTGCAAACAAATATGTTTCTTCAGATAGGTCTAGATAGAAAAGTTACCTATTGTCTATTCTCCACTTCCAATTAGTTCACTAGTGTTATCAAATATTTTAGCCTTTCTATGATGAAATTCCACTTGGTAACCCATACTGTTCAATTGTGCAACACTCAACATATTATAGTTAAGACCTTCAACCCAATAAGCATTTTCACATGTGATCTTATTAGTCAGCTTAATTGATCCTTTACCTCTCACAAGACATGGTGCATTGTTACAAAACTTAACACTTCTACCTTTGTAATGATCTAGGGTTTCAAATTCACTTTTATCACCAGTCATGTGATGTGAGAAACCACTATCAATAAGCCATTTATCACCTTTACTCACATAAGAAATAAGTGAATTTTTCTCATCTTCAACAGAATCATCTTTCGTAGCAACATAAACAACTTCAATATCACATTTATTAGATTCACTAGTGTCAATATCAGTTTCCTCTTCAGTAATATAGCAAGATTTCTTACCTTTATCTTTGTGTTCTCTGTATCTTCGATGATCTTTTCCATTTCTCTTGTCTTTGTATTTTCTTTCCCTTCTCTCATCCTTGTCATTCCTTTTAGGGCATCTTGTAGCAATATGGCCAACTTTGTTACATGAAAAATAGATTATAGGAAGTTTAACTTTATATTTCCCTTCTCCTCTTTTTAATCTTCTAGCCATGAGTGCTTCAAGATCATCTAGTTCCTCATCAAAAGTGTCATGCTAACTATCATTGTCACTATCACCTTTCACACATTTTTCTTTTTCCTTTTTTGACTTATGTAGTACCATTTGTGACTTGACTATAGATTCAACATTAGGAATAGTGAAGTTATCATAGTTAGATATCTCAAAAGTAGTAAGCTTGCCAACAAGACTTTTCAGAGTTAGAAAATTACCAAGGTTACATCTTGATTCTTGACTTGTAGAAATTACGATAGCATAGATAGGAAGAAAAGTTCTCACTACCTTACCAATAATGGTCTCATCATCAATGTTTCCATTATCTCCTCTTATAGCATTCACTACCTCCTTAGTTATACCACACTACTGAGCAATATTTTCACCTTCTTGCATTTTCATTTCATCAAACTTACCTCTCAAAATTTTAGATTTTTCTCTCAATACATTTGTATCTTCACCATAGATAGTTGCATGAGTATCCCACATTTTCTTTGTGGTAGTGCAGTCTTTGATATCTTCAAATTTAGGATAGCTTAGAGTAGATGCAATCTCCAAAATTTCTTGATTGTTTTCTTATTTTTCTTTCATCTCCTTGGTATTCAAAGGTGCAACAAGTATAACATATTCATGTTCCACATAGTACTTCATTAAACCACCAATACTAGCTAGATGCAATTTCATCAGACTTTTCCATGCAGGGAAGTCTTCTTTGTTCAACTTTGGTACCTCCTTTCTATACATCTTGATCATTAGCTTCAAGTACCTTTAAAATTTTATTTTTAAGTACCAATATCTTTGATACCAATTGTTAGAATGATTCAAAATAACTAAAAGCGGGGGGGGGGGGGGGGGGGGGGTGAATCAACTATCCTTAGGACTAGATGTACCAATTGAACTTTCTAGCACTTCAACAATCTCAGATATACTCATCTATTCAACTTGGTCTCTATAGTACATATCATAAACATATAACATGCAATCCACTGTCCAAAATTAATTAACTTGTAGAGAATAACAACATTCACACAAGTATAACACCAGGATTTATAGTGGAAACCCCACTTGGGAAAACCCACTTTGTAACATGCTACTAATTTTAACTCTTCTTAAGTGAGCTCTATGAAAATCCAACCCTATTAAAGGTTTACAAACACACTATTATGTGTGACCCTATTAAAGGATTTAAAACACTCTATCAAAAGTTTCTTGGTTAAAGGACTTAAGAAAATTCCATTATAATGTCACCTTGATTAAAGGATTTATTCAATGACTATTAGGTCAACCTCGATTAAAGGATTTAGATTGATACAATGGTTAGAAAGTAGTAAGATATAAAAATATATGAAGGTATATTTGTATATCTATGATGATGTGTGTGTGGGGGTTTTATGTGTGGGTGTGTGATGAAAAATTTTGTGGACATACAAAACTTAATAAAACATAAACACTTATCTTAAAAGGTAGCAGATTCAGAAATCACTATTTTTTGGTGTCTGTACTCAATTTCAAGAAATTCTACAACCGAATCTGGCCTAGAAACACAAAGATAGAGAAAACCCAGAAACCTTTTTCTTTTCTAAGAAAGGTCAACCTTGACCCAAATACAAGGGCACTATCTTGCCCCTTTATGTTGACCTTGACCTGCACTGCTTTGACATAAATTTTGTTTGTGAATCCCAAAAAATTTCCAAGAAGGGTATCTAGATCTGCACTGTAATTCATTGTTTCGTACCTGTTCCTATAAAAAAATGGTTTTTTTTTTTTGGATGAGGGGTTTGCCTTGCTCAAACCCCAATTTGGAATCAACCTTAAAAATAGAATTGAAATAGAGAATGCTATCAAGTAGTAGAAGTAGATCTAACAATGAAGCTATGATATTCAATAGATATATAATTGTATTTGAAATGTACACAAGTATGTTAATATGAAAGCCTGGACTCAACACTAAAAAAATTAAATCAAAACCTCCATGATTGTATGCTTGGAATCCACCTTGAAGGGAGAATGAATAGATCTTGAAGATGAAAAAAGGATCTTGAAGGAAGATCACACCACCATGATGGATAGATCTAGGGTTTGTATGATGAATCTTGAATTCTTGAACCAAATCCCTCCAAAATCTTGAATGCTTGAATCCTTGATCTTTAGTAGAGAACTTGAATACTTGAATGTAGATGATTTCTTGAATGCTTTCTTGAGAGATATGGATTGTGCACTTGAATGATGATTGAAGGATTGAGATGGAAGATATATCGAGATGGATCGAAATCAGAGAGGAAGGCTTCCTTTTATACTAGTCGAGGGAACAAACTTCTAGAGAAGCCAAAATAGGAGAATTAAATTCTCATTTAAACCTTTACCCCTAGAAATGGACCTAAATTAAATATATTTTGAGAGTTTACCATTCCAAAGCTTGAAAAAGCTGACTCGAAAGAGAGAAATAAATCTTTCTGAAACCCGACAATTGGAAACTTTGGAATCTTGAAATTATAACCTTGGGTCAAGGTCGAGGTCAAGAATCTCAGGGTTTCAAGCCGAGATGCCAGAATAATGCAGGAAAAGAAGTGGAAAATGGGGCAGAATAAGGGAAAAAGCTAGATACATTTAGCCCCCACTTTAGCAAGAGTATGGATTCAATGCAAACTCTTGTTAAAGGAGAAGAAAGATCCTATTAGATTCAAAATGAGATAGAATATCACTTAGTTGAGGACATGATCCCCCAATCCAAGGATTATAACTCCACATACACACATGAGGGTGCAAAAACAAAGAGAAAAAAAATGTAAATCAAAAAGACACAAAAAAAGGGGCTAGTAAAAACAAACCCAAATCAACTAGCAAAGGAAACCTTGCTAAGAAATGCTTCCTATACTAATATCATATTTGGAAGGCTATCATAAAATTATAAATGATTACATAAAAAAGATGAGGAACACTATAAATAATATAGCTTCATGATCTAATCCTACTATCATGAAAGTGAAAAGAGAGAAAAGAGAGAGTGATTACCTCACCTAGTAAGATGCCCATCTTACCATGAATCACCAAGGAGGGAGAGCCCAATAGGTAGAAAAACATGATAGTTCACCCAAAAATTGTGCTTTGTAGTTGTAATGCATCTTCTGATAGCTTTTGAAATACCCATAGATCCACATTCTTGTATCACTATGGAATATAATTGTGTTTCTCTTCAGGATTTAGAAATTTATGTGTGTTACCTTCGAAGGATTTATCATATTAAAAATTAAAAAATGCATCTCTCTTCAGGATTTAGCAACTTATGTGTGTTACCATCTGAGGATTTAGTATATTGAAAATTGAAAATGCATGTCTCTTCAAGATTTGGAAACTTATGTGTGTTACCTTCAGAGGATTTAGCATATTGAAAATTGAAAAATGTTGCATAAGGGAGACCCCATATATGCCCCCTCTTTATATGGTTGTCTACTAGACATGCTAAGGAAGAGAAAGAGGATACCTACTTCACAAGGTAAGGAGATATCTTGTTAACAAAAATGTACACTATATTCTTAGCGAAGGGTATTGACCCTTACATCAAAGAGCATAGATCGTCATGAAAAAGGATATGTCACTTATGGAAAAAGGATCCTCAAAGAGAAAGAGATCTTATCAACAAGACCTCCACCGGAGAGGAGTGCTTTAGATAAAATACCATCTTTCAAAAGAAAAACTAAGAGGGACCAAAGATTCAATCATCAAGCCCCCTGCAATAAAGAGGAAGAGGAATCTTGGAACAAGGGAATCAAACTCTAACCCTAGAGTAAGGGAAAGAATTTATAAAGAACATAATTTTAAAAATAAAGAAGAGGTGATGACCTAGGACAACAATCTCTCACATAAAAGGATATTCATAGCCAAAACCTCAGTCAGTATAATGAAATAATGTTGTAGAATAAACAAATTCCACTAAGTTAAGGAAAGAAAACCCCTAGACAAAGAGAAAGAAGGAAGAGCTTGCCCCGCAAGGATAAAACCAAGTGATACCTTTGCAATACAAATTTCTTTAGAAAATATATCTTGAATAATAAAAGAGAACTATGGATGATTATGAACATAATACAAAACCATAGGGATAAAATACAAAAATGATAACCAATTAAGCTCAAAAAAACATACGTGCTAAGAGCATAATCGATCCTAGAGAATTGGAAGAAATACCTCTTGCCCCCAGTAAAAAGACAAGAGGAGAAAAGATCTAAAGTATGGAAGAGTCAAGGGGATACCCCTTATCAAAATTATGAATGAATTGTAACACTACATGAGAGTGGGATATAATTCCTAAAGCAGCTCTTTCCCTGACATACAACTTGAAATGCACACAATCAGCAAGAAAATGTGTATTACGATAGTGAAACAAACATTTGTACTTAGAGAGAGCATATTTCAACATAATTTTAAAGATTTTTTTCTTGAAATTCATTAACTAAACATACACCTTCTTAGCCACATCTTGAGGAGTATTAGGGTAATCTAAGGTAGGTGTTGGAAGAAGAACATGAAGAGGTGGGTGACGATCAAAATCAACCACCTTAAATTGACATAGTGGGAAGCCAAGTCCATGCATATCCTATTTAGGGGATATATGAATTGGATACTTAATACCATTTTCATTAACACCAAGACCTAAACCCTTATAACCTTGTTTAGCCATCATATTATATCATGTAGTGTACATATCGTGTAAAGCTTCTGCAGGAGGTGATTGTTTATTGGGATCATGAGAAAAGGTTGTATAAGGTGGAATAATAGGTTTAGAAGAAGTTTATTTTCTCTTCCCTTTAATATCATCATGGATCGGATAAGAATTGGAAGGTAAATCCAAGAATTCTTGCACATCTACATTATGAATCATAGTTTGAGCCTCATCATAAGTATGGGAAGAACTAGGAATAGCAGATGGAGACTTAGGAATGTTAGGAATCAGATTAGGAAGGATACGATTAGGATTAGGAAGATTAGAAACTATATTAGGAAGGAAAGGATTAGGAAGATTAGGAGATGGTGTATCATCTACCAAATTCTTCACATAATCCAAAAGAGCAATAAGTCTACCACATAAGTCTTTAATGAAAGTTTTGAAAGTAGGAAGACTAGTATTATTCAATCTTACAATAGCATAGGCAAGTAAAAGATGGAGTGACAAACATAATGAAATGGATGATACTCTCATAAACATCATAAGTATGATAAAGAGATGCTAAGAAGAGAAATAAGGAAAATAGCCACACACCAAAGCATCTTAAAAATATTCATAGTAAATAAAATGCAAGAAATATTTTTGTATTTTATAAAATATATAGATTTTTTTTTTTAATTTTAAAATGCAATACCATAAAATAAAGTTAATCTTAAGGAAAAGAAGAAAAGCATCTAACACCAAAAAGAAAGAGTTATCTATTGCAGGTTCACCAAAATGTAAGATATAAAAATATATGATGGTATATTTTTATATCTATGATGATGTGTGTGGGGGGGTTTTATGTGTGATTATGTGATGGAAAATTTTGTGCACATACAAAACTTAATGAAACATAAAAACTTATCTTGAAAGGTAGCAGATTTAGAAATCACTATTTTTTGGTGGTTGTACTTAGTTTTAGGAAATTTTGCAACTAGATATGGCCTGGAAACACAGAGACAGAAAACCCAGAAACCTTTTCTTTTCTGAGAAAGGTCGACATTGACCCAAATACGAGGGCACAATCTTGCCCCTTTATGTTGACCTTGACCTCCACTGCTCCGATAGAAATTCTATCTGTGGATCCCGAAAGTCTGCTAAAAAAGGTATCCAGATCTTTATTGTAATTCATTGTTCCATACCTATTCCTACAAAAAAATAGTTTTGTTGTTTGGATGAGGGGTTTGCCTTGGTCAAACCCCAGTTTGGAATCAAACTTAAAAATAGAACCAAATCCCTCCAAAAGCTTGAATTCTTTAATCCTTGATCTTCAATGGAGAACTTGAATACTTGACTATAGATGATTGCTTGAATGCTTCCTTGATTGAGAATGCTTTCTTGAGAGATATGGATTGCACACTTGATTGATGATTGAAAGATTGAGATGGATTGAAATGAGAGAGGAAGGCTTCCTTTTATACTAGTCCAGGGTGCAAACTTCTAGAGAGGCTGAAATAGGAGAATTATATTCCCATTTAAACCTTTACCCCTAGAAATGGACCTAAATTAAATATATTTGAGAGTTCACCATTCTGAAGCTCGAAACAGTCGACTCAGAAGTGGGAAATAAATCTTTCTGAAACCCAACATCCAAAAACTTTGGGATCTTGAAATTTCAACCTTGGGTCAAGGTCAGGGTCAAGGTCAACCTTGAACTAGAAGGTTGACCTTAATCTTGAGGTCAAGAATCTCAGAGTTTTAGGTCAGGATACCAGAATAATGCAGAAAAGAAGTGGAAAATGGAGCAGAACATGGGAAAAAGCTAGATCCAAGCCAAAGACCCATTCAAGGCATTTGACATGACCCCAAACCACTTACTCGGAAGGCTAAACTACTCCTAAATGGAATTTCTTCCATTTTCTAATGATACTAAAGTATCATTAGTTTCTGATCTAAAAAACATACAACTTGTAATGCCCCGCCAGGGAACCCAGAAGAACTTAACCTAAAACATGCGACTAAGTTTACAGAATATTTTTTTTTAAAAAGTTAACAATCAATAACATCAAATTTTTCAATGCAGAAGCAAAGTATACATAAACAACCAACATAGGTTACAACTCTCAAGGGTTCCTTGACGTAGATTACGAAAAAGTTAATTAATTAATATAAGATAAAGATATGAGTCACAAGATTACATCTGAAAGATAAATACAACATCATATGCATGATTACATAAATACAATTGGTACCATAAGGTGACCATAACAATAAGCATCCACTACACATGTCGCAGGGTATGTGAATACAATAACTGAAAAGAAAAACAACATGATAACTTTGAATATCTAAAACAATGATACAAGATCATAAGAGAAAGAAGAACAAGAAAGAACAACTGCAACATGGATCATCCAGCCTCGGTGCACAAACATCAGAATCTCAAATGCTAAAAGAATCACTACCACCTGACCTCGTGAACCTAAGCAGTCCACTCCCACTGTGCTGAGGAGATAACATCAGATCCCACTCGGATAAAAAACAACAACAATCCAAGGAAGAGGTCCTAATAGATTCTAACTCAAAGGTACAAAAGTACAACAAGGTTAAATATACTCTACCAGAGGCAAACAAAACATGTAGGAAACCTAAGATGCATACAAGAAGTGTCATCACATAAGTCAAATCTAGGGTTATCATGGTAGTCCCTTCAGACCCCGGTGCCCTAGTGACTCTATGTGGTTATAGTAACCTCTCGTGTAGACAAGGTACTACCTATGCCATCTCCAGCCCATATAGGTGGCAAGCATCATCTCAACTCCTATCCTAGCCAAACTCAATCAGGGATCTCAGGCATGGGCGAGGCACAAATATCTTATTAGGTTCATTTTAAACTCTCAATGTTTATTAATTATCACTTATTAAACTACTTGTAATTGGATCTCCTAGTAGCCACTTCCAGGCCCTGGCACCAATTCACAAGCCACTTCCTGATATACACTTAGATAACCTACCCTAGGATTTCACATAAACAAAAAAGGTCTCTGAGTTAACACAACTCCTGAATCTTCTACAACTAGATTCAACATGCAAAACCATAACATGCATAACCAGATACATAACAAAACAAGATCACTGACATATCAGAAATAAGCACAACAACTATACAAGACAGATAACAAAAATAACCCAAACCCACCTTTGGATTTTAGCCCCCAAAAGATGACTACAACCCCTAAAATTCAATACAAGTCAAATTGACCAAGGGTGTCTATAAAATTAATCAAATAAAGAAAATCATATTCAATAGTTTAACAAACCAATTACAAAATGATTAAAGATTGCATCACTAAATTTCACACAGGTATAAATACAATTCCATTGGCAAAAGATCCTATTTCAATCTTATACTTTAATCAAAAACAACTAATCAAAAGCCTGACGCATTTCTTCTAGCTTAAATAAAAAACATCTCTAAAAATGCATAATTCAATTAGATTTATAACTAAATGGGAAAATAAATTATTATTCCAATCTAATATAAACAATGAAAATCCTAATCCCATAATAACAATAATCCATATGAGAAACATTTTAAATAAAAAGAAAAATATAATTGAAATTAGAATAAACTAATTTCCTGCAATAATAATTTAAACACCTAAACAATATATATAACAAAACTAATTCTAATTTAGGAATTAATATTTATTGTTAATTGAATTCAACTAAATAATAAAAGTTAAAACAAAATTACAAATTTTATTAAATAACAAATAAAATTTAATAAAAAAATATAACAAAAGTTTTGAATTTTAAAAAAAAAACAATAAATAAAAATATCGGGGGGGGTACCTGCGAGTACCCTGTCCCCTGTCCCCTCTGTCTGCACGACGATTGCAGCACCTTACGCCAACGACAGTACCAGCAGTACTGCCACACGGCAGTCCCCTCGAGGACTATGGTGCGTCAGTACTTCGGTACTGCACACAGTCTGCCAAGGCCCGCTAACCAATGGGCGACGGCTATCAAGCCATATCGTTCGATATGGCTGGATGCCTCGAACGCCACAATACCATTAACGTTTCATTTCCCTTGCTGCTGCATCCTGTACCGTGCTCTGCCAGCTCTTGTACTCCCGCTGCATGCTGATCGATTTGACAGCTAATGTGGACACTTACGTTTGTTTTCAAACGCACTCTAAAAGAAAACTTAAAAGAATATTTAACCAAGGTGTACACTTAGTTTTTTTCTAAATGCTTCTAAATTTTATGCACATGGTTTTAAATTACGGTTTAGTCATAGCTATAAAATATAATAAATAATTAAAATGTATGATATGTAAATATAAAATTTATTAAGTAAAAATAAATTAAAAAATTAAGATTTTTTATTTTTTATTTTAATCACCTTATACTTATATTTAAGTGGCCAAGAAAAATATTATGTGAGAATTTGTTTTATAATTTTAAAAAAAATTATTTTATATTTTTTAATTTGTAAAATAGTGAGTTAAAATGTTAATAGAACTTAATTTTTAATAATATTTATATATTTAAAAATTTTATTATATTAATTATTATTATATAATAACATTTAATGCAATAATATAAATACATATATTCTAAAAAAATTTAACAATAATATTAATTTTTCATATTATATATTTATTAAAATTATCAAATAATAAAGAATAAACATGTAAATGATATTAAAAATTTAAATTATATTAACCTATTAATCTATTAATTTATTATAAAATCTACTCTAAATCTCACCTCTCCACAAATTCTATAGACTATTGAATGAATAAATATAATATTATATTATTTTTATTATTATATTATTAATTATTTTTTAGTTTTTAAAATAAATAATTTAAATTTATTAAATAAAATTAAACATATAATTTATTATTACAAATATTTAAAATATAATTTTAATATTAATTATATTTACTAAAATCATATTATGTATTTTTAAAAGTTAGTACAGGGTTTGAATATCATAATTTTGCTCATCATAAATATAAAAACTTTAGTTCAATATTTCAAAATATTGAACATTTCATCAACAAATATAATTTCAATAATACTTATACTTAGCCTATATTTTTTATTAATAATTATTTTTTCTTTTTAAATAGTGCATTAAGTTTGATGTGCGGTGCATTTTTTTTAATATATATTTTTATATTATATAATTTTTTAATTATATTAATTATTTATATTATATTATATATTTTTGTATTATATTGATTATTATATTTTTATATTATATTAATTATTATATTAATTATTTTTATATTATGTTAATTATTTATATTATATTATATATTTTATATTAAATATTGGTTATATTATAAAGTTGTATATGTTGATGTTTCCTTAGAGAATCTCTAGCAGCAGAGACACGTTCAACATGTGAAATAGAAGTGGGATTAGCTTGAGCATCTAATTCAGCAGACTGAAGGCGATCATTTAAATCATTTTCCACTCTTCTATAATTTTTAGCCTTTCTTTGAACTAAAGTTTGGAATATTTTCCTCCACGAGGAGACATTCCTATTCCATGTATCAACTTGAGAAGAGAAATGATTAACAAGATTAAACGACCTAACCATCTTAACAGCAATATTAGTGTCCTAATCATTAAGCAAAGATGTGTTAAGGATAAATTTTTCATTATGATGAGCACTAGGAGCAAGAGCATTTCTAATGTTAATGAGAGCAACTATAGGAAGATGATCAGAAAGAGTAGAAGAAGAAGCAAAAATAGGGGATTGATGTTGGTTAGGAGAGAATGAAAAAAAGTTAGAATTAACATAGAATCTATCAAGCCTAGAGTAAATCCTTTTAGACCCCTAATGAAAGTTACACCATGTGTACCAAAGGCCGGAAGTATCCCTTCTACGCCCTTCCATAGGATCAAATAAATTAAGTTTATGTTTACAGCGATCCCAATAGAACTTCTCTTGATGTTTCCAAGCAAAAGGGAGACCACCAAACTTATCATCTTGATTTTCGACCATGTTAAAATCTCCGGCCAGAATTGAAGGTATGTTAGGTAGATTATAAAGCTAATCCCATAGAACGGTCCTATCTTTAACCTCATTGGGAGCGTATATGGAGCAGACTCCAAAAGATGAGCCATTAAAGTCAATTACAACCCAAGCCACACGATTACAAGGGGAGCTTCCAACGGATTTAATATATCTTTCCCAGTAGGGATTAATAAGCAAGGCAACACCACCTTTCCCTTTAGGATGATTAGTACAAATTTTAATAGCATCCCTCTAGAGGAAATCCAGAGAAGAACTAAGAAGAAAATTAACAGCCTTGAGCTCTTGCATCATGAAAAAATCTATGTTTTTATGCCCCAATAAAAATCTCTTGATGATAGATTTCCTATCAGGAGACTCGAGGCCTCTTATATTCCAAGATATGCACTTCATGATGAAGAATGCATTAAGGGGCCAGTAAGAGGAGTCGAGAACTCCCCATTCTTCTTTTTATTTTTAGAGCCTAAGGGCCTGCCCTTTTTATTAGAGGCATTATATCCCAAGAGGGGATCATCCTCATCCTCACCATTATAAGACTGAGAATATTTAGATTGGGATCCAATCATGTCAAAATCCCCAATAACATGAGATCCATCCAAGGTCTGGGTCATCATGCAATCAGGATTTCCATTGTTCCCAATAATGCTAGATCCAACCGGGTTCTGAGACTTAGCATTATCCGAACCTTTGTTAGCAAGAATAACTTCAATGAAAAAATCATCATCTAATTCATTAAGGGCAGAGATGGGGGGGCTGATGGTGTTATCATCAGAAGGGGGGACTACATTCAGGTTAGGGCAATCCTTATGACTAACCATGTCTGTAGGGACCTCACTCATGGTAACATCACCGGACCTACCATTGTTTGAGCTCTGACCTTCCAAAATATTTTTACTAGGGATCATTCTATCCACAGAGGGCCCATCTTCAATCAACAGAGTAGGAGATGCCAGAGCAACAAAGGGATTAGATTTAGAGGTAGCACGAATTTGATCGAGGGCCAATTGTTGAGCATTCTTTTTTCTAGGTTTCTTATTTTTCACTATTTGAAAACCCTCATTATCCCTCAAAGTTCCTTTTTGGTCAGAAATGATAGGGTGTTGAGTCTTACTAGGTTGAATAGCTATAGGGTTATTAATGTTACATTTATCAGAACCCTTTCCAGTGTGAGAACTAGAAGTTTTATCAAAATTCTAATTCAGAATCGAAGTAGAGGGGATAATAGCCAATTCTCTGTTATTAGGGTTACCGTTAGCTACGTCCCCATGAATTGGTTCTGCATTTTTCTTATTAATGATATTAAAAAATTTATATTATTAAAAAATAAATTTAATATTACACATTTGAATAATAAAATATACAACTTTATAATATAATCAATATATAATATATAATATATAATATAATATAAATAATTAACATAATATAAAAATATATAATATAATAATTAATATAATATAAAAATATAATAATCAATATAATACAAAAATATATAATATAATATAAATAATTAATATAATTTAAAAATTATATAATATAAAAATATATATTAAAAAAAATGCACCACACATCAAACTTAATGCACTATTTAAAAAGAAAAAATAATTATTAATAAAAAATATAGGCTAAGTATAAGTATTATTGAAATTATATTTGTTGATGAAATGTTCAATATTTTGAAATATTGAACTAAAGTTTTTATATTTATGATGAGCAAAATTATGATATTCAAACCCTGTACTAACTTTTAAAAATATATAATATGATTTTAGTAAATATAATTAATATTAAAATTATATTTTAAATATTTGTAATAATAAATTATATGTTTAATTTTATTTAAGAAATTTAAATAATTTATTTTAAAAACTAAAAAATAATTAATAATATAATAATAAAAATAATATTATATTATATTTATTCATTTAATAGTCTATAGAATTTGTGGAGAGGTGAGATTTAGAGTAGATTTTATAATAAATTAATAGATTAATAGGTTAATATAATTTAAATTTTTAATATCATTTACATGTTTATTCTTTATTATTTGATAATTTTAATAAATATATAATATGAAAAATTAATATTATTGTTAAATTTTTTTAGAATATATGTATTTATATTATTGCATTAAATGTTATAATATAATAATAATTAATATAATAAAAATTTTAAATATATAAATATTATTAAAAATTAAGTTCTATTAACATTTTAACTCACTATTTTACTAAATTAAAAAATATAAAATAATTTTTTTTTAAATTATAAAACAAATTCTCACATAATATTTTTCTTGGCCATTTAAATATAAGTATAAGATGATTAAAATAAAAAATTTAAAATTTTAATTTTTTAATTTATTTTTACTTAATAAATTTTATATTTACATATCATACATTTTAATTATTTATTATATTTTATAGCTATGAGTAAACCGTAATTTAAAACCATGTGCATAAAATTTAGAAGCGTTTAGAAAAAAGCTAAGTGTACACCTTGGTTAAATATCCTTTTAAGTTTTCTTGCAGGGTGCATTTGAAAAAAAATGTAAGTGTCCACGTTAGTTGTCAAATCAATTAGCATGCGGCAGGAGTACGGGAGCTGGCAGAGCACAGTACAGGATGCAGCAGCGAGGGAAATGAAACGTTAATGGTATTATGGCATTCAAGGCATCTAGACATATCGAACGATATGGCTGGATAGTCATCGCCTAACCAGTGGGGGGGGTTTCAAAACCCCCCAAAAAAAATCATTTTTATAAACTTTTCAATACGAATTTTTCAATATAACCCTTTTTCAAAAATTCTCTTTTAAACTTCCATATATTTTATTTAAATCATATATAATTTATCAAATATCTAATATTTGATAAATATATATAAATTTAAAAGAAAAATCATCCAATACCTATTAAAATAAAATATCATATATATATATATATATATATATATATATATATATATATATATATATATATATATATATATATATATATATATATATATATATATATACCAAAATAATGATTACACCAAACATAAATACAATTTGCAATAATTTCACTACAAGCTCAAAACCCTAGTCAAATTGAGTTTTCTAAAACTCTTTAACAGATTCCTCAAATCCAACGAATTACAAAATAGATTGGCAAAACTAACTAAATCACATTGCAATAACATACAAAACTTTTCATGCATTCAGATCCAACAAGCACAATGAAGGCACACCTTTCTTTTCTAGAGGAATCTAAAAATGAATAACCATAACAATACAAAACCTACCTCAAATCAAAATTTACCAAATTCGATGATGACCAGAACGAAGAAAACAAAATCCAAGCCTTTTGAAAATCTCTCCCAAATCTATCACAAATCTGTCTCCAAATTTTCTCCTCCAAAACCTGTGTACCCCAATAAAGGCCAAAACCCCTAATACATAAAGGAATCTCCTTCCACATGCAAAAATATAAACTCAACATCAAAAGGGGCTTGCATGAAGATGAACTTCAGTTCATAGTTCAGTCTCAGTTGAACTGGAGTCTCCTTTCCTCTTTGACTTGAGTAGAAAACACATAACCAAACTTCAACTTGAATTACTAATTCAATTTCATGCAATTATGAATGTGCAACATAATGCATTCAATTAATTAATAATTAGAACATTTAGTTAACATAATACACACATGCCAAAATAACCATTAATTTAATAATTACATTCTAATTAAACAAAGGTTAATTACATGAATTATATAAAACATAAGTGAAGATATTTAATTAATTCACATTAATTAAATATTTCAACCACACTCAAAATTAGCATAAAATTAATTCCCAATTAATTAATGCATCAACTATATAAAAATAATAATAATTAAACTAATATAAATACATTTATTTAATTACCATTTAAATACTATGCCACAGCTAAAAATAGCATGATCTAAAAATAGAAATCACATCAAACGCCACAAAACAAAGAATCAAAAAGACCTAAAGACCCACATTCATACTCAGGACTTAGGTGTAAACTCTTACCAATTGGACGAGTTTAGAAGGGTGAAAACATAGAATCTTGTCCCCTACTTTAGGACAATAATTGGCTTAGGTTAGGATTTGGAACTGAATATTATCTCCCCTCTTTTACCATTGAGATTAGCGATAGGGAACTCTCATCCTGACAATTCAGGGAAGTCGATGCCTGGTACCTGCGAACCTGCATAAGAGACAAGCATGTACATATATAGAGATATAACAGACAATGGCGGGGATCGGCAGATTGTGTGGATCTTGCAAGCAAGTAACTACGAATCCGTCCCTCAACCACATCAAGCACATCAAACAGAAATATAAAACAAACACATCAACCATACACATGCAAGTATGGGGTCAGTAAAATCATAAGCATCAACCAATTCCTAACATATAATCTATCATCCTAGATTAATTACAACATTTATAAAATCAGACTAGGGGCGAGGTATTACATCCACCCCACCTAGGATTAGGCTTACTCCTGGAAGCCTACAATAGATGAGGATATGCATCCCCCCAAACACGAAGCATTAACTAAAGATAAAACATGACATTGGAAAGCAAGTCATAACATAAGAACATAAACACAAAGCAATGGTCTGAAAGCATATTGTTTTATGCCTATGTTTAGTTTCAAGTTTAACAGTCTAGACATCTAATGGGCACACAACTTCCCAGAGTTCCCAGTGTAGAGCCCGGTGCTCTGATACAACTCACTTTGCAAATACATATCCACTTCACACATATATGTTAATTTACTGACTGATCTCCATTTCCATCTCCATCTTTGATCTACTCATAATTCTCTTTAAGAAATCACAACTCTTTTTAGCTCCTTCACAATTTCACCTTTAGATTTCTACTTAGACTTATCAGTCAATAAAATCAACCTCTTCTTCATCCCTCATAACCTCACAATTAGGTTTTCCTTTATACCTCTTTGATTAGGTAGATCCATCTTTTTCTGCTTAATCTCTACAATAGATCTTAGGTTTAGGTCAAATTCATTGAATCTTTCCATCATTATTTTCTTCATCCTTCCTTCTAGATACATCTCCAAACTTCTCTTTGAGTTCATAAGAAAATAACTTACCATGCATTAAATACTCCATACAATTCATTAATAATGTCAACACATTTTATATATCCCAAGAATTCAACTATGTCAGCTAGGAATCTTAATTCTTTCTCCAAATGTAATTTACTGACACTCAGTCAATACTATGTTCTTCTCCTTGGTCATCACTATGTATCTCGGTCACCACTACTAACTATCTTCCTCAGAAAATATTATCTTTTCTTGGTAATTATTGATGTTCGGTCAACATTAGATTTACTCAGCATATACTAGCGCTCGGTCGACACTAACATCACTTGACTTAAACTATATTTCTTCACTTTTTCTCAATTAAGCCTACCTCTCCATTCTTTCTTCTTACTTAGATAAATAATACATTATCTTATCAATGTGCCAGCTAATCAAGTACCCATTGAAGTATCAAATAACTCAACATTTCCTTAGGTTCTCTTGTTATCTCCTTTCCCAAATCCTCTTCATCAATCAATATATATGGTACTCTCCTAGATAGAAACTATCTTACTAGTTAAGGTTTGACATGAATGACAATATAACAATTGTTTCAATTTTAGTTTCCAATAATCTCCCTCTTTGGCATTGATGGCAACACCACATGAATAATACATGATTTAATAAATAATCCAAAAACTTTGTGCATCAAATTTTTGTAATACCCTTAGCTTCATTCTGATTCACAAGCTTCTTTTGCCTAACCACATACACAATTACTCCCTCTAAATCTTTTATGTATCTCTCTCTTTCAGGTTTCATTAAATCTTCTCCCTCTGTGTTTTCATCTGAACCTCTCCCTCTTTGAAAAAAATGCCAAATTTGTATCTATCACTTTCATATTCCACATGTAGATGTCTTCATGTCAGTTCTGTATGCTTTATTCTCCTTCTGTCATCTTTCTTATGACTAATTATCATCTTTGCTTTACTTCTCACAACTCTAGGAAACTCCTAAAGTGTGACCTTTTCTGCATCAATTTGTCAAATATTCTCTTTAGCACATTTGATGCAATGCTCCTAGGTAACTAGGAAGCCTCGGTTAGGGGAATCACCCCTTGTTTACCTCTAAGATATTCATGAGCATCCTTAGGTAAAGCTTTTGTGAATATGTCTACTAATTGTTCCTTTATATTCACATATTCCATTATCACTTCTTTGTCTTGGACCAAATCTTTCAAGTAATGATACTTGATAGAAATATGCTTAATCTTTGTGTGCATTACTGGATTCTTTGATATATTAGTAGCACTAGTGTTATCATAGAAAATAATAACTAGCTCAGTGATTTCCTCTTTCATTCCTTATAACAATTTCTTAATCCATACTAAATTTGCACAATTCACTATTGCTTCTACAAACTTAGCTTCTATTGTAGATTGGGAAATGGATTTATGTTTCTTGCTTGTCCAAGAGACTAATATCTTTCCTAGAAACAATGCTCCACCACTTGTATTTTTTATGTCATCAACATTTCTAGCCCAATCTGCATCAATGTAAACTCTCAGTTTAAACTTGTCATTCTTCTTGTAGTATAATCCATAATCCTCTATCCCTTTCAGATATCTTAGTATTCTTCACTATCATCATATGATTTTCCTTAGGATTGGAAGAAAATCTTGCCACAATCCCAACTGCTAGGGAAATATTCAGTCTACTATGAACAACATATTATAGCTTTCTAATCATAGATCTATACAAGGTTTGATTCACTTCAGCAGTATCATCAGTTTTAGATAGTTTATGTCTAGTATCCATAGGAGTAGTTACTGGTCTGGAATCCTCCATACCAAAAAAATTTAGTATCTCTTTAACACATTTAGTTTGAGTAATGTAGATACCTTTCTCCATCTGATAAAATTTCAAACCAGCAAAGAATTTGATCTCTCCAAACATAGATATTTCAAACTCATTTGGTATCTCATTTAAAAAATTATAACATAGTGCATCTTGTCCTCCAAATATGATATCATCAACAAAATTTTCAGCTAACAAATCCCTTTACCTTTCTCTTTCCTCATATACAGATTGATGTTTTCATTTGTTCTTGCAAATCCAATCTTTATCAAATAATTATGCAGTCTATCATACCATGCTCTGGGGGCTTTCTTCAATCCATATAGGGCCTTGTTCAACTTTCAAACCATATTTTTCTTGCTTGGGTCAACAAATCCTTTAGGTTGTTCAATGTATACCTCTTCTTCTAAAATACCATTCAAAAATGCAAATCTAACATCCATCTAATATACTTTAAAACCTTCATATGAAGCATATGCAAGTAGAGTCCTTACTCCCTCCAATCTTGCAACAGGGGAAAATATCTCTCCATAGTCGATTCCTTCTTCTTGTGCATACCCCTTTCATACCATTCTTTCCTTATTTCTTGTGACCTCTCCATGTTCATTTAGATTTTTTTTGAATACCCATTTTGTTCCAATAACATTCTTGTGTTCTGCTCTCAACACCAGAGTCTAGGTATCATTCTTTCCTATCTAATCAATCTCTTCATTCATTGCTTGTATCTAATCATCATTCTCTAAAACATCTTTTATAGTTTTAAGCTCAAACTCACATAGTAAACATGTAGGGTCTTTCAACTTACTTCTTGTCAAGACTCTAGATTCTTTATCTCCAATGATTTTCTCAGGCTTATGATGTCTTCTTACATACTGTGCCAATGTAGGTTCAGATTTCTTTTCTCCTTGTTCTTGAATTTTAGATTCATCTTGTAAGTCATCTGCTTCTTCTTCTAATTTCTTGCCATCAGGATCCTAATGCTCAGCAGCATCATTTTGATACTCAGAAGCATTTTTGATGCTCGGTATTGCTTTCCTATGACTCTGCATCTGGTTCAAGTGTATTACTAGCCTCTCCTTCTTGCATGTAAAAAAAGATCTGAAATCTTTAGGTTCTTATTTGCCCTCCAATTCATTCTTTTCTACATATTCATCAACTCTAACATATGCACTTTCCACAACTTTGTTAGTGTTAAGATTAAAACACTTATAAGCTTTGTTCTTAGTGGAATAACCTAGGAATATGCCTTCATCACTTTTTGTATCAAATTTCCATTCTTATTATCTTTCAGTATATATCATTTACTCCCAAAGACTCTAAAATAATTCACATTAGGTGCATAACCATACCATAACTCAAAAGGTGTAGCATTTGTATCTTTCTTGATTTGTACTCAGCTTAAGGTATAAATAGTTGTACTTACAGCTTCTCTTCAGTAATTTTGTGCAACATTCTTTTCGTTCATCAGTGTTCTTGCACAATCCATAATTGACATGTTTCTTCTCTCTTCTATACCATTTTGTGGAGGTGTTCTCGATGCAGACATCTATCTCTTGATTCCTCTATCAATGCAGAACATATTGAACTCATTTGATATAAACTCTCCACCTTGGTCAAATCTCAAAAATTTTAGGCTTTGACCTATTTCTTTTTCAACTTTTTCCAAATACCACTTAACCAATTGAAATGCATCATATTTATCTTTCAAAAATGTTACACTCATCATCCTAGTGTATTCATCAACAAACAAAAAAAATACTTATCACCTCAATAACTTTGTACACCCATAGGTCTACAAAGGTCAATATGAACCAATTCTAAAATATTTTAATAAGTATATGTCTTTATCTTAAAACTAGACTTTGCCATTTTTCCCAATTCACACTATTTACACATCACTTTATTAGGTTTCTTCAGTCTTGAAAAACCTCTAACTTTCTTCTTTTTGCTAATAGTTACCAGATCATCACAATTCACATCACATAGCCTCTTATGCCATAACTATTGATGCAGGAGCATCTCGGGTCCTTGGTAATCCTGTGTCACCACCAAAAAATTTGAGGTTTGTCTGTGTTGCTCGGTTCTTGCTTTGACTAAGTTGGTCGGTAGTTGGTCAGTTTCCTTTGGTTACCAAGTATGGTCAGTTATCTCTTGGGCGGTCAGTTGTTTTGCTAGCACTTGGCAATGCTTTTCTGTTGCTCGATTATCCTTGCTTACCGAGTAGTTTAATTTGAGTTTCTATTGAGGTTGACTTGTGCATTGATTATGGATTGAGAATTTAATGTTGATATCAATCATTGGGAAGCATGTGGTCCTAGATCTAACCGTTTCTTCCGTTGATTGTGAATCTGAAGGCCGACTTAGTTCAGTAGCCTCTTGTATAAATATAGTTGTTTGGTTAGAATTTAGAGGGTCAATTTTTAGAAGATAGAAGATAGTAAATTTAGAGATTGTTGGTAGCTCCTCGCATGTTTGAGGACTTATGTAATTCACTGTAATATCAGGTCGTAACCAGGAAGGCCTTACAACCCGACATGTATGAATCCTAATGATGAAAAATAATGACAGATCCTACATTTTCTCTCTCTCACTGTGTTGTTATTTGCTTCCATGTGTTGTTGAGAAGGCTAGATCATTAGGGTGTGTCATTGATTGGCCCCTCATGACCTTGCCTTGCATCAAGTGGTATTAGAGCAAGGTGAGATCTTGATCTCGGTCTAGGGATATAGGTTTGTAGGTTCCTCTTGAGAAGCCCTAGTTGAATTGTTGTGGGGTGGAAGATTGTGATCTGACCTAGAATTGCAAAGGGTTGTCAAGATGGTTCATGGGAGGTGAGATGCAAATCTAGGATTGGCATATATGCTAAGACAAATTGCTACCAGATTAGAAGTTATTGAAACAGCCCAAAGAAGAGGCAGACATCTTGAGGATGTTAGTGATGATGAAATTGAGGAAGAACAAGCAAATGCAGAACCTATACCTGTTATGGACCAAGGTGAAGAAATATTTTTGAAGGCTTTGACAAGTCTGAAGCCTACACCACACTTCAATCCTCCTAAGTATGGTGGAAAGCTAGATTCTAATGAATTGGTGTATTGGATCACCAAGATGGAAAAGTATTTTGAGTATGAAAACATTCCTGAAGACAAGAAAGTGAAGATTGCAAGCACAAAGTTGAAAATTCATGCATCCTTATGGTAGGAACATTTGTAGCTAGATAGGAAAAGGAAAGGCAAAGACAAAATCAAGGTATGGAGTAAAATAGTCAATAAGTTTAAAGGAAATTTCTTACCTTGTGATTATCAAATTAACCTAGTTAGGCGAATGCAAATTTTGAAGCAGAAAGATAGCTTGGCAAAAGAATATACTGAGGAATTCTATAGATTAGATATCAGATCTAGACATGATGAAGATGATGTGAAAAGAATTGCTAGATACCTAAATGGTTTGAGAGTTTCTATCCAAGAGGAAATTAGTATGGTCAAATTAGAGAAAATTGAAGAGGCTTATCAATTTGCATTAAAAGCTGAGGAGAAATTGAACAAGAAACATGAACAAAGACAAAGAGGTCAAGGTGGTAGATTCCCTGGAGGAAGAGGTAGATCTAATGGGAAAATGATAGATCTGAACCTGAAAAGACAAATCTGGATAAATGCAAGACCAAGTGGAAAGGTGAAAGTTCATCTAGAGGTAGAGGCAGTAACTACCGAGGTGGTTATAGAAGAGGAAGTTTTCAAGAAACTTGTTACAATTGTGGAGAAGAAGGACATAGATCATTTGAATTTACACATGCAAGTAAGAAGGCTAGTAGCAGTAGAAATGCTTTGGTGCAAGAAGAGTCACCGAATGAACCTAAGAAAGAAAATAGCTTTATGGTAAGGAGAGCACTGTGGAATGAAAGCAAAAAGGAAGATCTGGTAAGGAAAAAAAATTTCAAGACTAGATGTAGAGTTTCTAATATATTTTGGAAGTTCATCATTAACTGTGGTAGCTCGGAGAATCTGACATCTGAGGAAATGGTCACAAAATTGTAGTTGAAAAGGTTGGAACGTTCAAAGCCCTATTAGATTTCATGGATCAAGGATGAGAATACACTCTTGGTAAGTGAACAATTCTATGTGAATTTGAAGATTGGAAAATATGATAAGGTGTTGTGTGATATCATGCCTATGGATTGTTGTCATATTTTGTTGGGTAGACCTTGGCAATATGATAGATATGCTATATATGATGGGAGATTGCATAAGTATACTATTGTGGTTGATGGAAAGAAACAAATCTTGTTACCATTGATGGAAGAACCTGTTAGTAATATTTGCACATCTGTGAAAGTTTTCTTGATGGAAGGAAGAAAGTTTGTTAAGGACTTGAAAAAGAATGATGTATGTTTTGTTGTGATTCCTAACAAACCGAGTAACAAAATAGAAGATAGTGTTCCTGAAGAGATTGATAAGTTACTCACCAAGTAAAGTGAAATCATTTCTAACAATGTACCTAATGATTTTCTACCAAAGAGAAGCATTGATCATTGTATGGATCTAATCCCTAGAGCTAGTTTACCAAATAAGGCACCTCATCGGTTAACACCTACCAAGAATCAAGAATTGAACCAACAGATTCAAGAGTTACTAGAGAAAGGTTTGATCAGAGAAACTTTGAATCTATGTGTAGTACCTATTGTATTGGCATCGAAGAAGAATGAAGAATGGAGAATGTGTACTGATTCCAGAGCAATCAATAAGATAACAGTGAAGTATAGGTTTCCTATACCGAGAATGGATGCTATAATGGATAGTTTGACTAGAGCAAAGTATTTCACCAAAATTGATTTGAAAAGTGGATATCATCATATCAGAATCAAAGAAGGTGATGAATGGAAGACTTCTCTCAAGAAAAAAGAAGGTTTGTGTGAGTGGTTGGTTATGCCTTTTGGTTTAACTAATGCACCAAGTACTTTTATGAGGCTGATGAATGAAGTTTTGAAGAAATTCTTGGGTAAGTTTGTGATTGTATATCTTGATGACATTCTGATATTCAATAAGACCAGAGAAGAACATTTGTTGCATGTTAGATAAGTTTTACAGAGACTAAAAGAAGAAAAGTTGATAAATCTGAAAAAGTGTTCATTCATGAAAGAGGAGATTGTGTATTTGGGATTTGTGATCTCAGCTAAAGGTTTGAAGATGGATCTTGAAAAGGTTGAAGCTATTTTAAATTTTCCTACACCTATGAATACTAGTGAGGTAAGATCATTTCATGGTTTGGCAATTTTTTACTGAAAGTTCATAAGAAATTTTAGTTTAATTTGTAATGCTATGACTGAGACTGTGAGAGGAGATAAAAGGGAATTCAAGTGGACACATGGAGCTGATAAAAGCTTTGAGATTCTGAAGCAGAAGGTTGTTGAATTACCTATTTTGGCATTACCTAATTTTAGTAAGGCATTTCAAGTGGAATGTGATGCAAGTGGAAGTGCAGTTGGAGTTGTGTTGAGTCAAGAAGGTAAACATGTTGCTTTCTTTAGTGAATAGTTGAATGATGCTAGAAGGAAATATTATCTGTATGATCAAGAATTCTATGCTATTGTTCAAGCACTGAATAAATGGAGACATTATTTGATACCAAGTGAATTTGTGTTGTATACTAATCATAAGGCTTTACAATATTTGGGTAGTCAGAATAAGTTGAATCAGAGACATATGAAATGGGTTGAGTATTTGCAAAGTTATACATTTGTGATAAAGCATAAGAGTGGAGTCACTAACTGAGTTGTTGATGCATTGAGTAGAAGAAGATCTTTGATGACCAAGATGAAAATTGAAGTTCTTGGTTTTGATGAGATGAGAGATTCTTATGAGTTTGATCCTAATTTTTCTGAGCCGTGGAGAAAGTGTAGAACACCTATTCAAGATCAACAAGACACTAAATGGGATGACTATTTTATTCAAGAAGGTATGTTGTTTAAAGGTATTCAGTTGTATATATCGAGAGGAGTAATGAGAACTAATTTGATAAAAGAGAAGCATAGTAGTGGTTTGGGTGGACATTTTGGTATTAATAAAATGTGGAATTTTCTTAAGGAGAAATACTATTGGCTGCAATTGTATAAAGATGTTCAAAAATTTGTGAAAAGTTGTGGAGTTTATCAAGTTTCAAAAGGAGTAAGTCAAAATACTAGTCTGTATGTACTGAATGTTGTCCCTAAGAAACCTTGGATTGACATCAATATGGATTTTGTTCTTGGCTTACCGAAGACAGTAAGAGGTAACGATTCTATATTTGTTGTTGTGGATAGATTTTCTAAGATGGCACATTTTATACCTTGTAAAAAGACATCAGATGCAGTACATGTAGTAGATCTTTTCTTTAAGGAAATTGGTAGATTGCATGGATTACCAAGGAGTATTATCTCTGACCGAGATAGTAAGTTTGTTGGATACTTTTAGAAAACCCTTTGGAAGAAGTTCGGCACTGAGTTGAAATATAGTTCTACATTTCACCCAAAAATTGATGGAAAGACTGAAGTTGTGAAAAGAAGTTTGGGAAATCTTTTTAGATGTTTAGTTGGAGACACACTGAGTAATTGGGATTTTGTGTTGGCACAAGAAGAGTTTGCATACAATAATTTAGTGAATAGGAGTATTGGAAAAACACCATTTGAGATTGTGAGTGGCACACAGCCAAGAGGTATATCTAATTTGAGGGATCTTACTTATGAAAGTAAGAGAAGTGCTGAAGGAGTAAAATTTGTTGAGTACATGAAGACATTGCATGAAGATGTGAAGCTGAAACTGGAAGAGAGTAATAAAAAATATAAAGATAGAGCTGATAGATCAAGGAGACATAAGACTTTTGATGTTGGGGATGAAGTGATGGTTCATTTAAAGAAAGGTAGATTTCCTGTTGGAACATATGGGAAGCTAAAGATGAAGAAGTTTGGACCTTGCAAGATTTTGAGAAAAATTGACAATGCAAATGCATATGAAATTGAGTTACTTGATGACATGGACATATCACCTATTTTCAACATTTCTAATTTATATGACTATCATGAACCTAATGAAGAAATTGCAATACCAACAGAGTATCCTAAGAAGCAGAAAGAGGAAGTTGAGCAGATTTTGGAGCAAACAAGAGGAAAATAATATATGGAATATTTGGTAAAATGGAAGAATAGACCAATGGAATATAGTTCATGGATTTCATAGTCTGAGTTGTATGCAGCTTGGATCATACCTACCAAATGATTTCAAGAATAATTTCAAAATAACCCCATGTTTTTGATCCATGAGCATCGCGAGTCCTTGGCAATCCTGTGTCACCAAAAACATTTTGAAGTTTGTCTGTGTTGCTTGGTTACTGCTTTGACTGAGTTGGTCAGTAGTTGGTCAATTTCCTTTGGTTACCGAGTATGGTTGGTTATCTCCTGGGTGGTCAGTTGTTTTGCTAGCGCTCGGTGATGCTTGTCTATTGCTCAGTCATCCTTGCTTACCGAGTAGTTTAATTTGAGTTTCTGTTGAGGCTAACTTGTGCATTGATTATGGGTTGAGGATTTAATGTTGATATCAATCATTGGGAAGCGTGTGGTCCTAGATCTGACTATTTCTTCCATTGATTTCAGATCTAAAGGCTGACTCAGTTCAGTAGCCTCTTGTATAAATATAGTTGTTTGGTTAGAGTTTAGAGGGTTAGTTTTTAGAAGATATAAGATAGTAAATTTGGAGATTATTGGTAGATCCTCGCATGTTTGAGGACTTTTGTAATTCATTGTAATATCAGGCAGTAACCAAGAAGGCCTTACAGCCTAGCATGTATGAATCCTAGTGATGAAAATTAATGAAAGATCATGCATTCTCTCTCTCACTATGTTTTTATTTGTTTTCGTGTGTTGTTGAGCAGCCTAGATCATTAGGGTGTGCCATTGTTTCAACCCTCATGACCCTTCCTTGCATCAACTATACATCATCAAATTGTGCAAACAAACATGTTTCTTCAGATAGGTCTAGATAGAACAACTTACCTCTTCTCTATTCTCCACTTCCAATTAGTTCACCAACGAAATCAAATATTTTAGCCCTTTTATGATGAAATTCCACTCGGTAACTAGTTCTATTCAACTATGTAAAACTCAACAAATTATAGTTAAGACCTTCAACCCAATAAGAATTTTGACATGTGATCTTATCAGTCAACTTAATTGATCCTTTCCCTCTCATAGGACATGGTGCATCATTACCAAACTTAACACTTCTACCTTTGTAATGATCTAGGGTTTCAAATTTACTTTTATCACTAGTCAGGTGATGTGAGAAACCACTATCAATAATCCATTTATCACCTTTACTCACATAAGAAATAAGTACATTTTTCTCATCTTCATCAGAATCATCTTTCATAGCAACATAAACAACTTCAATATCACATTAATCAGATTCACTAGTGTCACTGTTAGTTTCCTCTTCAACAATATAGTCTGGATTTCTTACCTTTATCTTTTTATTCTTTTTACCTTCAGTGATCTCTATCATTTTTCTTGTCTTTATACTTGCTTTCCCTTCTCTCATCCTTGTCAGTCCTGTCAGGGCATCTTGCCAAAATATAGCCAACTTTGTTACATGAAAAATAGATTATAGGAAGTTTACCTTTGTATTTTCATTTTCCTCTTTGTAGTCTTCTAGCCATGAGTGCTTCAAGATCATCTAGTTCCTCATCAAAAGTCACTATCAGTGTCACTGTCACTATCACTTTTCACACATTTTTCTTTTTCCCTTTTAGACTTATGCAGTACCATTTGTGACTTGAATGCAGATTCAACATTAGGAACAATGTAGTTATCATAGTTAGATAGCTCAAAAGCAGTAAGCTTACCAACAAGACTTTCCAGAGTTTGAACATTACCAAGGTTACATACTAATTCTTGAATTACAGAAATTATGATAGCATAGATAAGAAGCAAAGTTCTCAATACCTTACCAATAACAATCTCATCATCAATGTTTCCATTAGCTCCTCTTATAGCATTCACTACCTCCTTAATTATACCATAGTACTGAGAAATATTTTCACCTTCTTGCATTTTCATTTCATCAAACTTACCTCTCAAACTTTCATATTTTTTTCTCAATGCATTTGTATCTCCACCATAAATAGATGAAAGAGTATCTCACAGTTTATTTGTGGTAGTGTAGTCATTGATATCTTCAAATTTTGGATAACTTAGAGCAGATGCAATCTCCAATATTCCTTGATTGCCTTCTTTTTTTTCTTTAATCTCTTTGGCATTCAAAGGTGTAGCAGGTATAACATAGTCATGTTCCACATAGTACTTCGCTAAATCACCAATACTAGCTAGATACAATTTTGTTAGGAATAAGGTGTCTCAACCTTGGATAATTCCTATTCTTATTATTTGTTTTGTAAATGTATTTTTTGCAAATAATGAAATTAAGTGTGAGTGTACATGTCTAGTTGGCATGTTGATGTGTCACTCCACTTGATGTGTCGGCATCTTGTGCGTAAGGAGATCATGACTGAAATGGTCATGACGGATTCCTATGACATGTAAGAACTATTTAAGGAATGTGCTATGATAGGTGTAAGAGCATCTTATGACTTGGGCCTATTTGGGCGTCCAAGAAGAAGTGGTTGGTGTGTGTAAGAGAATATTTCAAAAATAGGTTGGTATGACAGATTCTCTTACACTTCTCTTGTGACCGTTATTTTTGGCGGATTCTATGACAAGTTGTCATAGTCTATTCTAGGGATGGACGCCTATTCTTGAGATTGCATGTAACAACTGTGTACATGTGGCTTTGTGCATGGGTCTTAGTGGTTGTGCCTATTTTTGGGTCCAGAGGAGTCTATATATATGATGTTGTTCCTATGGGAGAGATATAACAAAAATTTAAGTCTTGTTGGCTTTGTCTCTCATTTCCTGAAAGAACTTGCATTGCAAGTGTATTGTAACCTTTGTGTTGAAGATAATACATTTTGCAGGTTTTGGAGTGCTGGGGTTTTTTACCGAAAGGTTTTCCCCAGGGTATATCATTGTGTCATTCTCTATTTTTCTGTATGCATTGTATGTGGTTGCAATATTTTTGTTAAAGTAGTTAATGAATCTGAAATTGTAAGGATTTATAAGAATTTGCACAATACTCTCCTATAGAGATTAGCGTAGGAAGCTGTTTCCACACCTGAGTTTCCTTACAAATTTCATCAAACTTTTCCATGTAGGGAAGTTCTCTTTGTTCAACTTTGGTACCTCCCTTTTATACATCTTGATGATTAGCTTCAGGTACCTTTAAAAAACAATTGTAAGCACCAATATCTCTAATACCAATTTTTAGAATGATTTAGAATAACTAAGTGGTGGGGTGAATCAGTTATCCTCAAGTCCATATGTACCAATTGAGCTTTCTAGCACTTCAACAATCTCATATCTAATTAGCTATTCAACTCAGTTTCTATAGCATATATCATAAACATATAACATGCAGTCCATTGTCAAAAAATAATTAACTTGCAGAATATAAAAACATTCACATCAAAACATTCACACAAGTATAACACTAGGATTTATAGAGGAAACCCAACTTGGGAAAAACCATTTTGTAACGTGCTACTAATTTTCACTCTTCTAAAGTGAGCTCTGTAAAAAGCCAACCATGTTAAAGTTTTACAAACACACTGTTAGGTGTTACCCTATTAAAAGATTTAAAACACTCTATCAAAAGTGGCTTGGTTAGAGAACTTGAGAACATTCCATTAGAATGTCACCTTGATTAAAGGATTTATACAATGATTGTTAGGTCAACCTTGATTAAAGGATTTAGACTGATACAATGGTTAGAAAGTAATAGTAGTTTTTGATCTAAAAAATGCACAACTCACTTTGCAAATACAGATCCACTTCACACATATATGTTGATTTATTAACTGATCTCCATTTCCATCTCCATTTCTGATCTTCTTGGAATTCACTTCAAGTAATCACAACTCTATTCAGCTCCTTCACTATTTCACCTTCAGCCTTTTGCTTAGACTTATCAGTCAATAACATAAACCTCTTCTTCATCCCTCAAAACCTCACAATTAGGTTTTCCTTTATACCTCTTTGATTAGGTAGATCCATCTTTTGCCACTTAATCTCCTTCGTAAATATTAGGTTTAGGTTAGATTCAGCAAATCCTTCCATAATTATGTTCTTCATCCTTCCTTCTAGATACATCGCCAAAATTCACTTTGAAACCATAAGAAAATGATTTACCATGTATTAAATGCTCCATACAATTCATTAATAATGTCAACACATTTTACATATCCCAAGAATTCAAATACGTCATTTGGGAATCTTATTTCTTTCTCCAAATGTAATTTACTAACATTCGGTCAATATTGTGTTCTTCTCCTTGGTCATCACTGTGTATCTCGGTCACCACTACAAAATGTCTTCCTCAGAAAACACTATCTTTTCTCTGTAATTATCGATGTTCAATCAACACTATATTTACTCAGCATATACTAGCACTCGGTCGACACTAACATCACTCCTCTTAAACTAGATTTATTCACTTTTTCTTAGTTAAGCCTACCTCTCCAGTATTTCTTCTTACTTAGATAAACAATACATTATCTTATCAATGTGCTAACTAATCAAATACCCATTGAAGTATCAAATAACTCAACATTTCCTTAGGTTATCTTGTTATCTCCTTTCCCAAATCCTCTTCATCAACCATTAGATATGTTACTATCCTAGATAGAAACTTTCTTACCAATTAAGGTTTGACATCAATGACAATATAACAATTATTTCAATTGTAGTTTCCAACAATGTCAACAATTATTTTGAGCAATTTTGCATCGCAGATGAGATATATTTTCAATGAACAATTCCATATTTCCCAAAACAATTGTGTTACCGAATGTAAAAATAGGTTGTTAAAAGAGATGGAAAATTGTATGGTTCATTCTTAACGCCTCATACCATCATATTGGGATAAAGAAATAAATTATGCACATTACATCCATATTAGATTTCCTCATAAATCCTTGAAGGGAATCACTCCCTTTGAAGCTTGGAAAGGATGGAAACCTATAATTGAGATTTTTAAATTTTTTGGGTCTCTATCTATGGAACACGTTCTGAAAGAAAAACTCAAGGATATGGATCCAAAATCCAAACCTTGCATATTTGTTGGATATCTAGATGGTCTAAAAGGATATTTCCTACTCCACCCTACCACACATGAGTTGTTAATTGAGATAAATGTTAAGTTTCAAGAAATACCTCTTGCAACTATACTTTACACTTCTCAACCTTATGTAGACTCTTCAGATCCTAATTATAGTACTAATGATTCAAATGATTTGAAAAAGAGTTCTAGAGTATAATATTCTTCTTCCAGCTCCTATAGTGATTATAGTGATGATGACACATCTTCATTTAGTTCAAGTATTCCATTAGAGGTTGATATTTTAATATCACGCATAAATAACACTCTATAGCATTCATATATTGAGATACAAGAGTCAACAGATGATAGTGAAACTTTTCAAGGGGGGAAACAAGCCATATTTTTTTTATTTTATCATCCAAAGATATTATGAGAGGCATCTGATATAATAGAGTGGGATATTTCTATAGACAAGGAATATGATTTCTTGATTAGAAATTGCACTTGGGTTTTGACTTGACTTCCTAAGGGAAGGAAGTTATTTTGATGTAGGTGGATATATTGAACTAAATTTGAAGTAGATGGTTGAATTGATAAATACAAAGCACATTTGGTTTCAATTTTTTTTTCATAGGTTGAGGGCATTGAATATATAGAAACCTTTGTACTAGTGGCTAAGATGACTTCAATTAGACTCACACTTTCTATAGCCACAACACATGGATGAGTTGTACATAAAATCAATATGAAGAGTGCATTTCTTCATGGAGACCTTGAGGAGGAGATCTATATGGGAAAAAAACTAGGGTTCATTCATGATTCATCGTTAGTTTTCAAACTAAGGAAATATATCTATGGCCTCAAACAATACCCTAGGGCTTGGTATGCTACCATGTATTCTTATCTTCTATCTTTAGGATCTATAGCTAGATTCCATTCATATCCTAATGTGTATCTTTTGTAGTAGGATGATTCATTTTTTATATTGGTACTTTATGTTGATGATCTTTTGATTAGTACTAGGAGAACATCATCTTCTATTTAAGAAATGAAGTCAACACTTCAGGAGAGATTTGAAATGACAGATATGGGTTTATTGTACTAACTCCTTGGTATTGAGATTTTACATTTAGATTCAGGGATTACACTTTCTCAATCCAATTACACTCTTGATTTACTTGCATGGTTTCACATTAATACTTGTATACCATCTCTGACTCCCTTTCTATCTAGAGTCAAGCTTGAGAATTCTTGCACTTCACCTTTGGTTGATGCTACTTTGTATCAACAAATTGTTGGTAGTCTTATTTACTTGACCCACACTAGGCCAGACATATCATATTTTTTTGGCATAGTTTCCAAATTTATGAAGGAGCCTCATGAGTTGCATTATAAATAAGCTAAGATTGGTCTTCACTATCTTCATGACAAACTCAGGTTTGGGATTCATTAAAGATTTGGCTCTTTAGTTGACTTGGTTGGTTTTATAGATTCAAATTGAGCTAGTGATACTAAGTATTACAAGTCTACTTCATTTTACAATTTTTCTCTTGGATTAGGAGCTATGAGTTGGTCTAGCAAGAAATAAAATTTTATTTCTATATCATCCATTGAGGAAGAGTTCAAAGGGGATGTTAACAAAAATACTGAATTCATATGGATTGAAGGTATTATTTATGAGTTCGGTATTACTTTCAAGTGGCTTATAGTTATCTATTATGATAACCAAAGAACTATTTGGAGATGAAAGATTTCAATTTATGATCAATGAACCAAGCACATCAAGATTCATATACATTATATTTGAGAGTTGATTCATGGAAAAATAATTGATTTAGTCTTTTGTTGGTCTTTAGAGAAGGTTGATAACATCTTCACAAAACCCTTTACTAAGTGAAATTTCATTCATCTATGATCTCTTCTTGGTATGGGGTCTACATCAACAAAATTGTCATCCTTCTTGAAGGCGAAATTTCCTCTTGTAATGTACTAAATGATAGAAATCATGTGAGGTAAAATACCCAATGATAATATACTTGAGGGAGAGTACCTGATGGAAATGTACCTAAGGGAAAGTACTCAACAAAAATTTACCCAATGAAAATGTACTTGAGGGAAAGTACTTGATGACAATGTACATGAGGAAAAATACCTGATGATAATTTACTTGAGGTCAATGTACCCAAGGGTAAGTACTTAATGACAATGTATCTGATGGAAAGTACTAGACAATAATGTACCCAATGAAAATGTATTGAAATTAAGATTATATATCTTCAAACCTTCATAATCTATTGGAAGTTATGTTCTTTGATACAACACATATGAATATTGTAGATATACAGAATGAATTTGCATAGATCGTAAAAATATTGATAAATAGATAGATTTTTCATTACATAAATTTGATGATAAAGTAGAAGATGAAATATCTATAGTGATATCTCTGATGATAGACTGGACTGAGGAATGACTCCCACCAAAACTATGAATACAGAATAAGGAGGGCCTTACATCTCTAAAACTACAAATAAAGACTCAATTCCAACTGGAATCACAAATAAACAAGAAATATAAACTCCATGATAATTACCTACAATGAAAAACATGACCTTATAAAGGGCTCCAAGAAGTGTCCCAAAGGGTTACAAGTAGTACAACATTATAATTTATTACTTTTTTATTTTATAATTAAATTAATTAATAAAAGGGTCCATGAGATATTATTAAATGAGAGACCACTTTAATCAATTAATTTAACTAAATCACTTTGTGTTTATTGGGAACTTTACAATCCTCCCCACCCATAGATTGTTTTCCCTCAATAAATCATAAATTTGATCTTGGGAATCCTTCTAGGGGTGGATCATGAATCTCCCCTATGATCATCATCTTCATCTTTGAGTCTAGTACCAAATAGATCATGTTGTTGTAGTAGATAATACCATCAACTACCATGCACCTATCCTAAATATGTCCATCCATCAATTGATAAGAAAAGGTGTTCTTGAAATATTCAAGTAGAAAATAACTCCTCCAATCCTCTAAAATATGAAACAAGGAGCATATGGTAGGTTTCTCAAACAAACAATTGGCCACCACATTATTATTGGGTGAACCCACAATAGTGGGTTACACTTTTTTTCCTGAACAAACATTGAACTCTACATTTTGAGAAAAAACTTTCAGATTCGGATGCATATTTCCATTGAACCATTCAAAATTGGAGGATGAAGTAAATTAGTCTTTTAGGATTTTCTATCTAGATTATAAATATATATTTTTATTTTTTTTTTAATTTATTTCAATACATTTTTCTTTCTCCCACGAAAACTGGTATGGTGCTGAAAATGTCATTTTCAAATAGTAACATTGTTTTCACAGAGCATAATTTTTTTTAAAAAATAGATATGAATGTGATTCTTTTGAATTTAGTTTCGTAACATCCATATGGAGGGCATCCAATTGGTTTGATGACATTATCACTATTATTTCATATTTTATTAACGCTTGAAGTTGACTAAACCATAATTTTGACATACCTTAACTACATAGCTTATAACTTGTTGTGTATTTATCAAATTTCAAATTATTATTTTTTATAGAAAGTAGACTCGAATACGGAGGGCAGTGTTATTTTTCAAAAAAAAATTACCTTTTTTACTATTTTTCATTGAACGTCAAACTCAAAGGTTTATATTTGATAAAAAGCTACAATCGTTTAACGTCAAAAACCATACACATAACAATTTCAAAAATAGTCAAATATATAATTGTTAGAAAGCTAGTTCTGAGTACTTATTGTACGCAAAAGGACGTCTTCTTATTCTTAGATTTGATCACCATGCTTGAGGCCCGAAGGCATGAAATTCTCAAAATTTCTTCAAAACTTGCAACCATGGCCTAAACTAGGTACTTTCAATAGAAAGTACTTTCAACAGAAAGTACTTTTGATAGAAAGTACTTTCGATAGAAACTTTTGGGTTTCAATATCAAAAATACTTTCCTGAATAATGCAAAATCTAGTCATTACTAAACTACTTTCGATCGAAAGTTAGTTAGTTTCAATCAAAAGTCAACTTTGACTTTCGATAGAAACCCAAGTCATCCTTTTTGGTGTCATTTTTAGTTAATAAGGATTAGGTATAAATAAATGTATATTTTTTTCATTTCATTAATCTGAAAGCTGTAAAATAATTTGCATTTAGGAGAAGGAAGACATTTTGGCACAAAAAAATTTTATAAGTTGTGATGGGAAATAAAAAGAGAAGGCTAAACAAAAGTACATGACATTATTTAGAAGACACTGAACAAAGACTATGTGAAGAATCACAAAAAAGATATTATCGTCGGAAACAAAGTATGTCTAATATGTTTCTCTCTAGATATTTTAAGTTGATGGTCAAGACTTGTCTTAACATTCATGTAAATGTGATATTGTAATAGCTAATTTTAGAGCTAATGAGACCTAATAAGACTAATTATTAGCAATTAGGACCTATTAAGACCAATTTAGAGGTCTAATTAGACCTATTAGGACCAAGTCTAGACCTAACTAGGACCTATTCTAGTCCTACCAATTAGATCTATTAGGACTTGTTAGTCTAACCAAATAGATGTATTAGGACCTATTGGGTCCAAATAGACCAAACTATACCTATTAGGACCAATTAGATAGTTAACTAAACCAATTAGGACCTATTAGACTTAACTAGACCTAATTGTAGACCTATTTGGACTAATTAGGACCTAATAGGACGTATTAGGACCCAATAGGACTAATTAGGACCTATTAGGACTAATTAGGACCTAATTAGAATCAATTAGAAACAATTAGCACCTAATTATACTCAATTAGAGCCAATTAGGACCTAATATGACCTATCAAAACCCAATTAGACTCAATTAGAATAAATTAGCACCTAATTAGACTGAACTAGGAGCAATTAGAACCAATTAGACCTAATTAGGACTAATTAGGACCAATTAGGACCAACTAGAACCAATTAGGACCAATTAGAACTAATTAGGACCTAATTGGACTCAATTAGAACCAATTAGGACCTAATTAGACTCAAATAGAACCAATTAGGACCTAATTAGACTCAAATAGAACCAATTAGATCCAATTAGGACCTATTATGACTTAATTCTAGACTAATTAGGACCTATTATGACCAATTAGGAGTAAGTAGGACCAATATGACCTATTAGGACCAATATGACCTAGTTAGGACCTAATAGGACCTATTAGGACCCAATTAGAATCAATTAGAACCAATTAGCACCTAATTAGACTCAATTAGAACCAATTAGGACCTAATATGACCTATTAGAACCCAATTAGACTCAATTAGAATAAATTAACACTTAATTAGACTCAATTAGGACCAATTAGACCCAATTAGGACCAATTAAGACCAATTAGAACTAATTAGAACCAATTAGGACCAATTAGAACTAATTAGACTCAATTAGAACCAATTAGGACCTAATTAGACTCAATTAGAACCAATTAGATCCAATTAATACCTAATATGACCTATTAGAACCAATTAGGACCTATTATGACCTATTATGACTTAACTCAAGACTAATTAGGACCTATTATGACCAATTAGGACTAATTAGGACTAATATGATCTATTAGGACCTATTAGGATGAACTATGACCTAATTAGGACCAATATGACCTAATTAGGACCTATTAGGACCTATTAGAATCAATTAGAACCAATTAGCACCTAATTAGACTCAATTAGAACCAATTAGGACCTAATATGACCTATTAGAACCTAATTAGACTCAATTAGAATAAATTGGAACCTAATTAGACTCAATTAGACTCAATTAGGACCAATAAGACTTGATTAGGACTAATTAGGACCAATAAGAACCAATTAGAACTAATTACAACCAATTAAGACCAAGTAGAACTAATTAGGACCTAATTAGACTTAATTAGAACCAATTAGGACCTAATTAGACTCAATTAGAACCAATTAGATCCAATTAGAACCTAATATGACCTATTAGAAATAATTAGGACCTATTATGACTTAACTATAGACTAATTAGGACCTATTATGACTAATTTGGACTAGTTAGGACCAATATGACCTATTAGGACCTATTAGGACCAACTATGACCTAATTAGGACCTAATATGACCTATTAGGACCCAATTAGAATCAATTAGAACCAATTAGCACCTAATTAGACTTAATTAGAACTAATTAGGACCTAATATGACCTATTAGAACCTAATTAGACTCAATTATAATAAATTAGCACCTAATTAGACTCAATTGGGACCAATTAGACCCAATTAAGACTAATTAGGATCAATTATGACCAAATAGAACTAATTAGAACCAATTAGGACTAATTAGAACCAATTAGGACCAATTAGAACTAATTAGGACCTAAATAGACTCAATTAGGACTAATTAGGACCTAATTAGACTCAATCATAACCAATTAGATCCAATTAGGACCTAATATTACCTATTAGAACCAATTAGGACATATTAGATCTAATTAGGACCTAATATGACCTATTAGATCCAATTAGGACCTAATATGACCTAATATGACCTAATTAGGACCTATTAGGACCCAATTAGAATCAATTAGAACCAATTAGCACCTAATTAGACTTAATTAGAAACAATTAGGACCTAATATGACCTATTAAAACCCAATTAGAATAAATTAGCACCTAATTAGACCCAATTATGACCAATTAGATCTAATTAGGACCTAATATGACCTATTAGAACCAATTAGGACCTAATTAGGACCTATTATGACCTATTAAGACCTATTATGACTTAACTCTAGACTAATTAGGACCTATTATGACCAATTAGGACTAATTAGGACCAATCATGACCTATTAGGACCTATTAGGACCAACTATGACCAATTAGGACTAATTATGACCTATTAGAACCCAATTAGAGTCAATTAGAACCAATTAGCACTTAATTAGACTCAATTAGAACTAATTAGGACCTAATATGACCTATTAGAACCCAATTAGACTCAATTAGAATAAATTAGCACCTAATAAGACTCAATTAGGACCAATTAGGACTAATTAGACCCAATTAGGACTAATTAGGACCAATTATGACCAATTAGAACTAATTCTAGAACCAATTAGAACTAATTAGAACCAATTAGGACCTATTAGGACCAACTATGACTAATTACTTGACTAATTGTGACCTAATATGACCTATTAGGACCCAATTAGAATCAATTAGACCTGTTAGGACCAATTAGGACTTATTAGGACCAATCATAACCTATTAGGACCAACTATGACCAATTAGGACTGATTAGGACCTAATATGACCTATTAGGACCCAATTAGAATCAATTAGAACCAATTAGCACCTAATTAGACTCAATTAGAACTAATTAGGACCTAATATGACCTATTAGAACCCAATTAGACTCAATTAGAACAAATTAGCACCTAATTAGACTCAATTAGGACCAATTAGACCCAATTAGGACCAATTAGAACTAAGTTTAGAACCAATTAGAACCAATTACGACCTATTAGGACCAACTATGACTAATTACCTGACTAATTAGGACCTAATATGACCTATTAGGACCCAATTAAAATGAATTAGACATGTTAGGACCTATTAGGACTCAATTAGACACAATTAGACCCAACTAGACATGTTAGGACTCAATTAGACCCAACTAGTCCTATTAGTCCACCTATTTTGACTTAATACATGAACTTCATTAGACCTAACTTCATTCAAAAGTTTTTGTTTAATAATTTTTACTTCATACATGTAGGAAATGCTCAAGAAGCACAACCTTCTAAAGTTGGAGAAGGATCATCACAAGCTCAACAAGCCCAAACTTCAGAAGTTGGAGAAGGGTCATTACAAGCTCAACAAGCCCAACCTTTAAAAGTTGGAGAAGGGTCA
This sequence comes from Chamaecyparis obtusa, assembly GCA_027943335.1. Classification (NCBI taxonomy): domain Eukaryota; kingdom Viridiplantae; phylum Streptophyta; class Pinopsida; order Cupressales; family Cupressaceae; genus Chamaecyparis; species Chamaecyparis obtusa. The sequence goes on along the minus strand of BSBK01004748.1, from coordinate 774,695 downwards.
TCGCAAGCTCAACAAGCACAGCTCTTAGAATATCAAACAAGTACACATATCTCTCTCTCACTGTCTCGATTTAGTCTCTTATTGGTGAATATACATTTTGGGTCTTTCCCCTTAAGAAGTTATTATTTTTGTTCTGTACATGCAACCTTTGATGATGAAAATGTTGGACAAGGGGCATCCCAAGTTAAATCAATCCAAGGTCAAACAAGTATGTGTTTCTCTCACTAGTTTATAAATTATTATAGGTTTGACATTCAAGCTTGTAAATACTTATTTCATGAAGGTCCCCTTAAGATGAGATATTAAGATTTATTTTATTTTTATTTGCAGTGGAAGTGCAAGAAACATATGTGAATGATAGTATACTCCAACAGTTGAAGAGAAAAATTAATCGTAAAAGCATAGATAATTTAATTGAAATGGATGTGGAAAAATTGAGAGATTATGCTAAACAACCCATAAATATTACGAAGAGGTCATTGAATAAAAAGTCTAAGAAAATAATGAAACAATTTGCGTATCTTGGTATACTTGAAAAAAATCAACTTTTATCAATTACACTTCTTAAAGATGAGTTAAAAGAGCCATTAAAATTGTTGGGTGTAGATGTAAGTTTGAAAAAGTTAAAATCATGTAACGTACAAAAAAATAATGTTGACGATGTTAAGGAAGGTTTGCATTCCATTGGAAAAATAACCAGATCTATAAATAGGTTCATTTCAAGAAGAGTGACACTGAAATCTATTTTGAATAAAAACATGTCCCAAAGAAGAAAAAATTTCTTCACTTTCATCTTAGATCGGGTACAGTAGGAAGACAATGACACACTACTTGAAAAGAAGAATCAATTTGGATGATACTACATTGGAAGGTAATTGGGCACTAATGTGTAGAGCTCCTCAATCTGATAGAATTAATGAAATAGTTAGGAAGTTAGTTACATCATTTTGGACTGATCATACTTGTCCTTCACCAAATACAAGAGACATTATCAAGAAGAGGATAGGGCCTAAGGAATATTTCTAGCACACAAAACATTGGTTGGACACCACACAACATGAATTGTATCTCTCATTTTGTAACTCAAATCCTGACATTAAGATTGGACAAACAATGTTTGAAAGATTAAAGCCATTTTTTGTAAAGATAAATAAATCTTTTGAAACTTGTTGTCGATATCATATTGAATTCAATCTCTACTATCAAGGTTTTAGAAAGATGATAGAAGAAAGTGGTGGTTCTCAAAATAATTTTCCTAAACGTCCAAGCCAATTCATAGCATCAATCTTATGTAACAAATCAATTGATCATGAAATACCTGAAATAGATTGCATAAGAGGAACTTGTCAAACATGGGCGAATTTGACTAAATTTCCTTTGAGACTTGAAGATACTGACATGAGGAGGATGATAAAATGTAAGAGATACAAGTATATAAAGTTTGAAAAAAAAGTCGGGAAAGAATCAACAAGGTTGGAATATGTAGAAGACAAGATACCTGTTGCAACATTTAAGGAGAATTTTCATAAATTGATTCAACCATACATATGTCATGTCTTTTTTTTCTAAATGGAAAGAAGAACAATTCCAAATACAAAAAGAAACTTTTCTAGTTGGAACAATTTTATCGGCTGTTAATTTTGCACAGAACTACTCCTTTATCTTTCAAAAACAACTTCAAGGAGAATACTACTATACATAGTAGGTGACTACGATGGTACATGTGTCTTATCGACATGCACAATTAGGTTTGGATGGTGTTGAAAATACACATCAAGCATGGGTCATAAAGAAAGAATGTCACTTTTACATTAGTGATGATAAAGAGCATGACATACATTTTGTCGAGCATCGCTTTAAGATATTTTTTGGATATTTGGAAAACAAAGGCATCAAAATTGAAAAGCATTTTGTTTGGTCGGATGGATGTGCAACACAATTTAAATCAACAAGGCCATTTTACGCACTATGTAGATATCATCGATACCAAAAGATACCACATATTTGGAGTTTCTTTGAGAGTGGACATGGAAAGGGAGAGCATGATGGTGCAGGAGCTCGTATCAAACGTTCTTTAAGAAAGTGTCAATTGGACTATCAAGGATATCATATAAATAATGCTCATAATGTAGTTGAGTGGTGCAAGATGCATTTTGTGGTGCCAAATCATGATAACACATCATCACAATCAGATCGAGTCATAACCTTTCGAGTATTCTGGGAGATAACAGGTATTAATTTTCAATTTATTGATCATTGTTTGAGTTAACTTATATATGTGTACATTATATATATACATGATTTTAACTTGTCTTCAAATTTTACACATGTCTCTCTATTCTTTAGGTGTTGATAGAAGATCAATCCATGGATGCAAGAGAGTAGAAAAAACAAGATCCTTGCATTTAGTTATGAGTATGGATAGTGTACACTTAAAATGTGCACTTCTCTAAGTCATTGATTCCAAGAGCATCCATGAATTGGAAACCTTGAAAAGTGACCTAGAGCTCCCTAGGCATGAAGTGCAAGGATGTTTAGAGGGCTCTCAACTATAGCTATGAAGCATGCAACCTTGCTAGTAAACCATGCAATGGGAGATTCAAAGAGACAAGGGAAAGAATGCCAATATCTTCAAGAATCACAATGAAAATGCAATGCAAGCTATGCTAGAATGAGAATGCAAGAATGAAACTAAACTATGAGAATGAGAGTGTTACAAGCCATTACTAGTTAAACTATATGAACTAAGCTAAAACATGAAAGGAAACTAAGCTAAGAATGCCATGAAAACTAAGCTACAATGCAAGTATGAGGATTAGAATGGAACAAGTTCTTCAAAAGCTCCAATGGCACCAAGAAAACCTGCAGCACAACATTAGCATCAAGAGTGGGTCCCTAGAATGAGAAAAGAGCTCTCCTTTTAAAGATAAATGGACCATGGAGATTAAGAGGTAAAATATTTGATCAAGGGTGGAGTTTTAAAGTGGGATAAATCCTTGTGCACAAGTCTCCTCCAATGAGAAATAAGTGTTGACTTTTGTGCCTCATGTGAGACAAAAAGCTTTTTCCTCTTATTTATTAAATAGGAATACTTCTTTATTTGTGCAACTTAGGATAAAAGGTAAGTGGGGGCTTTTTATTTAATAAAAGGGGAGGGAATTCCTTTTAATTAAATAAAGACTTAAGATAAAATGGTTAATCCATAGAATATAATCGAATGAATGATAAAATTAGGATTTGATCAAGAATAAGAAATTGATAATTTTAGCAAATAATGCTAGAAAGGGGCTAATAGTATAGATGACCATTTTTAGGTGATTACATTTGCCCCTCTTTGACCAATGTGTGATCGATCTGGGAACACATTACGTCAAAGAATAGATCAGCCAAGAAGGAAATAGATAGAGGTCTGACTCCAAAGAATGAAGCACAAAGAGATAGCAAATCCTGCATGGTCAGCCTGGTAGCGACAATACTGAACACTTAGGAGAGAGATGGACAGTATTAGAACTTGAGATGAGAACTAACATGTCAAGCACAATAGATTGATAGATAGATCAAAGAAAATGGAATGGTCAAGTATATGCTCTGGAGAATAGCTGATAGGATATGTTTGCCCCCTCGGGACCGAAATCGAAATGAGGTAGAGGGAATGTAGAAGCAAGAGAAACATGATCAAATCACTAGAAATCATAATCGAAGATGAGAGATAATATAATAACCATCAAGTAGTGAAAATATGCCCCAGTTTGACTAGGTTTGACTCAGAAAGATATAAGAGAAAGATAAAGTCAAAACCTCAAAGAGAAGAAGTGAAGGAAATGAATGAAAGACTAGAAGGTGGAGAGGGATGGAGATGAAGAAATGAAGATGCCCCAGCGAAGATTGAAGGATCAGGCCTCAAACAGTCAGCCAACTGTGCAGAAGGAGAAATTTGAAATGCGATTTTGACCATCAAGATGAACTTAGATTTCGATTTCGATTTCGATTTCAATCCCGAAAATGGATCCAAGACATCAAAATTAGCCAGAGGTGCAATTTTCATGAAATTCCAAGATGTTTGATAAGATTAACCCCTTTGTGATGACAAGAATAGAAAAAGATGTGATAAGAAAGACAAGAAGTGAAAGACATGATCGAGAAGAAATGAAAGGCGAGCGCAGTTGACTAACAAGTCCATGAAAGATGAAAGGAGAGCTCTCTCCATATGCAAGATGAAAAAATAAACTAACAGGAACCTAAGAATGCAAGCTACTATGAAAAGTGGTTTACTTGCAAGGTTACAAAGCTGTTAGTCTCTAATAATCATCATCGAGCTTTATTGGTAGCGTCACAAGATCATACAATACACACTAGTATAACTATGGGTATATGAATATGTTATGTATCAGATAGGTATGTGGGAATCCCACCTAAGCATCAAAGACATGTAGGTCAAGATGACTAGTGCAGTGAGGTTCCCTAAGTTTAGTATAGCAAGATTAAACTCACATCGTGACACAAGAAAGTCAAGATGACGATAAGCATGCACTTGCAGATAAAAGTCAAGGATAATATATTGTAGATCCTTAGTGTCAAGTGTAACAAGTATAAATGCTAATGACAGTTAGGATCAACAAGATATACCCACAAGCATAAAATAAATAAAACATGTCCTCATGCCCCCAGTCTTCTAGCTATGCATCATCGAAAACTATTAGGGAGAGAACACTCATTAAAAGAAATCATCACAGATAGCACACAAAGAAATAAAGTCAAGCAAGTCTCAGTGAGTCAAGTGTTTAAGTGCATGTGTGTAGGTCATAGATTCAAACTTTGAGTATCGCATCTGTCGGTGAGAAATATCGTATCATTCTAGACTACGGGTAGGATATCCAATAAGTGTTGAGAAACACTTGATGCTAGGGAAGTGTTAAAAAACACAATTGGAAAGTGTTGAGAAACACTGTTTGAACCAAGTTGCCCAAGAAACCTTGACACACAAAGAGACCTGAGATAAGATAAAACAATGGATGACCCCTAGACTAAGACAAAAGTCAATCCTAGGCTAGGCAAGACAAAGCGAGAAGTGGAGCGAATGAGCACCATGAAAAACTAATAGACATAGGTGCAAGGGTCCCAAGTAGCGCTTGTTTCCAGGTTTTCACCACTCGATAGATTTTTTAGGACTTTTTATATTTTTTTGTATTTTTTCTACCAAGGCGCCTGTTTCCAGGCTTTCACCAAGGCACTTTTTCTATTTTTTTGAATTTTTGAATTTTTGAATTTTTTGGTCAGACATCAAAGCGCCTATTTCTAGGTTTTCACCAAGATGCTCTTTTTTTAGGACTTTATATGCTTTTTAGGATTTTTTCAGTATCATATATAAATTTTTTTGGAATTTTTCAGGATCAATAAGATATATACAAAGAGTTCGAGAACCTTAGGCATAGAACTTCTTTAGATGTAGAACATTGATAGGTTCCGAAAGCTCTTCTCCCTCAGATGTAGATAACTGATAGGCCCTGAACCCAAATACTATCATGATGATGTAAGGTCTTAACCAATTTGGCTCAAACTTGCCTTTCTGCTCTCTATTTTGCTAATTTTTAGGATATTCTCTTAGAACTAATTCACCCACTTGGAACTCTCTAGGATGAACCTTCTTATTATAGGCAACTAACATTCTCTTCTGATAAGTGTGCATGTGATCAAAGGCGACCTTGTGGCATTCCTCCAAAGTAGTGAGCTCATGAACTCTCATGGCCCTATGGTCTTTGTCGGTAATCAAACCATGTAGAGAAACTCTCACTGATGGAATTTTGACCTCTAATGGTAAGACAGCCTCAAAACCATACACCAAGGAAAAAGGTGTGGCACTTGTAGGAGTGCCAATAGAAATTTTGTAAGCCCATAACACAAGATTGATCTACAGATGCCAATCCTTGCCTGATTTGTGTACTGTCCTATGAAGGATTTTCAGCAATGTTTTATTTGAGGCCTCAACTTGGCCATTCCCTCGAGGGTAGTAAATAGAAGACCAATGTTGTTTAATTTTGAATTTTTTGCACAATTGTTTTAGGTCTTTATTCTTGAACTAGCCACCATTATCTGTGACTATAGAAGAAGGAATACCATAGCGGCAAATGATGTGATTCAAGATAAACAAGGAAACATGTTTTCCCATAGCTACAGACAGTGGGACAACTTCAACCCATTTGGTAAAATATTCAGTAGCTGTAATAATGAACTTATGCCCACTTGAAGAACTAGGATAAATCTTGCCTACCAAGTCAAAGGCCCATTGCTGAAATGGCTAGTATGTAACAGAGGGAATAAGCTCGTGTCCACAAGCATGAATGAGATTCTTGTGTAGTTGACATTTCTTGTAGGACTTGGCATATCAAACAGCATCAACTTGCATAGTAGGCCAATAGTAACTAGCCCTAAGCAATTTCTGAGCTAACGCAAGACCATTAGAGTGCGAACCACATATGCCATCATGGACTTTAGCTAGCACTTTTTCTAACTTCTCTAGTTCTAGACACCTAAGGAGAGTTTCATCTAGACTCTGCCTATACAAGTCACTAGAGACAAGGGTAAAATGGGAGGCGTTGCAGATGAGTTTGCATTTCTCATTACATGTTAGATTTTTAGGAATAATCTGATCTCGGAGATAGGAAAATATAGTAGCATAGCGGGATGAATCATGATCAACCACAGTGTAAATGACATGGTCATTAGGGGAATAATATGCGAGATAATGCAACTCTTCCACTAGGAACTCAAAGTGTGACTCATGTTCTTCCAATTGTAGAATGGATGCCAAAGTAGCGATGGCATCAACAGCCTTGTTCTCAGCTCTAGGAATTTTTTGGAATATAACAGATGTAAAATAATTCCTTAGTGAGTCTATCATCTTCTTGTAGGGAATCAACTTGTCATCCTTTGTCTGGTGATCATTGTTCACTTGATTTATGACAAGTTGTGAATCTCCAAAGATATGCAATCATGTAATCCTCCATTCTAGGGCAAGCTCAACACCATTGAGAAGGGCTTCATATTCAGCTATATTATTGATGCATGGAAAGAGAAGCTTATAAGATTTAGGAATTGTATATCCATGAGGTGTAACAAATAAGATTCCAACACCAACCCCATTCTATGTATGAGAACCATCAAAGAACATTTTCCATGTACGCTTTGTGACATTCATGATTGAAGCATCTGGGAAGTCTATCTGAAGAGGAGAATCATCAGTCATGGGAAATTTGGCCAATTGATATGTGATTGCTTGTCCCTTAATGAATTTTCTTTCAACATACTAAATGTCAAATTCTGAAAGAATCAACATCCATTTAGCAAGTCATCCGGTAAGCACAACTTTTCTTAAGAGGTACTTTAAAGGATCAATTTTGGCAATCAGCTGCGTAGTATGTGCAAGCATGTAATGTCTAAGTTTTTTGGGATGCAAACACTATTGCTAGACAAGCTTTTTCAATGCTAGTATAATTGAGCTCATAAGCAACAAGGTGTGATTGATGTAATAGATAGCTCATTCTTTGCCCATATCATCTTGTTGTGCTAGGAGAGCTCCTAAAGAATTTGTTGTGGTAGATATGTAGAGTATTAAAGGTTTCCCTTGGATAGGTGGCATAAGGAGAAGAGGTTTTACTAGGTAATCCTTGATTTGGTCCAAGTTCTTTTGACACTCCTCATCCCATATGCAAGTAGCTCCTTTATGCAAATTCTTGTTGAAAGGTTGAGCTCTGTCAGCTAACTAAGAAATGAACTACCTAATAGACTGGAGACGGCCTTGGAGACCCCATAATTGTTTGATGTTGTGAGAAGGTGGCATCTCCATGATAGCTTGCACCTTTTCTCGGTCTACCTCTATTCCTTTTGTTGATATGATATAGCCTAGCAATTTCCTAGAAGTGACACCAAAAGAACATTTCTTGGGATTCAATCTGAGTTGGAATAGTTCCATGTGGTCCAATATCAAACTCAAATTGGATAAATGAGCTCTTCTTTGTTGTGATTTAGCAAGTGTGTCATCAACATAGTCTTCCATGTTTTTATTTATCATATCATGGAAGATGGTAGTCATAGCTCTCTAATAGGTTGCACTGGCATTCTCGAGGCCAAATGGAATGACATTCCAACAAAAGGTACCCCATGCACATGTGAAGCTATCTTCTCTTGGTCTTCGAGGGCAATTTTGATTTGGTTATACCCGGAGAAGCCATCCATAAGGGAATGCATTTCATAGCCTGTTGTCATGTCCACTATCACATCAATGTTTGGAAGTGGAAAATCATCCTTAGGGCATGCTTTGTTTAGATCTCTGAAGTCAGTGCATACGCGAATGGACTTATCGTGTTTGGAAACAGGAACAATATTGGAAATCCACTCAGTGTAGTCAATACCTCTGATGAAGTTAGCTTTTAGAAGCTTCTCAACTTCAGCCTTAACCAATAATGCCACATGAGGATGCATCTTTTTGAGTTTCTATTTTGTCATGCCCATAAAAACTCAGTCTAAAAAAACACACCAACTTTCTTTTTTAAAGGGTAAGTCTAAGTTTATGTTGCGGGTTTACAGTTAATTAGAACAAAAGTTCTAAAGGAGTTTTAAAACAATACTACAATGAGTCGTTAAGATTTAATTAATGATTATATTAATTATTAGTATCCATTAATTTATACAAGTATTATTATATGTCGTCAAATAGGATAAATAAATAAATTATTAACAGATAATAACTATCTTATTTACCAGTAATTATATTTATTAAATTATGAAATAACTAAATAATAATTATATTATTTATTCTAATTAATATATTTATTATAATCTAATTAAGTTAATTAATTGTCAATAATGATTTAATTATTACAATTCATCTATAAGTAACTCGGTTTCATTTTTCGACGTGTTTTATTTGACATATTCGATGATTTGTCCACATCATTGGATCAAGAGTTAACCATACTATTAATCAAATTTTGTTCGACAATAAGCTTGATAATATGAGCTAGCATGAAAAATTATCTAAACATTAGAATATAAATATTTTTCTACTCATCCCTATAACATTCTAATGTCCTACTTACATAATTAAATTTCTTAACAATTTAGATCATTAAATCATATTCTATGACTCTATTATCAAATTGACAATTCTAAAATATCTCAAATAAATAATATAGATGATCTTATTAAACTTGTTGCCATTGGGTTGAGTAATTTATTATGGGAACAATTTAATTTATTATCATTTATGTTTGAGCATATTAGTAAAAATTTCTTATCTAATAATTTGTAAAAGAAACTTTATTATCAATAACAAAATAACAAATACACAATTAAAATTAAAAAAATCCATTCTAAAATGATCCTATAGTCTTCAAACCTACTATTAATCTAAGCCTATCACATATGCCTACCAACCTACCTATCCCATCTAAAAAGCCTACTAGACTATCATGTCACTTCTCCTCCCTAAATTTCCAAGACCCACTTGACAAGTGGATGTAGTTTTTTGACAAACCCAAAGCAAATTTCCAACTATGCGAAATTCTTCCAAGGAAAGGGGCAGATGTTTTTTAAATCCATGTACATGGGCCCTCCAAATGGTACCCATATTTTCCCAAGCATGGATTCACGCAAGAAGAGGGTAGTTGGGTTAGTTTGGCAAGGAAGTACTTGTGTCA
>BSBK01004748.1:510000-760000 GCA_027943335.1 Chamaecyparis obtusa | reverse complement strand
AAGAAAGAGATATATAAATTAATATATTTAAACATTGTACATAGATCTTAAGTTTGATTTTAAATATTGTACAAGAAAACATGTTATATAAATTGTGTACACACAGATAATAAATTAAAAACTCACTTGTCTACTACTGATGTCATCATCAAGTGAGTCTCAACGACGTACATGATTAGTGCTCAAAGAAGGAGTAACAAGAGGCATATCCTGGTAGACAAAATATATATATATATATAGACACACACACACACACACACACACACACACACACACGTGTACATATATATATTTAAATTGATTGAAATTTTAAAAATAAATTTAAGTTAAATTGTAACATTAAATACATGTATATAATCTGATTTATACTTGTGTAGGTGGTCGAAACTGATAGTACTTAGATTCCTTGGCCTCAATCCTATCAACCAAGGTATAAAAATTTAGTTGCATCTGGTCCAAGCTCAACTCTACATCTGCAACATGAGTAGATCATACACACCTCTCTAATGATGAATGCAATGGACTAACCAAATAAGATGGCATAAAAGTTGTATCATCATGTGTCAATAAATCTAGATAACCTATAGTGGTCATGTTGAACTCAACATTGTTAAGGCCAACATCAAAGAACTGATGTCATGCACTGACTGAAGGGTCTGTACACTGTGCCTCTCCATGTGAAGCAATAGAGTGGTCAGTAGGTAGATCCTCACAAGCACTGCCACTATGGCCAAGGTCTAGGTGAGAAGGATGTGGCTGAGCATATCTAACAATACCCACACAAGATCTAACCTCTGATATGGGGATATCATGCTATGATGCTATAAATGTATATGAATCCAATAGATCCTTAGCCAAACTAGTCAATGTGACATGTGTCATCTCTCATATAAGTCCCTCTAGGTTAGAAAGTGAAGGGATTTCTGTTGCATTATATATGTCATGTGTGGTCCTACTAGAGGGTGCTCCACCTGACGATCTAGAGTGTCATTGAGACATCAGGTATTGACTAACCTGATCACTAGATATGGATGTGGAGGTTACTACAATGTCCCCCACACTATCAATCACAACTCGAAGCTGGGTTCTATGAATAACATCATCTGCAATAGGACCCAATGAAGGAGCTATAGCAGGTGCCCTCTGACCAACAATGGTCATGTGTACTGGCCTCTATCGATTAGCTTGATGAAAAGTATCTCTATCAACAAGTCTTCCACGCCCCTATCCTAGATGTGTTGTAAAATCAGTGTAATTAACAACCCTCCCTAAATGAACCTAAGCCAAAATCTGCTATGAAAAGTACAATTTGAAATATGGTCATTATTCAGATAAAAATCATGGGAAGCTAAAAATCATGGGTATATCAATGCTGATATAGTAAGATCTTGACACGTAGTAACCTGATACCCCTTCACATAATTTTTATCTACATAAAATGGAAAAGCTTCTATTTTCAGAGTCACTTTAAGCACTAAATCCTATACCTCCTTAAGAGAAAGACCAGAGCCAACCTCTTGTCTTTTCCTCTCAAGTATGGCCTTTATAACATCTCATATATATATATATATATATATATATATATATATATATATATATATATATATATATATATATATATATATATATATATATATATATATATATATATATATATATATATATTGTTGAACTTGTCTGTGTAGGTTCAGTTGTCATGCAAGGAACATATTTGAAACAAATCAAAATACTTAAACATGGGATTCTTTTCGTTGATTATCAACCTAACAATAAGGTTTATTAGTATAGTCATCTTGTAATTGCCACTGTCCCATCTCATGTTCTTGTGACGAGACGTGACATTCGTAAGTGGAGACTTGATACTGACGACCATGAGAGAATATTAAATGTTATTTGAGAGAGAGATGAACCACTTGATGTGGACTAAATCACACATGAAATATGATTTGAACTAAATTTTTCACGGGCGAGACCAAAGGTTTTCTTAGCTCCATTATTTCCTACTAGTGCCCATAGTGAATGGAGCTTGAATTAAAAACCAAATTTATAATATAGATCTAAAAAATGTCTTACAAGTGGATATGATATATTAATTATCTACCTGATCTAACTTTGGAATATTGAATTTGTGTATGTATTGATTTGGCATGTGTTAAAAGTACAATCTACTTGAAGTATATAAAATCTACTTGAAGTACAACAACATTAAATTAAAAGTACGTGCACAACTATTATCGAACATGTATATTTAAATATAAGTAAGATTTAATCAAACATCTAGGGACCTCAATTATATAGCTCACATGTGTCAAATTTACATCATTCATAACTTTCATAAACATGTACTTGTCAAACATCATTCATATATGTAATCTATTGAAATCAAACATCATTCATGTATGTAATCAAATTTAAATTAAACACATGTATGTAATCTATTGAAAGTATTGAAAATTTGCATATATAAATTTGAAATTACATGAACTCATGAAGAATCAAACATGTATATACAAGTTCATCACACATGCACACATATATCTAGAATGAAAGTATATATATATATAACATGCATGAAACATCAATCATATGTAGATCAAGTACTATAAATATGAAACATATGGATCAATCATGTGTCAAACATTCTATCAAAAGGGTGTAGAAATGAAATATAACATCAAACACATCAATCGGCCCTGTAGAGTCTAGAAATGAAATATAGTTCATCAAACACATGTGAACATATATACATAATATGAAATATGTCTAGATCGAATATGAAAGAGCCTAGGACTCATCATGATGACTCCTCACTAAGTGGTCAGACCTAGAGTGACTGTCATGCTGTGAAGGATGTGCAGATCCCTACAAAGAAAGAGATATATAAATTAATATATTTAAACATTGTACACAGATCTTATATTATACAAAAAAATATGTTATAAAGTGTGTACACACAAATAATAAATTAAAAACTCACTTGTCTACTACTAATGTGATCATCAAGGGAGTCCCAACGACGTACACAATCAATGCTCAAAAAAGGAGTAACAAGAGGCATATCCTGGTAGACAAAATATATATATATGTGTGTGTGTGTGTGTGTGTGTGTGTGTACATATATATATTTAAATTGATTAAAATTTTGAAAATAAATTTAAGTTAAATTGTAACATTAAATACATGTATATAATCTAATTTATACCTGTGTAGGTGGTGGAAATTGATAGTGCTTGGATTCCCTGGCCTCAATCCTATCAACCAAAGTATTAAGATTTTGTTGCATCTGGTCCAAGCTCAACTCTACATCTGCAATATGAGTAGATCATACACACCTCTCTAATGATGAATGCAATGGACTAACCAAATAAGATGGCATGGAAGTTGTATCATCATGTGTCAATAAATCTAGATAACCTATAGTGGTCATGTTGAACTCAACATTGTCAAGGCCAACATTAGAGAACTGATGCCATGCATTGACTAAACGGTCTATACACTGTGCATCTCCATGTGAAGCAATAGAGTGGTCAGTAGGTGGATCCTCATGAGCACTGCCACTATGGCCAGGGTCTAGGTGAGAAGGATGTGGCTGAGCGTATCTAACAATACCCACACAAGATCTAACCTCTGATATGGAGATATCATGCTTTGATGCTATAAATACATATGCATCTAATAGATCCTCAGCCAAACTAGTCAATGTGACATGTGTCATCTCTCATGTAAGTCCCTCTAAGTTAGAAAGTGAAGGGATTTCTGTTGCATTGTACATGTCATGTGCGGTCCTGCTAGAGGGTGCTCCACCTGACGATCTAGAGTGTCATTGAGACATCAGGTACTGGCTAACTTGATCACTAGATATGGATGTGGAAGTTACTGCAATGTCCCCCACACTATCAATCACAACTCGAAGCTGGATTCTATGAATAACATCATCTGCAATAGGACCCAATGAAGGAGCTATAGCAGGTGCCCTCTGACCAACAATGGCCATGTGTACTAACCTCTATCGATTAGCTTGATGAAAAGTATCTCTATCAACAAGTCTTCCACGCCCCTATCCTAGATGTATTGTAAAATCAATGTAATTAACAACCCTCCCTAAATGAACCTATGCCAAAATCTGCTATGAAAAGTACAATGAAATATGGTCATTATTCAGATAACAATCATGGGAAGCTAAAAATCATGGGTATATCAATGCTGATATGGTAGGATCCTAACACCTGTTAACCTGATACCCCTTCACATAATTTTTATCTGCATAAGATGAGAAAGCTTCCATTTTCAGAGTCACTTTAAGCACTAAAGCCTGTACCTCCTTAAGAGAAAGACCAGAGCCAACCTCTTGTCTTTTCCTCTCAAGTATGGCCTCTATAACATCTCAAGTATAAGGATTGGTACCATGAATGTCATCCTTAATGCTAATCAAGCTAGTAAGGATGGATTGACATGTGCTCTTATAGACACTAGAGCTAGATGGATTATTTATGGATTCTTGCAACCGTTCAATCTCTCTATTAGTACGTGCAAATAGTTCCACAAGGGTAATCAGTGCATCTTTCATGTGTGATGTGCAATAATATGTTTGATAGATCTAGAATATGTATGTACCTAAAAGATTTTATTTAATATCAAATAAAGTCTACATATATGTATGTTTTCTTAATTTAATTAAAAATAAAATTAAAGTATGCACATTTCTCTACATTATTTATAAAGTAAAATCAATTACATAAAGTACATTTAAATGTAAATAAACTTGTATTGTACATATGTACACACATACATATAGGTGCATAGATATACATGTATACATACACATGTGTACGTGCATATATACATACACATGCACATATATATATATATACACATGTACATGTATATAATATGACATGTACACATATATGTATGTATGTATGTATGACACGTATACATGTCATATATATATATGTGTGTGTGTGTGTGTGTGTGTGTGTGTGTGTGTGTGTGACATGTATTATATATCTATATATTTATAGATATATAATATGTGATGCACATATATATATACATGTGCATATATACATGCATATATATATGTGTGTATATATATTATATACATATATACATGCATATATACACATATATACATGTATACATACATATATACATGTATATATGCATATATACATGTACATACACATGTATACATGCATATATGCATGCATGCATATATATGTATATATATATATATATACACACATGCATGTATATACATGTATGTACATGTATATATATGCATATATACATGTATATATATATATATATATATATACACACACACACACACACACACACACATGTACATACATATTAAAAAATTCAATTAATGAAAAATCTATATATATACAGGTATACATACATACATGCACATGTATATATACATGTATATATGTATATATATACATTTATATTTATATGTATATATACATGCATATACATGTACACATATACATGCATATACATGTACATATATACATGCATATATGTACATGTATATATACTAAATCTATATATCAAAAACTTTAAATAATGAAAAATCTATATATATACATGCATATATACACATATACATGTGCATATATACAGACATATATGCATATATACATATATATATATATGCATATATATATACATGTATATATGCATCTATACATATATATATGCATGTATATATGCATATATACATGTGTGTGTGTGTGTGTGTATACATATATATATATATATATATATATATATATATATATATATATATATATATATATATATATATATATATATATATGTATATATATATATATATATGTATATATATATATATATATGTATATATATATATATGTATATATATATATATATATATATGTATGTATATATATATATATATATATATATATGTATGTATATATATATATATATATGTATGTATATATATATATATATATATATGTATGTATATATATATATATGTATGTATATATATATATATGTATATATATATATATATATATATATATATATATATATATATATATATATATATATGTATATATGTATATATACATGTATATATGCATATATACTAAATCCATATATCAAAAACCTCAAATAACAAAAAATGAAAATAAAAAACCTGAAAGCGACGTTTGCAAAATCGGAAGCCGACCCACAATTCTTGTTGTTGCCGAAAGTGACAGTGAAAGTCACTTTCGATGATTTTAACTAGCCGCTAAACCTAATTTCTAACTTTCGATTGAAAGTCCTTGAGTACTTTCGATAGAAAGTGAAAAAAAGACTTTCGATCGAAAGTGACTCCATTTACGACTTTCAATCATAAGTTTCCTACTTACGATCAAAAGTTGGGGTCAGTTTCTATCGAAAGTAAGTAATGATTTTTTAGTCGAATTCGCTTTTCAAGCTGAATTCATTCCTCTGAAAAAGTTTAACCCACTATTGTGGGTTCACCCTATTCACATTCTCATACTCAGTGTCAAAGTTATATACTTGAATATGATCATGTCTAAAAATTTCTTCCACTCTTTGTTGAAATCTCCCTTGGGAATCTATTGAATATCCTTCTTAGTACTACCTTTTTGTTGTTGACCTCGAATAAAAACTCTATCCTCTTGAAACTTTGTGTATACTTGTCAAGAATATTCATCCATTGAATGTCAAATATGACATATATATTGTCTATATTTACCCTAAAGAAATCATCTATTTTTTAGGACCAAAAAAGAAAAGAAAAACTAAGAGGGGGGTGAATCAATTGTACTGCACTTTAAAACCTTACCACACTTAATCCAATTGATGATTTGAAAGAAAAAAATAATGCAAGATCCACAATACATAATTCAGAACACCAAATTTGTTCTTGAGGAAACCCGGTTAAGGGAAAACCTCAGTGGGATTCAAACCCACCATATAGATGTACTCTGCTAAAAGTGCTTCTTAGTTAAGAGGAAAAAACAAAAGGGGAGCGCACATGCATTCACAGGCCCACTTCCTAGAGAACACTTCTCACAACACAACAACCTAACCTTCGGTCAAGTTCACTGATCAACCTCTAATTATAATTTGCAAGGGTGTGTTGATCCCTAAGTTTTGTTGTCTATTAGTGTCTTACACTTAGTCATTTTCTAGGCAATGTTGGTCAGTCATCACTACAACCGAGCCATCTTGTAAATGCTGAGTTATTTTTAGACTTGTATTTTGTATAGTTACCTAGCAGTAATTACTACCTAGCAAGTTAGAGGTCACTAAGTACTTCAGTAGCCATCGAGCAGTTTATGTCAAGTTGTATAGAAGAGTTAGTGCCGAGCACTAGTATATAAAGAATAGTAAATGCCGAGTGTCAGAGACTTCATATGCCGAGCAAGCCAGTTTTGACATATGTATTTGTAATGGCACAAACACCAAGGTAAACCATTTTGTCTGACTTCTATGAAATATTTAATTTTTTTTGAGGGAATCATAGATTTGATATCACCTTATATTTATAATCATTAATCCCTATGTAAGCCATGTAACCTATCAGAAAAGGGAATGATTAAGCGGCATAAATAGAGAATCTAGATCGTTGATATTGATCTAGGAGGCTGATTAGATGTTTATATAAGATGAGATCTAAACCCTAAAATGATGTATGTGGATAGATTTAATGAAGGAGATCTCATGTACGCAGAACATAGAAGTATTTTGATATAGGCAGAGATTAGTCAAAGTGACCAAGAAAAGCACTAAAGGAAAAAACAAAGATACATTTGATTTTAGATCAGATACTTGTATTGGAAAGAGAAGATATGTTACCAACATTTTCAATGCAAACCGAAGGATCAGGTACTAATACATTTTAACAAGTGAATCAGGGTAAATCTCTTAATAGAGTAGTCTTAACAGGATTTCATAAATCTCTTAACCGAGTGCTTACTTAGTTCTAAGTTTCAAATCCTTTAATCAAGGTAGATTGTATAAGTCTACATAAGATCTTAATAGGGAAGACCCCTCATAGGGTATATCATCTGAAGTGATCAAAATTTGTAGCCCTAACAGGAAAACTTTAATACTGTGGTAGTGAAAATTTGTGCATGTCATCCCCACCCTAGTTTTACCTATCCCCACCCTAGTTTTACCTATCAAGGGTTTATGGGTAACCAAAATATTTTTTTTATGAGTTTCACTTTATGGATGAAGTTAGATTGTTAGATCTATTTTAGTATTGATATTCATGTTTATGATATGTAAGTTAAATTTATGTCAAAGTGGAATTAATAGTAGATATCTTATTCACCCCCCCTCTTAGTATCTCACTTCCCATATTAGATTTCCAATAATTGGTATCAAATCTTTGGTCTCTTAAAATAAGTCTAATCACTTGTGAGTCAAGGTCTTGGAAATGGAGGTCTATAAGTTGAGAAACATTATAGAGAATTAGAAGATTGACATTCATCTTGCATTGCACTAGCTTGAAGCAGCCAGAGGTGAATTGAAGAAATCCTTAAGCGGAAGGAAAGAATTGGTAATTCAACAAAATGATACACAATATCAAGAAGAGAATACAAAAGGTCTATTTGATAATGGTAATTCTACTGAAGGTGATAAAGCCATAATAGATTTTCTAGAAAAAAACAACACACTGAATAAAGATATCAGAAATATGAAAAGATAACAGGAAATTCAATTAGTAAGACTATGTGAAGTAATTGAACAAAAAAAGAAAGTTAAAGAAGACAAGATAATGGTTGAAGAGGAAAAAAGAAAAATGTCTATAAGACTTGATGAAAGGACATGTTACATGCATAGGATGAAAAATAATCAATTGGATATGGTAAATTAACTACTACTTGCTAATCAAGAGTTGAGCAGAAAAGATATGGAAATCACAAATCTAAGATCTGAGAATAGTCAACTGAAGAATGAGTTGAGATCTGACAATGAACTTAATGAAAGGATGAACAAACCAAATGAAGTTGTGAAATAATTTGAAGAATTGTTGAGGTCACCAAGAAGATCTGGTGATACTTCTAGACTTGGACATGATGAGCACCTATCATCCACTAAAGAAGGTGAATCATCAAAGAGTGGAGAATAGAGGAATGCAAAGTCAAAGAACAAGAAACCTACATATCATCATTGTGGAAAGATAGGACACACATCAAACATTTGTAGAAGTGAGAATGGTAAATCCAATCCAAAACCAAAATTCAATAGAAATTGTTTTAATTGTAAGAAACATGGACATCAGGCATATGAATGTAAGACAAAGGTCAATAATCCACCTACAACACCTAGATTTCAAGGAAATTGTTTTAACTATCATAAATATGGTCATAGAGCACAAGAATGAAGATCCAAAGCTAAGTGGACATCCAATAAGTAGAATAAAGCACCTAGGAAGGGTAACATGTTCAATTGGGATTACAATACATGGTATAGTTGTCATTATTGTGGAGAATATGATCATATTGGAGTAAACTATTTGAAGACACATTTTAGAGGTAAATCCAAGAGTTGGATGAGTGGAAGTTTGGTCTGTTACAAATGCCACAAGATTGGTCACATAAAAAGAGATTGTAGAGCACATGCAATGATAAATGAACAAATCAAAAATGAAGAAGCTATTGAATAGATAAGGAACTAGATGAACAAGACATGGAGAAAGAAAGAGGAAGCAAGTAGTAGTAGAGATAGTGATCTTGAGGTCACCCAATCCAATGGACTAGGTGACCACACTACTTCAAACTAAGAAAGGAAGGTATGTGAGGAAATGAACCTTCTAATGATTTATTTTACATCAGTTCCAGGCATTTGATATGATAAAATCCATATCTACATGAATTGAGATGCATTAGGATAGATTTGATAAAGGAATTATATTGCACATTTGATATCAAGCATTAGTATTTAAGTCCATAGTGACCGAGTCACTCACTATGTGTCGAGCTCTTGTAATAACTAAGATATCGTATGTACCGAGAAAAACTGAATGTAGTATTGATCAAGTCATGGTTTCAACCAAGTATGAGTACATGATAACCAAGTTGTCATGTGAAGGCTGAGACAATTGTATTCACCTACAAAGTGTACGGATCATTTAATGAAGCCCTAAAGTTACCATCCATTCTCATTTCACCTAGCAATTTGAGAACTTGCAGAGTGATTTGTAAGTGACTAAGAAGAGATATCTATGCTAAGCTAAATTTATGAAGATCTTTACAGTGTGTCATCTGTAAACATCGAGAAAGACTGTTGGAACAAGGTATTACTGAGTAACTTGAACTTGTAATTTGAACCCTAAATTTAGAGATATGGCATCTACAGTAGCTAGGAATCAAGGAAAGGAAGTCTTGAATGTTCAACTTGTGAGGAGCGATAGATGTAAGCCACCAAAATTTCAAGCCACTCCAGAAAGTGTGGTGAAGGGAGATCTCACGAGTGACCTGTCATTGATTCCACTGAGTTTTTTTATGATAAATAATCTACACTCATGTTATATGTGTAAGATTGTAGAGATTGGCGATTATGAGCTAAGGAAGGCATATGACAAGTTATGTATCAATGGAGTGTTGAGGGATGAACACAAGAAAATTTATGAGAAAGAGTTAGTGTGTGCCCTACATTTCCCATGAAATTTTAAAGTTGAATGGATTAAGATTAGTTGAGAAGAGTTCATGATATGAAGATATGGCTAGAGATTGGACCGGTTAAGACCACCAAGGATATGATTCACTGAGTCACCAACTATCCCAATCTCACCAGAAAGAAAATAATGAGATGCTAGAGAAAATAAATAATTCAAACAAACACTCAGGTAATGTGGAATAAGAGAGCAATAATAATATCCACAATCAAAGATCCAGAAATAGATTTTGCAGTGAGAGTGATTTCTCACAAATTTTATTAGTTAAGAAGGTTAGAAAGTGTTCCCTACATTGTAGTCGATCAAGCATGGAAGATGCTAAAGAAAGATCATACTTGTGACCTTGTCGAGTTGCAGCTAACCCAGCTTGCTGAGAACTTAACTTCAATTAGGAAGGATAATAATTCTATGTGTAAGTTCGGTTCTCTGATCATTTGTTTATTCTTCTATGTTTAGAATAGTTTTCCTACAATTGGAGATGTTGTATAAAGTAAGGACTGACCAGTAACCAAGCAGATAAATGAATTTATTCATCAGTAAGGAGAGAACTTTGATAGTATTATGGATAGTTACTTTGTGGAGTTTAAGAAAAGATGAGAAAGAGGAGTAGAATCCTATATCCCTAGTAGATAAGAACTACAATGATATATGCTTTCTAGTGGATATTGACCATACCTAGGTTCAGGTTGTTATGCCTAGAGTAGGTTGTTATGCCTAGAGTAGCATGGCTAAGGCCATTATCTTATGAGGTGAATGTAGATAAAAAATTAGTAGAAATAACCTCTTTATTAGCTGAGGAGATAGATAGGAAATCCAAACCTTTTGGGAACTATGAAGAATCTAAGTAAAAAATAACTATGGGGTTAAAGTATGCAACTCTTGAGAGAAAGAGAAAGAAAATAGTTAAGAACCTAGAGAAGATGCTAGGAGAAGGTGAAGAGGAAAATGCACCTCTTAAAATAACAAAAGGTTTGGGAGAAGATAAATTTAGTGAGTCTAGAGGAAGTGATGAGGAGAACATTGAAATTATAAAGAAGGGAAAGAAGGTCTCAGTTGTCGAGATAAGAAAAATAAAATTGTAGAAACCTAAGTCCACTCCTACAACACTTAGACCGAGGATAAGGGAATTTTCTACTTCCACAACTACCGAGCCCCAGAGAAAGACACCATCAAATAAAATAGAAAGGGAAGGGTTAGGTAAAACAAAACCAGCTCAAACAAAAGTTGTGTCAAGGAACCCCAGGAAGAAACCAAGAAGGAAGTTAGTCTTGGAGAAGGATGATGATGATGAAGAGATAGATACAAATGAAAATATAAAGGTGAAAGTGGCATCACATAGACGTCAAATGACTATGGATGAAATATGCCACAATATCAAAAGTATTTCCAGATTAGCAGGTTTCAAGCAAATAAAATTTGAAAAACTGAGTAATGATGAAAAAGAAAAAGTTCAAGAGGCTATGCTAGTATTTATATGCACTTTCAAGATGACACCTTTACAGATTGGGAATCTCATTCTTGAAGAACTGTATAAAATAATTGATTAGAAATGACAGTATGCCATCATGATAGAAAAATAGATAAGCGAAAGTACATTAGCCCAGATCATGTTTGATCTTTCGCCACAACAAATAAAGGCATATATGGAGCAGTACAGAAATAGGTTTGTACCTAAGATCAGGCCCTATTCCATTTTACAACACAAGGTTGAAGAAGTTTTTGAGAAAAGTAAGAGGATGTGGAAGATTATTTTTGGACTATTAATTGAGAAGAGTCCACAACGGGGTGAAGGTACATCCATCCAAGTGGAACTAGATAATAAGGAAGACATTGATGAAGCTTAGAATCTTGAAGAAGAAGAAGGATGAAAGGTAGAAGTGAGTGGATCAAAGGATGTGATCACAATATAGGATATCCCTGAGGATACACCAGTTAACAATAATGCATTGACTAAGGAAGAGATAAAGAGCCAAGTTCTTGTCGAGGTAGCTTCTGGTCACCCTCTACTGAGTACCAATATCATTCTTATATAGGTACATGATTTCACATAGATAGAAGGTACTTAAAATGTAGACAATGCACCTTCAAGCTCACACACGGTCACAATTGAGAAGCAAGTGTTACAAAGTACAAGTATTGAGAAACAAGACAAACCGACAATAACAACTGAGAATGCACCTTCCAAGGAAGATAAGAAAGATTAAGGAGAGGAGAGCCTAAAAAATCAAGCAGATAAGTTTGCATTAGTAATGAAAGGCCCTCATATGGAGGAAAATAATAATATTGAAGAGGAAACAATTGAGGAGAATCCAAAGCCTAAGGAACAAGAGGCTATAAAATCTCTAATATAGATGCTGAGTGGAAATAGACCTAAGAAGAAAATTCATAAGAAGAAGGAGAAATATCTAGGAAGACAAGTTACACTTGATGAAGTTATAGTGATTCTTAAGTGGGACACTGAAAACTTAACTTATGAGTAGATGCAAATTTTCCAACATCTTTTGAAGAAAAGAAAACAAGAAGAGTTAAGACAAGAGCATCAACAAAAACAAGTTTTGCATGAAATCAAAGGAATATTCATAGATGCCTTTGAAATGGATGATGTGAATGATACTACACCTATTTTGGAACAAATAGTTCAAATTGTTAATAATGTGACTAGTGATGACAGTGAAGCAAATGAGAAACTTATGCAGTGGTCCGAGAGAAAGTTCAAGACTAAGGTACTTGAAAAGGTCTCAATCGAGATAGCAGTAAAATGGGTAGAACTTTCTAGCTTAGTGACTAATTTAGAAGAGGTTGTGCAGAATGTTCATTCTCTATACAAGAAGCTATGTAATGTAGATTATTTCACTAAGGACAATCAATAATTTATTGATAAACTGCAACTAGACTTAAAGTCTACCTGTCATTCACTAAACATGGATGCATGCTCCATCTCTATTCATTTTACAAGGTTACTTCATGCACAAGGCATATTAGCCAAGTTGATGGCTAATGATGGGTGAATAAGAGCTAAGATAATTTCTATACAGACAATGTTAACACCTCATCTAGAGGTTATGCAAAAAGAATTAGCAACATTAAAGGAGCTAGTATAGAGAGATCCTCATCTCTCTATTGTTGAGAGCTTAGTTGAATAGCCACCAAGCTAGAAATAAAGATACATGTTTTGGAGTCTGTCAAGTCAGAATGGGACAATGCCTTAGGTATGATAATGCAGCTCCATAAACCATTTTTGGATAAGTATTTTCTCACCCCTACACCCCAACAACTTCAAGTGACAAAAACAAGTGGGGAATAACATGCCATGACAGGAATAACATAAAGGGGAAATCAAATGACACGAGTAATACAAGGATAAAATATAGTGATGAATTTATAGAGAAAGGTATGACATACTATTTTGTAATGTATATATTTAGTGTATGCTAAAGAGTCTTATGTATATATATGTAGAATCTTTTGAAGACTGAGTCAAAGTCTTAGGAGGAGTATTCAAACTACTAAGTACTCTTTTGTAATTGGAAAGTCATGACAAAATAGTTTTTCCACTAATCTCAAAGGGGGAGATTGTTGATCCCTAAGTTTTGTTGTCTATTAGTGGCTTGCACTTAGTCATTTTCTAGGCAATGTTGGTCGGTTAGCATTGCGACTGAGCCATCTTGTAAACTTTGAGTTATGTTTAGACTTATATTTTATAAAGTTACCAAGAAGCAATTACTATTGAGCAAGTCAGAGGTCACTGAGTACTTCAGTAGCCGTCGAGCAGCTTATGCCAAGTTGTATAAAAGAGTTAGTGACGAGCACTAGTATATGAAGAATAGTAAATGCTAAGTGTCAAAGACTTCATATGCCAAGCATGCCAATTTTGACATATGTGTTTGTAATGGCACAAACACCAAGGTACACTATTTTGGCTAACTTCTATGCAAGATTTAAATTTTTTTTAGGGAATCATAGAGTTGATTACGCCTTGTATTTATAATCATTAATCCCTATGTAATCCATGTAACCTATTAGAAAAGGGAATGATTAAGCAACATAAGTAGAGAATCTATATCATTTATCTTGATCTCGGAGGTTCATTAGATGTTTATATAAGATGAGATCTCAATCCTAAAATGATGTATGTGGATAGATGTAATAAAGGAGATCTCATGTACACAGAACATAGAAGTATTTTGATATAGGCAAAAATCAGCCAGAGTGACTGAGCAAAGCAGTGAAGGACAAAACAAAGATACATTTGATTTGAGATTAGATAAGTATTGGAAAGAGAAGATTTGTTACCATTATTTTTAGTGAAAATTGAAGGATCAGTTACTAATACATTTTAATAGGTGAATCAAGGTAAATCTCTTAATAGAGTAGTCCTAACAAGCTTTCATAAATCTCTTAACCAATTTCTTACTTAGTGGTAAGTTTCAAATCCTTTAATCAAAGTAGATTGTATAAGTTTGTAAGCTCTTAATAGGGAAGACCCCTCATAGGGTAGATCATCTGAAGTGATCAAACTTTGTGCTCCAACAGGAAAACTTTAATACTGTAGTAGTGAAGATTTGTTGGTCTCATCCCCACCCCAGTTTTACATTTCAAGGGTTTATGGGTAACCAAAATATTTGTGTTATGAGTTTCATTTCATGGATGAAGTTAGATTGTTAGATCTATTTCAGTATTGATATTCTTGTTTATGATATGCAAGTGAAATTTATATCAAAGTGGAATTAATAGTAGATACCTAATTCACCCCCCGCCCCCCCTCTTAGTATCTCACTTCCCATATTAGATTTCCAATAGGGTGGACAAAATATCCAATACAACCTAACTAGATTATAGTATCTACAATGCTAATACAGTTCCAATGAAGTACACCTCCTTCCTAGTTAACATAATACAAACATCCCTTTCACTTTCTCATGCATGCATACACATGCTCTACAATCACAAATGGTTACCCTTTTATACATATTACAATGAATAATCAACAATAAGGTTGGCTATGACCTATAGGAACAAAAGATATGAAAAATATGCTCAAATTAAAATTCAATCCAAATCAAGTGAGCCAAGACTAAGATAGGACCAAAAAAATATTATCCTTAACAATAGCTACACAAAATCTACACCACCAGTTGCAACACGTTACTCCACCAAGTCATCTAGGACCTAAATGAAGAAACACCAACATGGTAGTAAATCACCAGATGTGATCACTACGATCAATTAAAATCATCAACATGGTCATAAAACAATCCAAGAACAAAAGAAAGAAACAAGAATAGTTTCACGAACCTTCACATCATCTCAATCTCAAAATCCAAACTCATCTTTGTATGAGTTATCAACAATATTAAACACTGAACTTTGCCACACTAAAAAGATAAATTTCCAAAAATCATGAACAACACCGATTGCAAAAAAAATAGTAAGTCCCAAATGTACCACCAACTTTACACCAATTGAATCAACCAATTCAATCCATACCATAATAGAAACTCAACTTTTGACACATCCTGAATGATTGGAACATTGAAATACAAGAAACTAATAAATCAATCATAGCTCACTTAAATTTCCATGCAAACCTCCATAAGTTGACCAGAATAAACTAGAGACATATCTAATACATCATCTAGAGTCGCAGCACAAGATCTTTAACATATCATGTGCTCATCCAAATGACTAAATAAACTAAACTCACTATTTGCAATAGAATTACTATGTTGAAATCAATGAAAAAACACTAATGTCAGCACACATAAACAAGGTCTAATCAATAATCTTTGACATGCTAGAAAATCTCTCCCATTGGAATTAATGGAAATATATGAAGTGAAATACTGATTAATGCACAAAGACATCAAGATACAATATATCCACCTGATCACTAGCTTCAATACTTCTCAACAGAAGCTCCTTTCAACACAATATTTCATGATTATGCTATTTTTCACACAATCTCTCCCCCTTTAACATCAATGGAAAAGGGCCAAAGACATCAAAAGAGAAGAACTCACCTCAAAAGGATGAGTTTAAATTTTCAATGTTGATTTGGTAACTATAAAGAAGGCCATAGGTTGTGCTCCATTTGATTTGGTATATGGAATAAATGCTAGATCGCCTCAAAATAATCTATTGCAGATGTATAAGTTTATCCAAGCATATGATGAAGACTTGAATGATGAGATGAGAGTAAGGATGGATGAGTTGATCCAATTGGAAGAGGTAAGGAGAGATGCACATGAAAGAAATGAAACATTGCAGAGACAATGTAAGAATTTATTCGATAGAAGAGCTATTCAAAGAAATTTTGAAGTTGATGACCTTGTCTTGATGTGGAATGCAAGGTTAGAAGATAAGGGGAAGCATGGAAAATTTGATCCAATTTGGTTGGGCCCTTATCTTATTGAGAGCAAGTCGGGGACAGATTCTTATGTCCTGAAAGATTTAGCTAGTGGTAATTTGGAATTGCCTGTTCATGGACAATTCCTAAAGTTTTACTTCTCCTGAAGTATCTTTTCCATGAGTAGTAGTTTAGGTTTTCCCTTGTACAGTCATATGTTTTTGCTTTTTGGGTCAAAGTTTTTGAGTTGATCTTTTCTTCCAGGAGATTCTAGTTTCTCGTTGTATCTGCAGGAGATACACGTCCTTGAGTATGAGCCACTGTTAGCACTGGTAAAAATTTTCATGGCTGCATACCCTTTTTCTTGGCCTCTACATCCTTTTCCCTTGTCTTTGGATTAAGCCCTAGGTGAAAATTTTTAATTTCTAAACGTTACTAAGAAAAACCCTAGTGTGCCCTGGCCCTATTCTAATTTTGTGTTACTTTTTCAGGCCACTAAAGTCCCAAATAGTGCATGTGCTAATTACTGACCGCTTTGTTGCATGATCGCATGAGCCTTTTTCATGTTATGTGATCTTGTGACTAAGGTTTTATTTTCAGGCCCCTTTAATATTTGCCGCTATGCCTAAGTCTTCCCAGTTAATATTTCCTAAGTTTGGAGCCCGGTGGGTTTAATATTTTCCTAAGTCCCAGCGCTTGATATTTCCTAATGTTTTTGGCCTTTGTATTTCCCTGGGCCCAGCCTCTCTAACACCATCTCAATCTAACGGTGGGCACATCTTCTCATGAGGCGTGTTAGAGGCATGTGATCTTAAGACCGTCGTTGATTTCCTTTATGATGTTGCCATTCTTTTCAAAGCAGGTCCACATGCCAGGGGTGCTGATTTGACGATATCTGATTGGTCCACGGGTGGATGACTCGATATGCTATCAGTGGGACCTGATTTTTTGAAACTCAGAGGGTTTTGACATCCGTAGTTGATCAATGGTTGGTGTAAGTTCTCATGAGATGTGTCAGAGCTTTGAGATCTTACGCCAGCTGTCAATGTTACTTTTTTCTCAGGCGACAATATTAAGGTGGGTCCGATTGCCAGATGGTTTTTATGTGCCACGATGTGCTGAGTTGTCTATTTTTCATTCATCCGTGTGGTGATGAATTAGATTGTGTCAGTGGGGCTGAGGATTTCCAAGTTCCAATAGTTCTGACAATGATAAAGCATTGATGGTTGGTGTATAATTTGAAGGGTTTTTTCTTACACACCAGATCATGAGACAACCATTGATTTCATTAGGTGTCAGAGGGTTCTCAGAGCAGGGTAAGATTCTTCATCCAATGGTTGTCTTATAATCTGATGGAATCTTCTAGCTCTATGTGAAGATGAGACAACCGTCGATCTTCTAACTATGGGCCCCTTAAAATTTCTCAGTCTTTTTGGCGGTTTGGATAAAGTTTTGGCGGTTCTGAAAAATGCTTTCTTTGTTCGCTGGTTCACATGATGTTTTGGTGAAGGGTCTAAAAACTTAGCGATTTGGCGAACAATGTTCACGTAATAGCCAAATAATTTAGCGGTGCTCTCAAAGTTCTCACGAATGGGTGAAGGTTTTTCGGTCGCGTATTCGCCAAATTCTTATAAAGTAAAAACATAACCCGGGAAAAGGAAAAGCATCTAACAGTCACAATATAAACCAAGTTCAGATTTGAATGTGGGTTGTTGATACGTCGGTAGCACCATGGAAATGACCGTTGTAGTTTGAATTCAAATTTTTGAGGGTTTCCAGCGATAGAAAGGACCAGAATTGAATGTTTTAGCGGCCGGATTCAATTAGTTTGGTGGTGCCAACTGTTGTAGTGTGGTCCAGCGAGTATGATGATTGACTGCAGGGAGTTTTATGTCATGGGGAGAATGAATAAATAGTGCTCAAGGCATGTTGCAGGGGTCAAATCAGATGAATTTGCAAGAATTTCATGATCTTCAGTACATTTCCAAAAGATTTATTATAAGTGAAGATTGATTTTTTAGATCTGATTGCTCAGGGTTTCTTGGTTTTCCCTCTAGTGTATTAATTTATGATCTGTTTGAATTGTTTGGTGGGTGGAAACCCTAACCCTTACCCTGGTTATCCGTAGCTTGTTGCATCCTAACTTGTGTAGGATTCCAAGGTAACCGGGGGTATATAGTGTTGAATTTTTTATTTTGTAGGGGTTCTAGTTTCGAAGTTCAAAAAATAGTCCCAAGGGTTTTGTAATAGTTTTTTATTCAGTGTTTGTTAATGAAAGAAGAAAGTTGCAGGTCTAAGCTCTAATTTGCAAGCAGGGTGTCTTGTGATTCATTTTGTACATAGAAGGAATTCATCATACTTAATACAAATATCTTATTCTTATCTCTCCTTGGTGTCAAGTCAAGTACGCTTTGAGTTTTCTAACTCATTACATATTGTTTTTATGTATGTATCTTCATTCTTGAGTTCTGATCTAGGATTGGATTAAACTATGCTCTAGGTGGGATATGGGTTTTCCCTTGTCTATGTAAGGATGTCTTGTAAGCAGTAAAGATTAGGATAAATGTATTTATGGCTATGAATTCTCTGATATTCTCAAATTTGTGTGTCTTTGTGTCTAAGGAATCTTGCCCAATGGATGAGGCACTGGCCTAAATGAGTACCTCTCTTGTTATCATACACTTGTTGAAGTTATTGCATTCCTAATCTTAAAATCAATAACCTTTCTTAGCTTTAGGCCTTTGGTTGTATGGTTGTGTTACCCAATAGTAATGGAGAGTCAATGAATGTGAGGTTAGCATTTAGTACTTTCTTACTATTAATCTATTGTTTAGACCTAGTCTTTGGTGTGTGAAGTATAGTTTTCACTGGGTTAGGTGCACCCGCCTTGGTTTTACAGAGCTAGAAGTGAAGAGGGCAGTCTTGTCCCTATAGTTGGTCTAGTTACCCTAAGATCCATATACATTTTGGAACTAACCAATCCTAAAATCAACTTGAGGGTATATTGGTAGCCTAAGAGCATAAGCGTCCATTTTGAACACCAACAAGATGGCGACTCTACTGGGGAAATGTTACATAAGTTTATAATAACTAGTAGGTCATCATTGGAGAAAATAGGGTTATTCTTGTCCCTTGTCTTGTTAAACTCATTTGGATATTTGTTAAGTGAGGAAGTTGTATTGTAAGATTCCCAATATACTTGGGTGGTGACTCAAACATCTCTGCAACAGTGCTAGTTAGTAGATTATTTATAAAATGAGTTACAAAGGTACTAGGTCTTGGAGAAAGGAGCATCCTGAAAACATAATGGAAGAAGGTATTCCAAGCACTTCTAGGCCTAGTCAGACAAGGGGAGGAAAGAAGAAAAGAAATCTTTCTCATACTTGGAAAAGTAAAAAGGATGCAAGACAAGAAACTCAAACCAAGCCTAGTCAAGAAGAAAATATTTCAGAATATGAAGAGGCTATTGATTTGGGATTGAACCAGTATGAGGATGAATTTCAAGTGGGAGATGATGAGTCTGACACTACTCTCCTGGAATCAGAAGAAATCTTTGAAGAGCTCTATGAGTTGGAAAAAAGAGTTCAAGAACAAGTTGCTATCAGACAACAAAGAGAAAAGGATAAAGAAGATAGAGTAAGACAAGCCATGATAAGGGTTGATCAACTAAAGAGGTAGTTGTTAGATTTGGAGGCAATTAATTTTGTCCCAGAGCTTGAAAGAGCAGAGGAATATCCTATTGTGTAGAGAACACATGAGTTAACTGGGCCTAGAGATAAAGGCAAATAGAAAGCTGTTGGAGTTCAAATCAATGAACAAATTCATGTGGAAAACCCATTAGAGCAAGGGTTGAGATTAGATGCAGACCTTGAGAAGGCTAGGAAGGAAAAGGAAATATTAGATAAAGAATTAGAGAAGGTAGAATTGGAGGCCACTGCTGTAGAAATAAGAAAGAAGATTGATTTTCTCAAGCATACCTCAGGACCTTCAAATGTTGCTGCTTCCTTTTTGGGACAAGGTGGAAATCATGGTAACCTTGCAACTCAAAAAAATGGCATTCCAGGTGCTACTAAAATTCCTGCTGGTTCAAACACAAGGACATCTACATCTCAAGGAATGGACCCACCTCAAGGAGTTCCTGTTCATGAAAGGTACAAACAGCTTATCTTTTTTGATATTCCTAGTTATCCTAATGTAATTCCTACTGAAATTAGAAAAAAGCTCCCAAAGTTTGTTGGGAACAATGTCATCACATGTGAGGAACATCTAAAGAATTTTATGGATGTAATAGATGATTATAATGTTGAGCCTGATGATGTTGTAATGAAGTTATTTGTACAATCTCTAACCGAGGAAGCTAGGGATTGGTTTAGAGGACTACACCATGCTAGTATAGGATCTTGGAATGAATTTAAGAATTGTTTCAAGGAGCATTATGGAGATAAAACAAATGAGGGTTTTATTTTGAATGAATTCAATAACATAAAGAAAAATCAGAATGATGAGGTCCTTGAATTTAATATAAGATTCCAAAAGGATATGCATAGGCTCCTACAAGTTATCAGATTAGATGATAGGGTGTGTCTTATGACATACTTAAATGCTTTTGATGCAAAGATGGGTTACCTTTTAAGGGATAAGAACCCTAGAAATCTTGGGGAGGCTTACAAGTTGGCTATCAACATAGAGAGTAATAGAAGAATATCAGGAAAATTAGGGAGAAGAGATGATTATAGGCCTCAAGTGCAAGATAAGAAAGAGATGGGAAGGTCTGCTAATTTTAAGCCAAAGGAGGAGGATAATCTGAAGCAGATTTTAAGTGTTTTAGAGGGTCTAAAGCCTGATGAAAAAAGAAACAATAGGGTTGCAACAAATGACTGGCTTGTTTCAAGTAATTTCAGCAGGCAGCCAAGAATGCAGAATTACCCATACAATACTCAGTGGAAGGATGGAAATCCCATTTTTCCAGTTAAAAGGGATAGGCCTGATGATAGGATTCCTGATCCTTTGCAAAGAAATTCAGTTAACATGAATGATGATATCATGTACTTCTTGTCAATCTCCTCATAGTCCAGAACATTGTGTTATTGCTTTGAATTTATCTGAGAACCAAGAACAAGATAAGCAATATGATCAGAGTGGTTGTGCAATGACTTATTCACATGCATGGGATGAGGTTGACTCTACTGATAATGAGGAGGAAGAATTTGATGATTTTGGATGTGGTGCAGTGAAGTGTGAGGAACATGTTTCCTTAAGGAGACCATCTGATGAGGAAATTGCTCAAATTACTATAGACATGGTCACTCAAGCCAAGAGCAATTACAATTTGAGAAACAGGACAGTTGGAAGCATAAATGGTAAACCAAGTAGTATGTTTATCAAGAAATCAGAAAAGAGTACACAACAGCATGAGGAAAAGGAGAAAGATGCTGGTGTTGTCAGTAAGGTTAAAGTAAAAAAGAAGATGGGACCTACTGCAATACCTCAAGGTAAAGAAAAGACACCAGAGATAGTTGTTCCTATACCTCAGAAGGATGATGAGTTTCTACACAAAGGTAAATCTGACTTGACTATCCAAAAGGAAGATAAAGATGTCACTGAGATTAAGGAAGACATGGGAAACCATACATATGTTTCCATTGATATGACTAAATTGCTTTCACAAATAACTGTCAAAGTTCCACTTTTGGAAATGATGAGAATAGAAGAGCACAAGGTCAAGGCTTTGGATTGGGTAAATGGTGCCTCTTCTATAAAGGTCCAAGAAATGAACAGAGGTGATAAGCATGTGGCTTCTTTATATGACACACCTGATAGTAAAAATGAAGAAATTGTCTCTGAGATTCCTCAGAAGTATTTGGATGCAAACATTGTAAATACTGCATCAGGGACAGTGGATCCTTTTTTCTTGTCCCTTATGATAAATGGAAAATTGTTGAAGAATTGCATGATTGATTCTGGAGCATCAAACACTGTTATGCCTGCAGAAATCATGAAGTCATTAGGGCTAAAGGTTGATACACCTCATGGGAGATGCCAAGCTATGGACTCAAGAGAAGTACCAGTTATTGGTACCATTAAGGCTTTGCCTTATAAATTAGCGGCATTTCCTGACAAACAACTAACTATGAGTGTTCTTGTAGTTGATATTCCTCTTCAATATGGAATGTTGTTATCTAGAAAATGGAGTGCTTCTATGGGAGGAAGTATTCAATGTGACTTGTCTTTTGCTACTTTTAGCATTGAAGGAGAAAGTGTGAAAGTTTCAAGAGAGGCTAGAACCCCACATATGATTGATAAGGATGAAGAGGACAACATGAATTATTTTGTGGACACTAACATTGGTTCTTTCAAAGTTCAGGAGAGAGAGGTGCAAGAAAAGGTCAAGCCCGTCCTTCTGGCTAATGATGAAAATAACATGGCAGAGGGTAATGTCTTATGGACCCTATATTTTGATGGAGCAAGTTCAAAGGAGGGTGTCAGAGCAGGAGTGCTATTGATATCCCCAAGTGGTAAGACTTTCAAGTTTTCTTTCACTCTCTTGTTCCTTTGCACAAATAATGTTGCTAAATATGAGGCCCTACTAATTGGTTTGAGACAAGCATCAAAACATGGAATCAAACATCTTAGGGTAATTGGTGATTCTGAGTTAATAATTTCTTAGATTAGATCAAGGTATGCATCTAAGAATCAAAGGCTAAAACAATATAGAAATGCTATTTGGGATGAAATTGAAGGTTTCAGTGCCTTTGGTATTGATTGGGTGGATAGAAGCCAAAATAGGATGGATGACTTATTGGAAAACATAGCATCAAGGCCAGAGGATATTACTTTTGCAGGGATATCTAGGATTGAGTGTAAGTCTAGGCCTTCTATCCCAGACAATGTTGAGAATTGGTAGGTTTTTTCTGATGATTAGGATATATTAAGGTTTTTGCAGTGTGAATCTCATTTTGATGGTCATGAGATGGATTTCAGCACTTGTGTTGACATCAGAGATGGAAAAGAAAATGTTCTTGGGAAGGAATTTTTGCAATTAAAATCAAATAGGATCCCAAGGGGACTGGTTGCTCTTGAGAGGGCATTTGATGATAAAGAAGGGACTTGTTTTCCTAAATTTTTTGATAAGATGAATGATTTGGAGGAAGTAAATTTAGGAACAAGTCAAGTACCCAAAAATGTTTACGTAGGTAAATTTTTGTCTCAAAAAACTAGGAATAAGCTGATTGATCTTCTCAAAAAATTTAGACATGTCTTTGCATGGTCTTATGATGATTTGAAAGCCTATAGAGAAGATCTATTCCAGCATGAAATACCATTGAAAGAAGGTACTAAACCTTTTAGGCATAAATTAAGGCCTATGAACCCTACCTTGGCACCAAAAATACAAGATGAACTCAAAAGGATGATGGATGCTGGCATCATCAAGCCTGTCAGACATTCTACTTGGGTGTCAAACTTGGTTCTAGTCAGAAAAAAGAATGGTGACATTAGGTTATGTGTTGATTTTAGGAACTTGAATGTCAATTCTTTGAAGGACAATTATGGTTTGCCTAATATGGAAAATATGCTGCAGAAGGTTACTAGATCA
The DNA here is from genome assembly GCA_027943335.1 of Chamaecyparis obtusa. Classification (NCBI taxonomy): domain Eukaryota; kingdom Viridiplantae; phylum Streptophyta; class Pinopsida; order Cupressales; family Cupressaceae; genus Chamaecyparis; species Chamaecyparis obtusa. Next base: position 735,379 of record BSBK01004748.1, on the reverse strand, counting down.
AAGTTAATGTCCATGATGGATGGTTTCTCTAGATATAATCAGGTCATGGTCAAGGAGTCAGAATAGTTCAAGACTGCATTCACTACCCCTTGGGGAACATATGTTTATGTTAGAATGCCTTTTGGTCTGACAAATGCAGGAGCTACTTTTCAGAGAGCTATGGATGTGGCCTTTGCAAACTTCATAAACAAATTCCTAGTGGTGTATCAGGATGATCTCACAACATATTCAGATAAGGAAAGTCAGCATTGTGAACATCTTGAGAAGATTTTTATCAGGGCTTCGGAGTATGGGATTTCCTTGAATCCAAAGAAGTGTTCTTTTGGTGTTGTGGAAGGAAAGCTCTTAGGACATATTGTGTCCAAGGATGGAGTGAGAATTGACCCTGAAAGGGTTATGGCTATAGATAAGCTTTCACCACCTAGAAATGTTAAAGGAATACAGTCTTTCTTTGGGCAGGTAAACTTTCTAAGGAGATTTGTTACAAATTTTGCAGAAATCAGTATCCCTATCTCTAGGATGTTAAAAAAAGAAGAAAAGATTGAATGGAATGAAGAAGCAGATGAATCTTTTAAAAGTATCAAAAGGGCCATCAAGGATGCTCCAGTTTTGAGGACACCTAATTATGGTAGGCCCATGCAGATTTTTTCTTTTGCTTCTTGTCATACGGTTGCAGCAGTTTTATTGCAAAAGAATTCAGATGGATATGAACAACCCATATCATTTTTTAGTAAATCCCTACAAGCAATAGAATTGAAATATGATATTACTGAGAAACGGGCCTATGCCTTAGTTAAAGCATTCAAGGCTTTTAGATGTTATCTTGTAGGAGCTAAGGTGGTTGCTATGTTCCTAGTGCTGCAGTTAAGGATATATTGGTGCAACAAGAAGTTTCAGGGAAAAGATGTAGATGGATCAATAGAATCCAAGAATTTAATATTGATATCCATATTACAAATTTGGTAAGAGGCTTAGGTCTTGCAAAATTAATGGCACAAAGCAATTTAATTGCAAATCATGTGAATGTGTTAGAAGAAGAACAAAGGCCATATATTTGTGATTTAGATTATTGTGATTGGTACAATGATGTTATTGGTTACTTGCAAAAAGTGGTCCTTCCCCCTAAGATGGATGAAAATAGAAGAAGAACTATCAATTTGCAATCTGCAAGGTATGCCATTATACATGGTAAGTTATCATGGAGAAGCAATGAAGGAGTATTGCTAAAGTGCATAGATCATGAGAGGTCCGAGTCTCTGTTAAAGGAAATGCACCAAGGTATTTGTGGAGGACACTATATGGCAAAGACCACAGCTCACAAGATCCTTAGGTCTCGATTTTTGTGGCCTACAATTTTTAAGGATACGCATCAGTTTGTAAGAAGGTGTGATGCATGTAAGAGATTTGCTGGAAAGTTGAAATTTAATGGAAATTTGCCACTCTGACCTGTTGCAGTTCAGGCTCCTTTCCAAAAGTGGGGTATTGATTTTATTGGAGAAATTCCAAACAAGTCTAGTGGTGGACATTCTTACATACTAGTGGCAACAAACTATTTTACCAAGTGGGTTGAAGCTATCCCCACTAGAAAGGCTACTAGCAAAGTGGTAGCAGATTTTATGATGTAGAACATCCTTACTAGGTTTGGTTGCCCAGAGGTAATTATGGTTGATAATGCAATGTGTTTTAGACCATAGGAATTTAGTGATTTTTGTCAGCAATATGGGATTCACATTTCATTTTCTTCCCCATATCATCCACAAGGAAATGGTCAGGCTGAGTCCAGTAACAAAAGTCTAATCAAGATTCTCAAGAGAGTGTTGGACAAGAATAAGAAAGCCTGGGAATCAAAATTATGGTGGGCACTATGGGCTGATAGGGTAACTATAAAGAAGGCCATAGGTTGTGCTCCATTTGATTTGGTATATGGAATAAATGCTAGATTGCCTTAAAATAATCTATTGCAGATGTATAAGTTTATCCAAGCATATGATGAAGACTTGAATGATGAGATGAGAGTAAGGATGGATGAGCTAATCCAATTGGAAGAGGTAAGGAGAGATGCACATGAAAGAAATGAAACATTGCAGATACAATGTAAGAATTTATTTAATAGAAGAGCTATTCAAAGAAATTTTGAAGTTGATGACCTTGTCCTGATGTGGAATGCAAGGTTAGAAGATAAGGGGAAGCATGGAAAATTTGATCCAATTTGGTTGGGCCCTTATCTTATTGAGAGCAAGTGGGGGACAGATTCTTATGTCCTAAAAGATTTAGCTGGTGGTACTTTGGAATTGCTTGTTCATGGACAATTCCTAAAGTTTTACTTCTCTTGAAGTATATTTTCCATGAGCAATAGTTTAGGTTTTCCCTTGTACAGTCGTATGTTTTTTCTTTTTGGGTCAAAGTTTTTGAGTTGATCTGCTCTTCCAGGAGATTCTAGTTTCTCGTTGTATCTGCAGGAGATACACATCCCTGAGTATGAGCCACTGTTAGCACCGGTAAAAATTTTCATGGCTGCATACCCTTTTTCCTGGCCTCTGCATCCTTTTCCCTTGTCTTTGGATTAAGCCCTAGGTGAAAATTTTGAATTTCTAGTCGTTACTAAGAAAAACCCTAGTGTGCCCTAGCCCTATTCTAATTTTGTGTTACTTTTTCAGGTCACTAAAGTCCTAAATAGCGCATGTGCTAATTACTGACCACTTTGTTGCATGATTGCGTGAGCCTTTTTCATGTTATGCTATCTTGTGACTAAGGTTTTATTTTTGGGCCCCTTTAATATTTGCCACTATGCCTAAGTCTCCCCAGTTAATATTTCCTAAGTTTGGAGCCTGGCGGGTTTAATATTTTCCTAAGTCCCAACGCTTGATATTTCCTAATGTTTTCAGCCTTTGTATTTCCCCAAGCTCAGCCTCTCTGACACCATCTCAATCTAACGGTGGGTGCATCTTCTCATGAGGCGTGTCAGAGGTATGCGATCTTAAGACCATCGTTGATTTCCTTTATGACGTTGCTGTTCTTTTCAAAGCAGGTCCACATGCCAGGGGTGCTGATTGGTCCACGAGTGGATGACAGGATATGCTATCAGTGGGACTTGATTATATGAAACTCAAAGGGTTCTGACATCCATAGTTGATCAACAGTTGGCATAAGTTCTCATGAGATGTGTCAGAGCTTTGAGATCTTACGCTAGCCGTCGATGTTACTTTTTTCTTAGGTGGCAGTATTAAGGTGGGTCCGATTGTCAAATGGTTTTTATGTGCCACGATGTGCTGAGTTGTCTATTTTTCATTCATCTGCATGGTGATGAATTGGATTGTGTCAGTGGGGCCAAGGATTTCCAAGTTCCAGTAGTTCTGACAATGACTAAGCATCGACGGTCGACATATGATTTGAAGGGTTTTTTCTGACACACTAGATCATGAGACAGCTGTTGATTTCATTCGGTGTCAGAGGGTTGTCAGAGCAGGGTAAGATTCTTCATCTAAAAGTTGTCTTATGATCTGATGGAATCTTCTGGCTCTATGTGAAGATGAGACAACCGTCGATCTTCTGACTGCGGGCCCAGTAAAATTTCTATCTTTTTGGCGGTTTGGATAAAGTTTTGGCAATTTTGACAAATGCTTGCTTTGTTCGCTGGTTCGCGTGATGTTTTGGCGAAGGGTCTAAAAACTTAGCGATTTGGCGAATAATGTTCACGTAATAGCCAAATAATTTAGCGGTGCTCTCAAAGTTCTCATGAATGGGCGAAGGTTTTTTGGTCGCGTATTTGCTAGATTCTTATAAAGTAAAAACATAACCTGGGAAAAGGAAAAGCATCTAATGGTCACGATATAAACCAAGTTTAGATTTGAATGTGAGTCGTTGATACGTCGGTAGTGCCATGGAAATGACCGTTGCAATTTGAATTCAAATTTTTTAGGGTTTCCAGTGATAAAAAGGACCAGAATTGAATGTTTTAGCAGCCGGATTCAATTAGTTTGGTGGTGCCGACTATTGCAGTGTGGTCCAGCGAGTATGATGATTGACTGCAAGGAGTTTTATGCCATGGGGAGAATGAATAAATGGTGCTCGAGGCATGTTGAAGGGGTTAAATCAGATGAATTTGCAAGAATTTCATGATCTTCAGTACATTTCCATAAGATTTATTATAAGTGAAGATTGATTTTTTAGATCTGATTGCTCAGGGTTGCTTGGTTTTCCCTCCACTGTATTAACTTATGATTTGTTTGAATTGTTTGGTGGGTGGAAACCCTAACCCTTACCCTGGTTAACCGTAGCTTGTTGCATCCTAACTTGTGTAGGATTCCAAGGTAACCAGGGGTATATAGTGTTGAATTTTTTATTTTGTAGGGGTTCCAGTTTTGAAGTTCAAAAAATAGTCCCAAGGGTTTTGTAATAGTTTTTGATTCAATGTTTGTTAATGAAAGAAGAAAGTTGCAGGTCTAAGCTGTAATTTGCAAGCAGGGTGTCTTGTGATTCATTTTGTACACAGAAGGAATTCATCATACTTAATACAAATATATGATTCTTATCTCTCCTTGGTGTCAAGTCAAGTAAGCTTTGAGTTTTCTAACTCATTACATATTGTTTTTATGTATGTATCTTCATTCTTGAGTTCTGATCTAGGATTGGATTAAACTATGCTCTAGGTGGGATATGGGTTTGCCCTTGTCTATGTAAGGATGTCTTGTAAGCAGTAAAGATTAGGATAAATGTATTTATGGCTATGAATTCTCTGATATTCTCAAATTTGTGTGTCTTTGTGTCTAAGGAATCTTGCCCAATGGATGAGGCACTGGCCTAAATGAGTACCTCTCTTGTTAACATACACTTGTTGAAGTTATTGCATTCCTAATCTTAAAATAAATAACCTTTCTTAGCTTTAGGTCTTTGGTTGTATGGTTGTGTTGCCCAATAGTAATGGAGAGTCAATGAATGTGAGGTTAGCATTTAGTACTTTCTTACTATCAATCTATTGTTTAGACCCAGTCTTTGGTGTGTGAAGTATAGTTTTCACTGGGTTAGGTGCACCTGCCTTGGTTTTGCAGAGCCAGAAGTGAAGAGAGTAGTCTTGTCCCTATAGTTGGTCTAGTTACCCTAAGATCCATATACATTTTGGAACTAACCAATCCTAAAATCAACTTGAGGGTATATTGGCAGCCTAAGAGCATAAGCATCCATTTTGAACACCAATAGAGTAGACTAGTGATTCAAAGAATAAAGTATATGTCGTTCATTGAGTGAAACTTTCAGATGAACCTTTACTTGTTGATTTTAATAGGTTGACAAGAAAAACCCTCTAACAAGATCACTCTTAACTGGGTGTGAAGGATCCTAATAGGTCTAAAGGAAAAATCCTTTGTCAAGGTGACTCTTAGAAGGATTTATAAATCCCTTAACATGGTATATCTTAATAGGTCTTTTTTGTAAAGCTTATAAAAAGGCTTACCACTCTTAATCAGGTGAAACCCTAACCAGGTGGATGTAAAAATATCCTAATAGGGCAACTTGATTATTTGTGGTGAAGATTTATGGGTGATGTTTTAGAGTGTGATTTTTATCTCTAACAATAGTTTCCATGATAAAAATACTTGTTTCAAGTGTTTTATATGTGGATGCTTATTTCTTTTATTGCTTCATAGTTGCATGTTATGAAAGTTTCATGGCTAGTTTAGCTTATGGTGATTATTGTTTAAATCTAAAACTACACTGATTCATGCCCCCCCTCTCAGTGATGCCTAGTATTAAAAATTGGTATCAAAGCTTAGTTTTGTTGAAAAAGCCTAACAACTTGGGTGAGATCCCTAAAGAATTTATGGAGAGCTATAAGTACAAAAGGAACCTTCAGGAAGTAGAGAAGGTGATCAATAAATTGAAAAAACAATTGAAGATGTCTATTGCTAAGAGGCAAGAACTTTGTGAGAAAATGAATGAAGGCCAAGACTACATTGAACACCTATCAGAACATGGATCTAAAGAATCTAAGGAAGCTATTGTAGACTTGATGAAGGAAAATGAGAAGCTAACACAAGATGAGAAAAATCTCAAAAGAGAGATTGAAGGATTATCTATCAAGATGGGTCAGGAAATGGAAGAAAGGAAAGCTACTAAAAAAGCTAGGAAGATGGAAAAAGATACCCTAAAAACAAAAGTGGGTGAACTTTATAGATCTGAACATGAGGATGGTACCATGCATGAACATCTACATCAAACCAATGAGGAAACATAAGAAATAAGAAGTGAATACAATCTTGTGATGACAAGAAAGGAAGGCCCATGAAAAGAGAATGAGAGATTGCATAAAGAATTTGATGATGCAAACAAGTTACTAAAAAATTTTAATGAAAGTTTTACAAAATAGGATGAATAACTAAAGAATCAAAGGATGCATGGTGAGAATTTTGGTTTTGTTTATGCCGATTATGAAGATGGGCAACCATCTGGACCAAAGAAACCTAATCATGCAAACAAATCTCCACCAAAGGTGAAGAATAAATGTCTTGGTAATAAATATTGAAAACTTGTTTGTTTCAAATGTCATAAGGTAGGACATGTTGCAAGAGAATACAAGTTTAGACCTATTACCCCTACATGTTCAATATTTCATGAGTTAGGACACACTGCTAGAGTTTGTAGGAATAAGCCTAACATGTTTGATGGTCCTTGTTATAATTACAATAAGTTTGGACATAGAGCTAGTGAGTGTAGGATCAGAGTCAAAAATAATGAAAAAGCATTTGTAAACTGGGTAAGCCCACATCAAAGAAATAAAAGATGGAATTTTACTTTCTCATATTGTCACAACTATGGACATATGGAAATAAATTGTAGACTAAGGAAAAATAGAAGAAATTACAGACACTAGAGATCTACCAGTATGTCATGTTTTCATTGTCATAAGGTTGGTCATATTGAGCTAGGTTCTGTTGGGCAAATAAAAATGGTAAACAATCGGTAAATCAAGAAATGAGTAGGAAAGGAAAGAAAACTACATCAATTAAAGAAACAAGGAATTAGATGAACAAGATCTAGGCAAAGAATAATGAAAACAAGTCCAAAGAGTCTACATCTCCATCGGGTGTAGATAATTCATCTATCAATTGAGCTATTACAAGATTAGGGGGATCTTCATGAACAAATACATATATGAACCCCCTAGATGCATGTGAAGTAAGACATATCAGCATAGTTAGATTCTTGATTATGTGATGAATCATGGTATGTAATTTGGTATCTTGATTCTATTTTCTTACCTACCAGGCATGAGAATTTGTTATGTGAACTATGATTTGTTAGCTCAACCAGTGAAGTTCCTGCAGTAAGAACTGATCAACAAGATGAGGTTACCTGGCTAAGTCAAAGTGAGATAAGAGAGCAATGACTGTGAATAATATCACTAACAATATAGTAAGATTTGCATCAATGGTAATTGGTTACAAGATATTCCAATTAAGAAGAATGAACCACATACCAACAAGTGCTATATTGACTACTTACAAAATGGTGAGTAAAGATGCTCATGAAACCTATGATAGAAAAGAAGATCAGAAAGGAGGTTACTAGTTTTTATCTAAGGTATGGTTTCATAGAGGAGGAAATTTTTTGCGCTAGATAAAAGCATGCTACACAAGAGGTAGGTACACTAGGTACTACAAAAGCTAAGGAGGTGTAAATGGTATCTACTGGTAAAGGAAAAGATAAAATTAGGAGACTAACTAGGAGTGAGACACAAATGATAGAAAAGGAGACGACTCTAGTAAAGGTTTATGCAAAGAGAAAAGGTAAATATTCTAACACTGGTAAGGGTAAGTGATCCAAGATGGTGTGCAAAAAGACGGGTATAAGTGGCCACTTTTTTTTCTTCTAAAATCGGATAAACCTGAAGTTCAAAGAGAAAATATAGGATCTTGCACTCAAAATTAGAGTATGTGTAAAGAATAATAATTGTAGTACTTTGAATCTATTTTATAAAAAACTAAATTTTTTTAAAAACAAATAATATTAAGAGGGTCAAATTCTCTGCACACAAAAATTTATTCATTATTTTTTCAGAAAAAACATAACATGACTATTTCTGTGTGTTCAACAAAAGATATAGTTAGATTTAGTATTTTGAAAAACCATTTTGTAGGATTGTAGGTAAGAGTGATATCTAGAAGTTGTGTTTTTGTTTCATAATTTTCTATTGAGTACTTTTTAATATGAATTTTTGAAGTGACTACATACTAAAAATATGGTACATGTTCATGCACTTAGCATAACTTGCATCCAAATAATTGAAAATGCAATTTTTTTATAAAAGTGTATAGACTCAAGTGTAGAATATTAATATGTAATTTTTTATTTCAATTGGTCATGTAGATCAAAATTTATTAAAAAAATGGTAGACATGTGTTTGTGAGGCCTGTCAAGACACTGGCAAAGAAAATTAAATTTCACTATGTTAATGTTGTCCAAAAATAGAAAAACTTATATGGGTAGAAAGATGAGAAGACATGTGAGATTATGGTTATAATTTTAGAGATACCAACTTGATCATTTGTAAACCTAATGAGGATGAAGTCAATAATTCATGTTAGAAGATGAAAAAATGTGTAAAGGGACTAAAATGGAGGGAAAATGGGCTTTCAAGCCTTAGGGTCATTTACTTACCCTTTTTCCAAACCTAAAACATGTATGGCTTTTGGTCGCCATCATAACATGATCGGGTTTTGAAAATAAAAAAGTACATATTAAGTCTTTCATAACACATACATGTTTTGGAGATGTAAACACATGCCTCTTCTCATTTCCTCTCTCTCTCTCTCTCTCTCTCTCTCTCTCTCTCTCTCTCTCTCTCATCTTCCTTCCCTCATTAACTTCTTTATCAATTATGAGCCATAATTATCCTTCTTGATCTCTATCTCATCTCTCTCCCCCTCCCTCTTCTCTTTTCCTCATGTATCTCTCTCTCTCTCTCTCTCTCTCTCTCTCTCTCTCTCTCTCTCTCTCTCACACACACACACACACACACACACACGTGGGTTCCTATTTTATAGAACTCATATGGGTTATGGAAAAGTAGAGTTGAACCTCTAATTTTTCATAATATGTATGGGTTATGAGGAAAATGTTAACGTTGGTTTTAGGTTTCCATAACCAGTATGGGTTATGTGAAAATATATATAATATATTCCCAAAGGCCTAGAAACCAACATTGCAAGTTGTTTCAAGGTCCCACAACATGTTTGGCATCAGTTTTTGGGACAGTAACAATTAGGTTTGCATTTTTTTTTTTAATTTTTCTTTGAAATGATTGATTTGTTTTATTTTATTTTTTAACTTTAGATTATAATAAAATGATGCTCATTTTTTGTTTTCTTTCTTTTTTTATTATGGATTTTCATCTTGATGTTATGTGTAGAACAATAAATATTAATGTAGTGGGAAAGAACAAGAGAGGAACAAAAACACACCTAATGAAAACCAAGAGCATGCACGTATGTTAACACCTCCTAGAATAATTTGTATAAAACCAAAGTTTCTAATTGACATTGATGAAAATATTGTGAGGCCAATGCATGATAAATTTTTTGAAAGAAATTGTAGAAGAATGGTTAAAATAATTTGGAATAACTATTTTGAAAATTTAAACCAAAGTGGAAGATACCAATTAGTTGTTGAAATGATTAAAAATCTGAAATTTAGAGAGACAATGAGAATGTTGGGGTTAAGAACAACTGAAAATAGTACTGAAAGAACTATTGTGAGACATCTATTTGATGCATATCAAGCCATTTGTACGAAAGCACATACAAAAGATTCTAATGCTACTCGACGTGTCCTCACATCAACCATAATGCTTGAAAGGAATGAAAAAATATTGTTTAATATGAAAAATAAGAAAGTCATTAAGGATAAGTAGAACAACATTACGCAATGCCTTAGAGAGGCTAGAGAAAATTGGGGATCCTAACAATAATTCTCTTTAGGCAATCTCGGGTAGACTCCCATGCAAGGACAAGGTTTTTGTTGATTCACTAAGAACGTTAATTGACAAATTTTGGCATGAAATCACAAGGGTTTCACCCAACCAAAGAGATGTTGTTAGAAGGTGAATTGGAATTAGAAATCATGAACCACATCCAAAACACTATTTAGACATGACTAAAACTTATGAAAGGTTTCTTCAAAGCTTTCCTCAGATTAAAATTAGCCAAAGATTTTTTGAGATGACAAAACCATTTTATGTTTAGATTAATCATGTACGTAGTACATGCTGGTACAGGGTCCACGTTGAATTTTCCATGCATTGTGATTTTTATCTTTATATATGTTGTACTTTGAAAACTAACGATGTTTTGTAGGAATGTGTCCTAAAAGAACACCCTAAGTCACTGAGAGAATTTCTTTAAAGTGTACTGTGTAGATGAGATGATGGGTGCATTTACTATAAGATGATGTGTTTGAAAGGATTTTGTCACACATGTGGTGGTTTGCAACAGTTTCCTAGATGCCTACACCTAGATATCACACATGAAATTGATAAGACACTAGTTTCTATTGGAAAATACAAGTCAGTCACATATGGTGTTAAAATGGAAAATAATTAAAGAGGTATGAGCTAGTGAAAAGGGATATATGTGTAGCTTATTTTATGAAGATATTTCAAGAAAAACTAGTTTATGAGTACATAGGTCACACACAGAGCTAGGTGGTCAAATGAGAAATTCAAGTTGTGTAAGGACACTTTCTCCCTTGGTAATATTATGTTTGTCATTGATTTTTCTAAGAATTATACATTGAAACCTCAAAATGAAGTGTAACCTAGGTATTACCACTCTACACAAGTAATAATTTGTGTACACATAACATTCATGCATGCACATGATAGCACAAAGGAGGACAAAAAGGTTATAAGAGAGTATCACTTCTATATCAGTGATGATCATACTCATTCATCATAGTTTGTGCATGGATTCTTTACAGTCTTCTATGATATTTTAAGGGAAATAAGTATAAGACACAACCAACACTTAATATGGTTGGACAACTACACCACACAATTCAAGAATACAAGGATGTTCTACTGTTTGACTAGGATGCATGTGAAAAGTGGTGTACAACATTTTTGGAATTTCACTAATGTAGGGAATGAAAAGGGAGAGCCTGATGGTGTGGGAGCATGTGTGATAAGAGATCTTACCAAAGAGGAATTAAAGTACAAAGGTGGTGCAGTGTTAATAGATGCATAAACAATTGTGCAATTGTGTAACTCTACAATGGGACCATGTAATGCATGTAAGTCTATGGTTCATAGATATTTTTGGCTGATACATGAATATAGCATTGAAAAATATGTATATTTGTGTACACTTACAAGATCAAGTAGCATGCATTCGTTTAGAAGTTCAAATGCAACATCATTAGCTATTTATACTAGACAAATTGTATGCTTTTTCTCTTTGTGTATGTATTTTGTGTGGGATGAATGTGAATCAAAAGAGTGGTTTGACCAATGGTCTTGTAGACCTTTTCAAACCCTAGATACATATCAACTTCCCAGAGAACTACAAATGAACGAGTTTGAAGAATCAGTGAATTTTGACCATGTATAAGACCTAGTTGAACCAAGTAATTTCTCTAGATTTCGTAGGTTAAATCAATTTTAAGCTCAATTTATTAGTTCTTTAAATGTTGATTTTGGTATTAACTAATCTTTCTATTAAATGAAGGTCATGTATATGTAGTAATTACAGATGAGAACAATGAAGAAGGAACATATTAGTTTTTGTGTCATTGTATTGAGGCCAAAAAGAAATTGACAACTACAGTCATTAATGGAGAGGGTACTCAGTACCCAATAGGATCTGTTATTGTCTCAAGGACATGGCTTAGAAGGTACCATTGTTGTGTCTAGTTGTATTCATACCTATTAAAATATTTTTATTAAACTTTGCATTGATTTGGATATTAAGCTCTATAAAATGTAGGTATCCTATCAAGAATTCTAATACTTAGTTGTTTGAGGATTTTGAGACACATAGACATATTCTTCATTACTATAACCTTATTTTTGCAACAAATATTCAATTGATTAAGTATCATGGAAGACCTCTTTACAAGAACTTGTGGAAAGTTTGTGAATCTAACCACGAGGCAATACTTGACACAATAAGGCTAAGAGATGATCCAGAAGGTTCTCTTGATTAATTTTGGGCAATCTAGAAGAATGATTCTACAATATGGTAGAATGATTTTGACAATTTTGTGTATATCTTCGAGGCTCTCTATGTGCATATTTAGAGGCCAAATTTTTTACTTAAAAATAACAATGAGATGTAATGTGCATAAATAGATGTTATTTTTTTATAAAAAGGGTTTCCATGTGCATATTAGATGCCAATTTTTTTGTAAAAAAGAGCAATGAGTTGTCATGTGCATGTTAGATGCCAAATTTTGTATATAAAGGGTGAAATGAGCTTCCATGTGCATATTAGATACCAATTTTTATGTAAAAAAAGGGCAATGAGTTGTCATGTGCATGTTAGATGCCAAATTTTGTATATAAAAGGTGCAATGGGCCTGATTTGCAAATATATTATTGAAATACATGTATTCAATCCTCTCAATCCCTACCTCAGAAGAATATGGCCTTTAATTTTGAACTTTATCTTTTATTTTTTATGTTCAATAATAAATAAGTGTGAAATCTATTTAAAATTTTCTTACTTAAATATTAATTACCATTAAGAATATGTTCAGACATATCTTTAAAAAAACTATTCTTTAAGTGCCATAACATGGATGTGACTGCAAAAGCTCATGCAATATGAAGTAATGGAATGCATTAAGTTGATAAGATAGAAAATGACATTATTGAAATTAATTTAATGGCTATATATTTTTATGTAGAATTTTGGTGCAAGAGCACCCAATGAATCATGGAGGTCCAACAAGCCAATGTCCACTTCAAGATTTCCCAACCCAATTCAAAGAATGGATAGATATATCATGTTTCATATCTTTCAAACTATTCATTTTGGGGTCAAATCATGTTCTCCATTAGCTCTGATTGGCTAGGAAAATGCTAGTGACAACCTCATTTCTCCCACGGAGTCCCTCGCACATTCACGAGCAAACTAGACCAGAGTTTCCCTTAGGGTCACTAAGCAACCTTGGGCAACAATCTTTATTTAGGAATATATCAAATCTTGTGCAAGGTATTGATGAATCATTAGGTGCTAAAAGACTATGTTATAGAGGCCTAAAATTAACCATCTCAATTTTAGGAGATTCCCCTTTGTTTTAATTTGGCATCCCTATCTCGGTTTATGTCAAAAGTTACAATGTTGCTCAATTGAAATAAGAAACATTGGCTATCTTTCAATCCATTCACCATGGGATTGAGTCATATGCTCCATTAGCTTTGGTTGGTTAGGTAAACTCTAGTGACAAACCCATTTCACCAACAGAGTCCCTCGAACGATCGGGAGCACACTAGACCAGACTGTCCCTAAGGGTTAGTAAGCAACATTGGGCAACAATATTTCTTAGGGCATATCTTGGAGCTCATGTGAGCTATCAAAAAATAATTAGGTGATACAAGATCATGTTATGGAGACCTACAATTACCCATATCATTTTTGGGAGATTCCCCTTCATTTTAATTTGGCGTTCCTATCTCAATTTATGTTAAAAGTTGTAATGTTGCTCAATTGAAATGAGCAACATTGGGTATCTTTCACTCTGTTCACCATGGGACTGTATCATTTTCTCTATTATCTTTGGTTGGCTAGTTAAATTCTATTGATAACCTCATTTCACCCACAAATTCCCTCGAGCATTTGCAAGCACACCGGACCAGAGTGTCCCTAAGGGTCACTAAGCAACATTGGGTAGTGATATTTCTTGGGGCATAACTCAAAGCTCGTGCAAGGTATTGAAAAATAGTCAGGTACTATAAGACCATGTTATAGAGGACTACAATTACCCATCTCAATTGTGGGAGATTCTCCTTCATTTTAATTTGGCATCCCTATCTCAATTTATGTGAAAAGTTGCAATATTGCTCAATTAAAATGAGAAACATTTGGTATCTTCCAATCCATTCATCGTGGGATCGAATTGTCTACTCCACTAGTTCTATTTTTCTGATTAAATTCTAGTGAAAACTTTATTTCACCCACAGAGTCCCTCGAACGTTCGTGAGAACACTAGACCAGAGTGTCCCTAAGGGTCACGAAGCAACATTGGGCAATGATCTTTCTTGGGGCATATCTCAAAGCTCGTGCGAGGTATTAAAAAATCATCAGGTGCTATAGGACCATGTTATGGAGGCATACAATTAACCATCTCATTTTTGAGAGATTCCCTTTCATTTTAATTTGGCATCTCTATCTCGGTTTATGTCAAAAGATGCAATGTTGCTCAATTGAAATGAGCAACATTGGCTATCTTTCAATCCGTTCACCGTGAGATCAAATCATCTGATCCATTATCTCAAGTTGGTCGGGTAAACACTTCCATGGAGTCCCTCGATCATTTGTGAGCACACTGGACTAGAGTGTCCCTAAGGGTCACTAAGAAACATTGGGCAACGATCTTTCTTGGGGCATATCTTAGAGCTCATGTGAGGTATCAATGAATCGTTAGGTGCTACAAGACTATGTTATGGAGGCCTACAATTACCCATCTCATTTTTTGGATATTCCCCTTCATTTTAATTTGGCATCCCTATCTCAGTTTATGTCAAAAGTTGCAATGTTGCTCAATTGAAATGAGCAACATTAGGTATCCTTCAATCCATTTATCGTGGGATCAAATCGTCTGCTCCATTAGCTCCAGTTGGCTGGGTAAATTCTAGTGACAACCCCATTTTTACCAGGGAGTCCCTTGAATGTTCACGAGCACACCAAACTAGAGTGTCCCTAAGGGTCACTAAGCAACATTGGGTAGATCTTTCTTGGGGCATATTGCAGAGCTCCTATGAGGTATCGAAGAATTTCCAGGTACTATAGGACCATGTTATGGAGGCCTACATTTACCCATCTCATCTTTGGGAGATTCCCCTTCATTTTAATTTGGCATTCCTATCTCGGTTTATTTCAAAAGTTGTAATGTTGCTCAATTAAAATGAGAAACATTGGGTATCTTTCAATCCGTTCTCCATGAGATCGAATTGTCTACTCCATTATCTCTAGTTGGTCAGGTAAACACTATTGACAACCCTATTTTACCCATGGAGTCCCTCAAACGTGTACGAGAACACCAAACCAGAGTGTCCCCAAGGGTCACTAAGCAACATTGAGCAACGATCTTTCTTGGGGAATAGCTTGGAGTTTGTGTGTGGTATTGATGAATCATCAGTTACTACAAGAATGTGTTATAGAGGCTTAAAATTACCCATCTCAATTTTGGGAGATTCCCCTTTGTTTTAATTTGGCATCCCTATCTTAGTTTATGTCAAAAGATGCAATGTTGCTCAATTGAAATGAACAACATTGGGTATCTTTCAATCCATTTTTTGTGATCATATCAAATCATCTGCTCCATTAGCTCTGGTTTTCCAGGGTAATTACACCAAGATGTTGTGCAAAATAGTGGCCACCTCCTAAAAAAATCAAAACTTTTCATAACCCGCTCGGGTTATTCAAAATTTTATAAACTAGGCTCAACAAACCCGAGCCTTTGCCAAGCCACAAAAAATAATAATAATAACTTAAGTTCTTCAAAAATCGTACACTTTTTGTAAAGCAAAAAATGCTTTACAAAACCTGTACACATTTTGACTATCATAAACTTTTAAAAAAATTCTCATTTTTCCTATTTTTCTTCACCCCAAAACCGAGTTTGAAGGAGAGAGGAGGAAGAGAATACGCCAAAACCCGAGCAGGTTCTTCTTGTTATTGGGTTTTTTTTCCATATTGATCATTTTACAAGCATGCCACACCGTCGAACAGGTAAGAATTTATTTTTTCTAATTGTTTTTGTTTCAATTTTGATTGAGTAGGGTTTGTTGAACTAATTTAAGTTTTTTTAAATTATTTTGATGTTAGATTCGAAAAATAATCCTCAACCACGAAAGAGACAACAAAGAGCTCTTCGAACACAAGAAAATTATGGTAATGTTGGAAATGAGAAACAAGAGGACCCTCAAAATGTATCCCTGTGACAAGAAAACCCTCAACAAAACCCAAATCCACTGCCAAAACCAAATCTAGACCCTTCACATCCTCCAATAGGTCGCATTGATACCACACAAGATGACCTTGTCAATCGTCTTCAACAAAATAGTGTCCAATTATCCATATTGGTTAATAGGTTGAGTTTCTCTAGTTTTGAGCACCACTCATCCCTCCCCTCTTCCTTAGAAATAATGACCAATAGTGTGAATGAGGTGTCTAAGGAGGTTACAACATGGGGTTCATGGAGGGATAGATGTGCATTTTATGTTGATGGGTTGTCATATGATCAAGTGAAAAAAAAGAGGATACTTGAAGAATACATATGTTCTCTTTTCACTGATCCTATTAGTAGTAATTCCCTAGAAGTAACTACAAATCAATTTCCCAGACATCAGTGTGTTCATAATAGGATGAGAGTTGCATTTTTGGATAGGTGGTATATGGTCTTTGACCAAGAACCTTGTAATAATAGGGAGGTTCCTTTATATTTTTTGAGAAAGCTATATTGTGATTTTATCCTCGATGAGAATCCAAATTACTTTGACATCTTTTAGTTCTAGGGTAGAGGGGGAGGCTCTGCGTAGGATAGAGATGGGATCCATATGGTGGTAGAGTCATAACATAGGAGGTGTCTAGCCAAAAAACCCTTAGTTCATGTTGCGGTCCCAGTAGTAGTGAACCTGATTATATACATATTTACAAACCTTTCAGGTAGGTATATCATTGACTGATGTCATTATTGAGCATGAAACATAGTTATTTGATGCAAAGGGTGGATCTGCAGTTGTACTACCTCCACCATCATCAGATGCTCCATTTGGCCCAACCCAACCCTTTGAGAATATGTGCCCCAGCTGTTAGGGTATATGTGCCAGGGTAGATACTGACGTGAATGAGGATGGTTCGACATCCCATTCATTTACACATTGTAGGAGTAGATTCCAGGTATTTTTTTTGTTGAGTAGATTCCCGATATTTTTTGTTGAGGATGGTGTTTTCTATGAGACAGGTGCATGTATGTCTTTTTGTGTTTTGACATGTTATTAATTTTAATCGTTGAAATCCTATAAAATTAAATAATTTTTTATTTAGAGAATAAATTAAATTAATATATGAATAATATGCATCATTGGGTACAACAGGTGATACTATGAGCACATCACAAAGTGCTCATTCAACTAGACATGAACGGGTAGCTTCAACACCTAAGGTATAGTTTTTAAATATTCATAAAAGTAGAATAATTTCTTGGTGTCAAGATATATTTTCTTAATATGTATATTTATTTGATATTTTATAGGGCTTCTCGGGGATTCAAATGTCCAAAGTTGATAAAGTGACGCTTTATGTGATTGACTTTGGCCTAGAGAGATTTGCGGTATCATATTTTTCACACCTCTTGTTTATAATTTTAATTAAACCCATGTGTTACCATATTAGTTTCTCTTATGTTAATTTTGTTTCTTCTAGGTTACCCCACCTAGCTCCAAGACACTAGGATGAAAAAAGAAATCCTCGAGGACACCCAAAGTACAAAAGGCAATTTAGTACAATTTAAGTTTATTCATTGAAATGTATTATGATTAAACATGTACATGTATATTGATCAATGCACATGTCTTATTTGTTCTATATATGGAAATAGTTGGGTTTTACAGAATTAATGAATGCATTAGATGTTGATGTTCAGGAGCGGAAAGAGGTAACATTTTTATATTCACTTTTGATTGCATTCTAAATTAAGGACAGATTTAATCATAAGAGTCTTGCTAGACAAAGTAAGACATTTATGTGTCCAAGAAAAAATCATCTTATATATAGAATTAATTAGTTTTTACCAAAAATTATGCTTCTTAGATCCATAAATAAGGGGATTACTAAGTACTTGCATGGAAAAGAACCCGTAGAGAATTTAAAAAAATTAGTCAAATGATGATAAACTAATGGGGAAACATTCATGAAAAGTATTTTAGATTTAGTTGCATTCACATTTTGATCATAAACAAGAGATTTTAAACTAGTAACATCCTTAATGGCCTTAACTTCCATCATCAAATATTTTCCAAATATAAAGTATCATCAATAAAAAAAGAGTGGGTAAAGAATTCCATAACATTCATAAAATTTTATAATGTCCTTCCAAGCATCTTGCAAAATAATAGCCTTGAAGGCTCTACTAAATCCTCTTGCCATCAAGATAAAAAAAGGGTGGGGACAAGGGATCCCCTTATCTTATACCTCTTGAGGATGAAAAAAACCCACAAGGAACACCATCAAGTAGAATAGAAATATTAAGTATAGAAATACAAGTAGTGATCCATTTAACTCACTTATTTGAAAAATACAAACTTCTTTAAGACTAATTGAAGAAATTCCCAATCCACTCTAAGCTATGCCTTCATTATGTCTAATTTTAGAGTTGTTAATTTAATGGAACACTTAATGAGCAATAATGGAACCATCCAAAGTCTCCCTACCAGGCACAAAACCCCCATGTTCATCAGATATGATAGAGGGAGTAAATTTAGCCAATGTCACATAAATAGATTTAGTAATTATCTTATATAATGTATTACAAAGATAAATTAGATAAAAACAAGTGAAAGATGTAGGTTTATCCATCTTTGGAATGATAGAAATAAGGGTGTGATTAATCCCTTTAGGAATCCGCTTATTTATCCTAGCTTCCTCTAAAACAAGAAGGAGATCCTTGCTAATAAAATCCCAATACTTTTGGATAAATTGAGTTGTAAACCCATTTAGACTTGGGGCCTTTTCTAATGGAATAGGAAAAATTACCTCTTTCATCTCATCAAAGGATTATTTAGACATTAAGAACTTTTTATCTTCATCAGAAACACATCTAGGAATGGCATTCCTAGTTGGAGATTGATATAGAAACAAAAAAATCCTTAGTCAAAAGAAGTTTATAAAAATCAATGGTATCATTCTTAATTTCCTCCAAATTTTTAATTATCTCCCCATTACTATTGTTTATGGAAATAATTCTATTACACCATCTTCTAATCTTAGTAGAAGCATGAAAAAAAATCATATTCTTATCCCCATCCTTCAACTAGAGTTCACTAGATTTCTTATTCAAGTAAATTTCTTCCCTTAGAAGAACCTAGGAGCTTCTAGATCCATTCTTAAATATTTTTCCTAATGATAACTATGATCATTCATACAATGTTTAATAATTACATCATTTAATTTTGAAAAATCCTTCTCAATCCTCATTTTTTTAGAAAAATATTCTTAGAGTGATTCACATTCCACTCTTTAATCTTAGTCTTAATAAATTGAAATATCTTGACCATTTGATACAAGCAAGAACCACTAACAAAGGGCAATATTCCCACCAATGCTTAAACATAGGAATAAAAGTAACATCTTTGTAACACATAGGCTTCAGCTTAAAAGATTCCTTACTCAGAGTTCTATCTTCTAAAATGTTAAACAAAACTAGAAAATGATCAAAACCAAAAGTGGTAAGAATAGTGGAATAAACATCTATGGACAAAGATAAACAATTATCTAAACATAGAAACCTATCCAAATATTTTTCTATATGAAAATGTCTGTCCTTTTTTTAGTCCAACTAAATAACCATTATAAGGTGCACAATCTTGTAGGTTGTTAGATAGAATTAAATTATTATAGTCATTCAAGGCCTTTTTTGGAGGGATGACTCATCTCATTTCTTTGAAGTTATCAATAATAATATTGAAGTCACCCCCATAGAGGTGAAGTTCATCAGCCAAAGGTATAGCCACAAGGGGTAATTAATCCCAAACCTTCTTTGTAGGAGATGAGGATGTTGGCCCATATACATTGAATAACTAAAACTTTAAATAAGTAATTATACTATTAATCAAAACAAGCATCCAAAATGGGGAAGAAGACACTAAAGACACTTCCACCTTCAAATTATTCTAGAGGATACCTAATACACTAGAGACACCAAAGGATGACATAGTTATAAAGTTCCAAAGATTTTAAGAACCAAAGATAGGTGAAGAAACATAATCAGACATTTTTTATTCTACATTAACACAATGTCAAAGTTTAAAATATCTAACTAATTGTTAATAAAGCACCCTTTGTTAGGGGAATTTATGCCCTTTACATTCCATTAGATGATTCTCTTTTTTCTCGAGGGGAGGAATCCTCTCCCCTCTTGTTCTAAGTTTTTTGGGGGGAGGACACATTCCCAACTCATCAAACTGAACCTACAGATTCCTCTTAGTAACTGAAACTCTAGTCATAGGAGGACTAAATTCCTTTTTTTCTTTGAAACAATAGGAGAAAAAATATTCAATTGAATGTCTGCATCTATTTTCATTTGAGTTTGAGTTCAATCTTTGGATGCCTACTTCTCTTAGAAGGAGAGGAAAGCGGAGAAACTAAATTTTCCTTATCAAACTAAGAAATAGGGTAAATAGCCAAATTACCTTTCTTTAGAGGATAAGTAATAGGAGAAACTATCTTAACTTTATCAAATACAAAATTTGGGATAACAATCGTTCAGGATTGGAGAGTTAAGAGGCCATATGATTGAGCTCATTCTCAATTGTACACTTACAACTCTGTTAGCCACCTCCCCATAAAGAATTTTATTTTATTTCTTAGAATTTTTTTGAGAAAGAAAAATAAGTTCTTTATCAAGTGCAATAGCTTTTGATAAAGCATCTTTGTTCTTAGAAACAATAATTTCCTCCATAGTAGGATGAGATTCAACATTCCCCAATTTATCAATGAGATGTTGACTAATATTTGTAGGATGAGGGAAATAAAGATTCTTCTTATAATTCAAAAGTCTAAAATTTTCTTTATTCAAGAGACAGTCACCCAATCTAATAAATTTGGAAGAAATACGATCCACTTTCCATCTATCTTCATGAGAAATATCATTACAAATAGAGTTGCACAGGTTAAGATTAGGGTTATTGTGGTCCTCTAAAGGCCTCAACATCAGTTGGGCTGACAAATCAGGAGAAATCCCTTTTTCAATATCTAAAGATTCCTCTTGATTTGGAATCAGGGGTCGATGGGGAAATATTCATTAGGAGTAACATTATTAATAGGATTTTTCCCATTTAAGGTTTTAGCATTATCTTTAGGAGTCCTATCTGTAACTATGGTTTTCAGCAAAGCCCTATCTTTAGGAGGAGGTGAACGTTTAAGAACCATAAACAAATTTGCAGTAAGATCAATTTTAGATTTACCAAAAATAAATTTATCTTTAATAAGTTCTTGATGCCAAAACCCATGAATAGATTTCAATCTTAAAGAACAAGGAGTCATAGAGTTGAGATCCATTAAGACACATGCCTTTATCAAAAGCTCACCATTGAACAGAAAACAATAAAAAATCAAAATATCTTCCACAATTTTACCAATATTACAAACATTCCCTAGATTAGTGAATTCAAATGGTAAGTGAGGTAACGAAAATTAGATAGGAACCATTTTTTAAGAGTTTGAAAAGTTTGAAAAAGTACTTTCCAAGGATAAACTAGTAACAAACTCCTTCTAATCCAATAAAAAACATTTTTCAATACAACATCTTTAGCCTCAATAGAATTAAAATATATTATTTTATTTTATAAAAGTCAAAATAATTAAATTATTATTATTTTTATATTAAATATTATAATAATTTAATAATCAACTATTATTATCACTTTTCCCATAATCAACTGAATGTATTTATAATTTCTTAGAATATTAATGTCTTAGTAAGGGTTCATAACATGTTGAAGAAAAGACACGTCTTGTAGAATATTGTAGGCACAAATTTGAGT
This sequence comes from Chamaecyparis obtusa, assembly GCA_027943335.1. Taxonomy (NCBI): domain Eukaryota; kingdom Viridiplantae; phylum Streptophyta; class Pinopsida; order Cupressales; family Cupressaceae; genus Chamaecyparis; species Chamaecyparis obtusa. The sequence continues at coordinate 713,406 of BSBK01004748.1, read as the reverse complement.
TGTGTTAAAGGTTGCTTGAATGTGATCATTGTTCACTTTGATTCTTTTTTCACTATTAAAAACTAATCTAAAATATTCGATTGTCTTTAGAAATATTATCCAACAAAAAGTCCCAAAACAAGCCTAATTTATTATAAGCAAGATTAGAATATTTTGTTGACCTTTTCAAAAGAGTATACAAACCAAAATCAATCTCCAAAAAATGGTCTTTGACCGTTTCTAAGAAATATAAAATGGTCAAATTGCCGTATTGATTGTGATTGAGATTATCATAGATGAATAGAAGAGAACAGCTTTGTCTAAATCTTAAACTAAAACATGTATCTTATCAAGGGGGACACAGAGTTTTTTTTTCAAACTTTTTCAATCTTTCCTTATATATTTTATGTTTTAGTTTACGATTTAGCCAATAGCTAGATTGCAGGTAAACGTTATTTTTTCAATCTTCCCTTATATATTTTACGTTTTAGTTTACGATTTAGCCAATAGCCAGATTGCAGGTAAACGTTACTTTTTCAATCTTCCCTTATATATTTTAAGTTTTAGTTTACGATTTAGCCAATAGCCAGATTGCAGGTAAACATTACTTTTTCAATCTTCCCTTATATATTTTACGTTTTAGTTTACGATTTAGCCAATAGCCAGATTGCAGGTAAACGTTACTTTTTCAATCTTCCCTTATATATTTTAAGTTTTAGTTTACGATTTAGCCAATAGCCAGATTGCAGGTAAACGTTACTTATTCAACCTTCCCTTATATATTTTACGTTTTAGTTTACGATTTAGCCAATAGCCAGATTGCAGGTAAACGTTACTTTTTCAATCTTCCCTTATATATTTTAAGTTTTAGTTTACGATTTAGCCAATAGCCAGATTGCAGGTAAACGTTAGTGGCCAATTAGGAATGGTCAAAAGCGTGAGCAGAGTACTAATTGACTCAGGTGTATCTCAGGAAGGCCTATGAGCCTGGGTGTTAATAATTGACTGGGAAACCTCTGGAAAACCTATTACCATATAAATCAGAAACTAGACCGAGGGTTTCCCACAATCATCTTTTTTATCTGATACATCAATGTACTCCACAATATCTTTGTCCGCCTACAGGCAGGCCTATGCAGCTGCAACAAATGGAATGACTCAACGGCAGAGCCCTCTTCTATTCCCACCACCTGATGAATACTCTGCATATCTCTTACTTGAGGAAGACGAAGATGTAGAGAATGGCGACTCCTGCTGCTGGGGATTCTGCAATAGTTTCCTACGAGAATTGCCCTTTCCCCAAGATAAATGCTTAACAATCCAGTATACCACAAAGAATGGGGAAAACAGTCGAACGACGTATGATAAAGTTTATTTTATTCCTGTTTTGGGCCAACCCATCTCCTCCAATTGCTACTATGTCGTTCGAGCTGAGGGCAAGCACAAGGGGTAAAAATAATAGCTGCTTTTATGTGATTTATTCTTTGTGGGTTTTCCTTATACAGTTTGAGTAGCAATTTTTATAGATTAACAATTATATTGAGAGTTATGCCATCATCTAGTATCCTTGCAATATGTTTTCTTAGAGTATTAATGGGTAATTAGCAATCATATGAATACTTCCTTATCTAATTGTATGTTGATATTGGTGACAGACTAGTGGAAACGTGCTCTACTGAAGAAGACATGTCGACACTTTGCTGTTGTAGATGTGTGAACGACATTCGTCCTAGAGCTTTGCAACCCACCAATCCATATCAACAAATGCAGATAATCTCCAAGAGAAAGCCTAGATTCACATCAAATTGTGTAGCTTCTGATGGTTTCCCACCTCATTTTTTGCGTAGGAAGGGTTGGAGAGTGGTAGCCAAAGACATGCGTGGGAAACATGGCAGACTTGCACACGCTGGAGGGGAGAATACTGTCCTCAGAAGACAAGTTCCCCCATTTGATTTCTCTGTGTTACAGAGAATTTCCCCTGTTCTCACAGTTGGGGAGTGGTACTGTCCCTCTATCTTTATCAATGAATTTGGTACCAGATTTGAGGATCCTAAGGTTCAGCTCATGGATTGTCCCTTTTACAAGATGGATTTGGAAAAGTTCTGGGAAGAGATATACTCTATTCAAGGTATGACAGAGAAATATGTTGATGTGGACAAAACATTAAAGGTAGAAGAAGGGCTATTGTTTGGAAAACAGGCAACTGAGGAAATTAGAGATAATGATGGAAGTGTTTTCTTCAAAGGTGCGGGTGAGCAATCGGGACAGGCTACTGATGTGAAACTTAGCTGGACCATCACTGCCAAAATGTGGGCGGATCGAGATAGGTATGGATTAGAACAAAGAGGAGGAGGAAGAGATGTAAGGGTGAAGAAATCATTTAGTGGCAATGGGATGGAAAGAAAATTTTCATGTTATGTTGTAGTCGAAAGGTATGTATTGAAAAGAATGGATGGGAGCATTGTCTTTACTTATTCATTCAGAAATTCGAACCAAATCCAGGGGAAGTGGGAAGTATGATGGGCAGAACTCAATTGCTATAATGTTTTATAATTTGTTAAATAGATGCTCTTTTTCCAAGGAACTATGTCATTCCGGCGATCTTACAGCAGGCAGATATGGGAAGTTTCTTCCTTAAGCACATCTAATATATGACGGTCAGTCTCGTTAAAGCAATTGAATTGTTCTTTGTTTATATTCCTAAATTTCTCTCCGCTAACTAATGTAATTTCTCTTCTTTTTCATGGATCAAGTATGCACTATATGTCTATACAAGGAATTTTAAATCTTTTTCAATTATAGATATTAACAAGAGCGGCATGGTAGCATAGTTTCTGTTAAATGCTAGCAGAACTGCATTGTAGAAATTTTCAAATGGAATTTTGATAAATAAATAAATGGGCATGGGTATTGGAATGGGTGACTTTTCGGGAAGTCCTAGTGTTTCGTCTCTATGAAGATCACCTAGATCCAATGAGTGTTAAGCGTTCCATTCATTCTCATAAGAAATGGGTTTGTATGAACCACTACTCATGAAACATGGGTCAATAAATTTGACTAAAAAAACTATACAGTTAAATCGTGATAGCAATATCACAATTTTGCTTACTGTAGAAAATATCTCTTACTTATAAAATAAATTAGATTACAAATATTCACATAAGTGTAAAGCTGAAAAAGCCAAATACTGCCTACGCTAATTGAATACTAACATTAAAAAATATTGAACAGAATGGTCCATGTATATGGATACTTAAAATTTGTTTAGCACTTCTTTTAACAATCTCAACTAAAAATTTGTAAGAACCCTAATTTTAGTTAGCCGTATGAATATGGATTAATCACCGTTTAAAATTTTCTGCCTCTTGAACTAATAAATGTTAGCAATTTATACTTGTTCCTTATGAATCACATGGAATGGAAGCACAAGGATATCGGAAAGTCGTTTTATATAACAGAAGCGGATTAATATAAGTGCACTAGTCTTCCAGTCAACAACAGAAAATGACATTAAGAGATTGAGATTGGCATTCACTAGAGCAGGGTAAGCAAGTAAACCACCTACGTGTTAAAGTGTTCAAATGCAGCAATGGCAACTCGAGTCACACGATCCATTCAGCTCAAAATGGCTTAAAAAAGCTCTAGTCACATAGCAAGGTCCTAATTGACAACACAGACAATTATGGGGCAAAAACAAAGCAGTTTCTGGTGGCTTAACAATTCATGAGAAACTAACGCCAAAGTAAATGCAATTGCATGACCCAGAAGGAAGGATGACTCGAAGTTCTAAATCACACAATATTAGCATGGAAGTTGACCATTGAAGATAAAATTGCATCCCAGCATAGTCTGTGCCAGAACTCCAAGATTGCCCTTGAAAATCTCCTCCTTATAGTGGTCACTGGTGTGCCTGAACTCCAATCTTGCTATCAGCAATCTCCCTTTTACATCATATCGAGTCATTTCAATGACCCCATTCCATAATCCTGTAAGCATTCAGAAACCATTAAAAAAAACCTTCTTAAATATCTCAAGATAGCCTACAAGCTCTACACCACAACCACGAAAGAAAAAAGAATTCCCTCCATAAAATACCAAAGAGCTCATAAAGCTCTATCCAGATCTCTATAATGTCATATTTAAACTATGTTGCAAGAAACGAGAAACCAGATGGCGACGACAACGTGACGAGAAATGGAATATCTAAAAAGTTGCACATAAGAAATGGATATATATATGGAGATGTCTTTTTATGAAGGGATCGATATGTGTTCCTTGGGAACTCAGTCTTCTTATCGTTGCACTTTCTTATCTTCAGAGAACATAGAAACCCTTAGGAAAAATGAGAAATTTAAAAAAAATTCCAATATTACAACAAACTCTATAGGGAGCACTAGAACATCCCTAACAAATAGATGAACTCCCAAATAAATTTACAGCTTAACAGACCAACAATCCCTCTCTTACAGTGAAAAGTCTACAATATACATAATTTCTGTCTCGGGCTGATTCGAGTGTTCTTTCAAATATGAACACAAAACAGCCCAAAAAGTAAGCAGTGGGGAATGACCTTTCATCCCTAAATAGCATGTCAATCCAGGACAATTATTCAACAGAACATCAAAAGGGTGAGAATTATTTCATTTGGATCTCTCCTCTTGATATCCAGGAGATAAAAACCAGAGGAGTTATATGATTTTGCAAACTAGAAAGGTTCATCAAATTTACCCTTAAGCTTCTCTACAGACAGACAATCTAAATCCAATTCATTGCCACTTTCATATGCACTGAACGTCAGCCTCTGAAGATGACTTCCATCCAATTCAGACACAGAAATCCCTCCATAAGGCTGGTAATGGTGGGGCAGAGAAACAGATTCCACCGATACCCCGCTATAACTGGCTATCTTTATATTAAAAATTAAATAAATTTTAATTTTTCAAATTTGACACGGGGAGAAACGAAATATTTCTGACAGAAACGCACGTTTATGCGTTGAAACGTTTCGAACGCATTGAAACACGCAACGGAAGCAAAACGTTGCGTTTCTGGCAACAGTCCTCAGAAACTCTAAAAAGACCACCTCAAATATTACAAGAGAGTGTACAAGCTCTACACCACTAACACAAAAGCAAAAAGAAATCTCTCCCATAAAACACAAAGGAGCTCACGAATCTCTGTCCGAATCTCTGTAATGCCATATTCTAAACGCTCAGAGGACTCTCAAAATGAATATGTGAAAAATATTCAATAACTTTTAAAAAAAGGTTGTCCTCCACAAGCAAACTATAAAAATATGAAACCACTTAAATATTGTCCTCTCACACTTCCCATTTCCCCTGTATCTGATTCCAGTTTCTAAATGAGAATGTGAGTACAATGCTATCATCCATTCTTTTCAATACGTATCTTTCCACTACAACGTAACAACAAAACTTTCCTTCCCTCCCAGAGCCACTAAATGATTTCTTCACCCTTACATCTCTTTCTCCTTTTCCTAATCCATATCTATCTTGATCCACCCTCATTTTGGCAATGATGGGCCAGCTAAGTCTCACACCAGTTGCTGCTTCCGATTGCTTCCTGACACATTCAATCAAAACACTTCAATCATTATCTCTGATTTCCTCGGTTACTTCTTCTCCAAATAATAGTGCTTCTTCTACCTTTAAGGTTTTATCCACGTCAATATCAGTTCCTGTGATGCCTCGGGTAGAATATATGTCTTCCCAGAACTTTTCCAAATCCATCTTGTAGAAGGGACACTCCATGAGCTGAATGTTAGGATCCTCAAATCTGGTCTCCAATTCATTGATAAAGATAAATGGGCAGTACCACTCCCCAACTAGAACAACAGGGGAAACTCATCTTGAACTCTCATTGAGTATCTACACCAGTTTGGATTAATTAGTTGTAAATGTGAATACTTCTTTATCACAAAGAATATGTATTTTAGTTGAGGAGATGACTATATTGAAAATGATGGATCATTTCTTCCATATCCAATGTATTCTACTTCTTGAGATAATGAAGTTATTCCTTCTTGTGAAATGAAAATCAAAGTTGATAGAATAGATAAAGGATAAAGTTGAAATTACTCTCCTTTTTGCAATGAGTTCTCAATATTGATAAAATAGATATTGTATCAATTTCAATAAGATTTCATATTTTGGTTGAAGTAGGAATATTGCAGATTCATATATGATGATTTAAATGTCATGATCATTGAAAATAATCTCCATTTGATTCATATCACTCTTTTAGACCTATCAATTGTAATGAAACATCTATGAAGGAATGAACAAATTAATTTATATGTTGATATCTCAATTGATTTGCAATCAAACTATATTTAACCCTTGTTGATACTCTATCAATCTTAAGACAATATACTTCCTTATGCATTAAGGAGACTAATTAAATGATTAAGATATACTACTCATAGTTTGCAAGAAGATGTAAAAATGGTGCAAGAAAAATAACACTCTCCAGATTTTAAGAGAGCAAAATGCTCTCTAGATTTTGTATGGGATAAAAATCCCATACAAAATCCATACCACAGTCAATTAAAAATAATAAACCTTGCCACCTCACCTTATAAATCAATTAAAATATATACTAAAACATCACTACCCCATACCCTATTTAATTCTATTCCTTTTATTGGCGCATGCTTTGGGGGTCTAGTCTTTGTTGTATTTAAAACCCTTCTATTGGATAAGGGAATGTACTTAGACTGTCCCCTCATCATGGGTGCACATGTTGAAGAAACCCCACTTGGCAAATATTATTTAAGAAGGCATTACTTTCAATGCACTTATCTCTCCCCATGAAAAATGGCGCATGACTTCTGACACAATCACTTTATTGCATTTACCTTCTCTCATGGAAAATGGCGCATGTTTTTCCTTGGAGGATGGCCTTAGTGTCTAGGAAGAAGTTTTGTGGGTCCCATGTAATTTAAGACCTGTCATAACTTAATGCTAGCTCCATTTAATTCTCCTTCTCATGCGCTGATTTTGGAGACTTTTTATCTCCTCCCCTAAAATGGCGCATGATTTGATTATGACCTTTTCCTTAGGCCATGTGGTAGGGTAGGAAATGAGATAGGATGTTATAGTAGGTTAATAGGTTAGTAATGTTAGTAGGATGTTTAGATTATTGCTTTGGGTTAGTAGTTAATTAAGTTTGATTAGGAAGTTATTTAAATAAGATAATTTGATATTATGTCTTGTCATTAGATAGCTAGTTATTATTATGCTTTTGAATGTTTTAATTAAGGTATGTTATTAATTATAGATGGTTATTATCTTTGTCTATGTTTGTTAGTAGATATTTTTGTTATTTATTTTGATGTCATGTTCTATTCTTAGCATGCACATAATATTAATTAATAAATTATAGTATATTAATTAATTAATAATTATATTAATTAATTAATATATTATAATTATTAATTAATAATATTGATTTATAAATTTTGATTATATTTATCATTAACTAATGTTATCTTTGAATTTATTAATTGGTTAAAAAGTACATTGATTTAATGGTATGTTGTAATTATAAATTGAATTAGTATTTATACATTTGAAAATGGATATTGATGAAAACGTCAACTTAAATTTGTATTCAATATAATCATAAGATGGCAATCTTACCATCACAATCAAATTGGTCTCGATATGAGCATAATTGGAAAATGGTTAACCTATCTAAAGAATAACATTATCAATAAACATTCTATTCCTCTTAGATAATCTAAAGGACTAATAGATTAACATTTGACAAAATTGATCGTCAAGTTGATTAACGAACTTTGAGTATATTGAATTTCATCTAGCATCCTTCGGTAAACAACTTGTTGAGGTTTGATCTCTTGTCGCTTTGGAACTTCGTCTTTAGCACTTTTGTCCCGCATCGCGAACGTGGAACTTATAACCTTTTTAAAAAAATAAAATTTGTTGGTTATGTTTTGGCCCGAACTTTTGGGCATTACAAAGTCCTCTGTAACAAAGAGAAATCAAAATAGGGAAGCTGTGCTCTCAGCTCAGCATTTTCTCCTCCAACATGAAGAAGTCTGACATGATTACCACGCAGTTCATCGACTACCACAGTTCATTTTCTCAAAAACCCAAGGGGTGAAACCGTCAGAAACCCTACACTTTGCTTTGAAACTAAACCCTCCTGCGGAATTTATCTGCATATGTTGATATGAGTTGGTGGGTTGCAAAGGTCCGGGAGGACTGTCTTTTACATACCCAGAACAAAAGTAAGTTGTCACCATGTCTTCAACAGTAGAGCATGTTTCCACTAGTCTGTCCATATCATCAACATAGAATCAGGTAGATAGTTATTCAAATGATTGTTAATAGCCCAAAAATAACAGATGATCATGTGAGAATATTATATGATAACCTAGCTTTCAATATTATACGATAACTATAAAATTGTTGAGAAAGAAAGAGAAGAAAAATTCCACACAGAGAACGAATCACATAAAAGTATATATTTCCTTACCCCTGGTACTCGCCCTCAGCTCGCACGACATACTAGCGATGGGATGATATGGGCAGGCCCAAAACAGGAATAAAATACACTACATCCCAACTTGCTTGAGTGAATTCTCCATCACTTACAATGTGTTCGATTGTTAAGCATTTGTCTTGGGGAAATGGCAATTCCAACCAGCGGGACCAAAAATCCCCATCATGAATTAATAGATACGCAGAGTAAGGATCCGCAGGCGGTGGGAATAGAAGTGGGTTCTCCCTGTAGGCTGCTCTAGATATTGTAGAATACATTGATTAATCAGATAACAAAGATGATTGAAGGAACAACGGCAATAGAAAAACACATAAAAATTGATCAGATACTAGCCTTATAAGTTTCTAATCAGTATTGCAATAGGGCTTTCTGAGATATATCCAGCCAACTGGTAATGGGCAGCCTTTCGTTAAAGATAGTAATAGAATAATAAGAATTTTCTGAAATATTTTGCGTATATTCTTCTAGAACAAGAATTTCTTGCATAGAGGCCATTTTCAAGGAAACGTCTATCCAGAATTGCCGCCATAAGTATTGTGGAATTCATTGGTTGATCAGATAGCGAAGATGATTACGGGAAGGTCCCAGTAAATTTGTAATGTGCCTGTATTCTCTAATAGCATAGAGGTCCTCGCCTAGGAAACGCATATCTCTAATTCTGGTGCATAGAAGTCTTCGCCCGGGAAACGCCTATCCAGATTTCTGCATAGAGGGTTTCATCTATTTGGAATGATATATGGTATAGTGAAGCCATGCTATACATTGTGTCCAACTCAGATAATCTAAGAAACTGTGTTTTTAGGTCCCTTTGTTGGAATTAGATTAGAATTGGGTTTGTCAAATTCTAGAATTGACATTTTCGATGTTTGTGTTCAAAACATAAAACTGGAATAGGGATTTGTTAATTCTCATTTACCCCCAAAATCAGCATTTTGAATCTTCCATCTAAATAGGTAGAATTGAAAAATCAATTCCAATTCCACTTAAATAGGAATTGGGGGTAAAACAAAATTTATAATATTTTGAAATCCATATGCAAACAACATTTCTCATCTTCTCATTATGAATTTCAAGTGAATTCCAAGTGAATCAAACGGTTTCAGCCATATTCCAAAAACCATTTTTCGGATTTAAAACTTTCAGAATTGTCAAATAGTGGAATTTCACAATTCCAACATTATTTAATTCCAACAACTAAGAACATCAAGCTATGAAAGTTTCAATGCAGTCTTCTAATTTGTATATGAAACAAAAGTTAAATGGAATTACCAGAAGCTTTATGATTACACAGTTTTTGATTTCTGGTAAAAATAAGTTTTCTGGGGACCCGAAACCCCTTACAAAGGTAACAAAGAAAGAATAAGCATTAAACCCACTTAACTGAAACAGGGCTGGAAACCAACCCACAAAACTCATAACCAACATAAAAACCAAAAACCCAGAAACTGGAAACAACACCCAGCAACAAAAACCCTAAAACTAAAATAACACGGGAACAGGGGAACAAGAGGACCTAGGTGAACTCCAGACAAGTTCCCTCTACCTCTTTCTTGGCCTCAGACACCTTCTTGATGGCCACGTTAAAATCAGAGAGCTTCAGGATCCTGTCATGGATCTTCTTCCTTTTTGTCGACCATGTGCACCTGTCAAGACCAACATCACCCGCGTCCTCTTAATCATCTTCAAGCTTCATGGTAGGAGACCCACCATCCACAATTAAAAGAATAAGGCCCTCATGCAGAATGGGCTCTCTCCCTTTCTTCCTACGATCAATTATGTTATGGCGAAGGGACTACAACAGAATGAACAAGAGAGAAACCCTAACCTTGTGTCTTAAATGACAGAGTAGCACGAAGTGATAGGAGTGAGCACGCTTATACCTACCATCCATAGTGATATACTTCATGCTAGCAGTCATAACCTTTGCCCAGATTTCCTTGAAAGCATCCACATCATAACAACCACTAGAGTCTTTCACCAAGCACTTGGCCTCCACCTTGTCTTTAGGGAAATGCTGAATAGTTTGTTGGGAGATCTTTTTGTCTCTATAGAACTTCATGCCCTTGATGTTCAACCTAAACACCTCCGCGATAAGCTCCTCAGTGATTTTTATAGCCATTCCTCCTATGGTCACACTACCGTCCTTCCAGCTCTCAATAAAAGCCGTCGTAACATCATCTTTGAACCCATGAAAGCGTTCCATGTACATGGTGAGGCTGCCCTTCCTAAGCTTATCCCAGACCTCAGTCATATTCTTCCATTTTTTGCAATCCTTTGGCTCCCTGCGATTAAGCCCACCACCCATAATGCCCTCAAAGAAGAGACTCTCAACAGAAATTGCAGAGACAAAGCAAGGATAGAATACAATGGCAGCCTTCAAATTGAACACCATGCTAATATACACGTGTATTTGCTCAATTAACTCGAGAAAAATGAGACATTTTGTAACCCTTATAACTGTTCTAAATAACTTGTGTTTTTTCATCATAGCTTTCTAAGATATTCCAAATCTGCTCTTTTGCTGTGAGTCCTATCAAACGCCAACTTGGCCTTCAAATCGACAGTCAAATCATTTCCTCCATGCCAAGTCATAATGTCCTTAGCCTTGACAGCAATGTTAGCCAACACATCCGATGTACTATTAGCCTCCCTGAAGTTATAGGAAATAATAACCTGTGTAAAGGAATTAATGATAATCCAAGCCTCCTCAATAATTGCCTTAATAGACCATGAAGGCTTGGTCACGCCTTTAATACAATTTAAAATATTAATGGAGTCGCCTTCAATCCACATGTTCGAAGACGTGTCCTTTTTTATAATTTTTAAAGTTTGGAGGAGAGCCATAGCCTCCTCCACGTTATTGGTCTGCATGCCAATAGGGAGTGCCACGGCAGCAAGACAGTTAGCCATGTCATCCCGAATAATCCCACCATAGCCAGCAGGTCCCGGGTAACCCTTCGCTGCACCGTCAAAATTAGCTTTGATCTAGTTAGCACTAGTACAGAAACAACAATATATGACTAAATAAACTACTAAAAATTGTAGATAAATGACTAATTTTGGTCACGTGACCATTAGTAGTTTATTGCCGGTCATTTATCTCGCGACCAAATTTATGACTAAACTATTTTAGTCATTGATTTGGTCATTTATTTAGTCATTTATTTGGTCCTTTATTTGGTCGTTTATTTGGTCATTTATTTAGTCATTTATTTGGTCGTTTATTTAGTTGTTTATTTAGTCATTTATTTGATCATTTATTTGGTCGTTTATTTGGTCATTTATTTGGTCATTTATTTGGTCATTTATTTGGTCATTTATTTAGTCATTTATTTGGTTATTTATTTGGTCGTTTATTTGGTCGTTTACTTGGTCATTCATTTTGTCATTTATTTGGTCATATATTTAGTCCTTAATTTAGTCATATATTTAGTCATATTAGGGCACAATGGAATCGAACCATCATCCTCCTACTTGTAAAGTAGGTGCTCTTCCATTAAGCTAGTACCCTTTAAAGAATTATCATACCATGTATACTAGTACTTTCCATTAAACATGATTTCAAGTTTTTCCATCTATAGTTCAAGGGTTTTTTTGTTCATTACGACTTCAAATGGAAGTGACTTCTTTCATGCATTGAGTAGAAAATTCACATGATAGTGAGATGAAAAGGAGGTCTATTCACTATTTTCTATGCTATCATATAATGCAACCACTAATAGTTGATAGAAAGGAGTAAAATCACTAAGGTTAATGACAGTGATGTATCAGAGACCCATAGTAGTGATCTATGCAATGAAGATAAAAAAGAAATGATTTTTAAGTTGGTACTTTATAGTGGAAAGAACACTTGACTACTAATATTCACTGTTATAGCAGTAGGTCATAAAGTTTATAACAGTCACCAAGAGCACCAATATCAAAGCAAAGGCAATATGTGACCATGCACCAATGAAAAGTAGTGATGTTAATGGAAAAATAAAGAACATGAAGGGCATAGAATAATAGACATCAGAATAATGATCAAAATGCATCAAAGATACATGGGAAGAATGTAGTCAAGTACAAAGCAATGAGATAAGTAGCAGTGTACAAGAGAATGAGAGGAGATTATAACAATGTCTGGAGATGGTCTTAGTGATACTATCTACCATCAAATAAAAAAATGATACCATATTGAAGATGATCCAAGAGGGTCATGTTATAATGAGGACAGATGGAGCATGAAGATAGTGATGTAGTCTAGGGATAGATATTTCATGTAGAGAAAAGATTATTGTTCCAAGCAAATATATTATAAGGACAAAACTATATCACTGTCCTTATAGAAGTACAATGATTGGTCCTAGGATTATACTCAGAATTAAAACATAAGGTAATTGTGCTTCATGGATCGATCTACTCAATGGTTCCTTTCTATTCATAGATGGATCATGCAGTTCTCTTCAAGCCATTTTCATCCTTTAGAGACATGTATTGTATCATCATTTTTCTCATTGTTTTAAAGTTACTTTCACTTTTTAAAGTGCATCTTCCATCATAGATAGAGAATTCATCAATAATGAAGTAGAGAGAAAAGGTAAATGAGTATCAAAAAAATGACAAGAACCTCTTCTAGGGATCATAGCCATCATGGTTCTGAGATCTCTTGGTTATCCTTCAATTGTATTCACTGTTCATGGACTTTTTGGTTATCCTAAAATCATTGCAGTCCATGAGACCACATTTTTTTGAGGCATTTCATCAAACAGCTCAGGTGCCTTGTCAAATTTATATACATAAACTTAGTGAAGCTACAACTCTACATCATTTATGTTGTCAGGTGTACAACAGTAGTTGGAAAGTTATGATGATTTAATTGTAGAACTACTGGTCCATGTAAATAATAGAGAGTACATATTTGATGTTATGAATAGAGCATCAAAGCAAGAACAACAATCATGAAATTGATAAGACATGGACATAAAGGATGTAGAGACAGAACACAACAAAGGCAATCATTATCATTGAAGTACGGTGATACACTAGTAAAATAGAGATTTCCAATAAGTGCAGACAATGGAGATTAGAATGACAGTCAATAGAGATGTAGTCAATGAGGTGAAGACATTGTGCTGTGAAAAGAGCATTGATATTCATATTAATGAAATCAATGATGAATGAAATGGAGAACGTAGATTTTTGGTGTTAATAATGGCTGCTTCAAAAAGAGATAATATAGATGTTGCACAAAGCATAAAACAATTTTCATTATAAAGGAGTAGCACATTAAGATCAAAACATAGTAGTTACTTAATATACTAGGTTTTCAATAGGCTATTTACTTAAATGATGTCTAACACGGATCTTCTTTAAAATGTTGATCCCTATATAAGAACAATCCTGGCATACCTTTTCAATTGCATTTACTAAATGTCAACACATTCCCTGGCGTCGGTAATGATGTCAAGTTCCAATAAGAGGCATCTCTACTAAACAAGCTCCATGGATCCTGTGTCATGATGTCAAGTTCCAATAAGAAAAAATACAAATATAGATAAATAGAATCAAATGTATAAATTTGTATTAATAAAAATGAATAAAAATTAAAAAAAGAATAATATTAATACATACATACATCTTATATTAATATGTAAATTATCAATACATTTCTTCAAAATAAATCTAAAACTAAATAAAAATTATCACAAATAAACAAATTTCACCAGACTGCTTCAAAAGATTGACTATATGACTGGTAGATACCCATATTTGTCATGATCTTCTTTCATCTCCTTCGCTCCACCAGGCATTAAATATGGTATTACTACTGTACGCCATAAACAACTTAAACATTAATAAAATTATATCAACTGCCAGTAGCTTCTCTGACATACTATGCATATTTACAAAAGCTTTGGGTTGGTGTGAATTACATTTTATGCAATAGTGGAGCTTCTTTTCCTATTATTGTGTCTGTGTATGCAAAAAAGGTTAATATGCAAACAAGTTATGCAATGGCATAACTTCTTTTGCAATTATTGTGTCCTTGTGTACTCTCCATGTATCTGGAGAGTACAAGTTATATGGACAAACATACATCACCATGCACCTAAGCCTTACACACAGGTTCTTTGTCAACTGCAAATCAGCACCTTATGAAAATAAGTTCGTGCATAATGACAAGCCAGCTAGCCACTCAAATCCTTCTCAATAACTTACTACACTATTTGTTCATCTTGAAAAATATCTGGAATGTAATAACAAGAAAAACACAGCACAAACTCATTGTTTGTAAAGACAATTTCACAAACCTGCACACGACTCCAAAGCAAAGGGACTATAGCTTTTGCACGGCTTTTCACATAGACATTTGACCAAAGAGGGTTGGTAGGAATATCGATAAGCAAAGTATCAGTGAAAGTTGACAAGTTATTATTGCTAACAACAAGTCTCTGTGTAACTGCATCAAACATGGTCCCAGCAGCACCTGCATTTTCTGTACAGCCTCGGCTCTCTCTACCTGGTTCAAAAGAAAAAGCATGTGAACCAAGTTAGAATCCCAATTAAGTCATAAAGCACAAAAAACTTCATATTCTGACAACAAAAAAATATAATATTTAGGAAGTGCTTTATTAGCAAGCAGATAAGAAACAAGAAGTGAAGAATACTTAATTTATAAAACAGATGGGATCTCTAACATCAGATATTAAATTTAAAAATTAGATTGTGAGGTTTATGATCCAAAGATCCCAAGATAGTAACGGTCATTGAGACATATTTTATGCCCGTCTAAGCAGGTGTCCTCTCATAATAGAGTGCTCCATGTTTCATTCATACTCTTCATCAATGAAAATAATATATGATAAATTCATTCAGGAAAAGCTGATTAGGATGGCTTAGGACAAGAAACAGATAGAATTTTTGGAACCCCACATATTTGTTAATTTCAACAAGTTCCTCATTTAGATCATTAAAATATATTCTCTTAATAATAGAAGTCGGATAAATATTATTATATTGTGTAAACAAACCACTTATGTTTATTTTCCTGTTCCCAAACAATCAAAACATCTTAACAAAAAGGTTGTGTGCTACTCAAGTCCATTTTATTGCAAATGTGGGCAGATTCCAAGAGGCAGGTTCAATATCCAAGTTAATAAATATATTAATGATTTGATCATTACCTATTCATTCCCGTTCTCCTGGAAGCTTACTATTCAAAAGCAGAATGAAAGTTAAAGCATATTTAAAAGAGATTAAAATTTGAGAAAGGCAAAAAAAAACTAGGTGTTAATTATATTATAGAACTTGTGTTGTTAAATCAAAAACATGTTCAAAAGATTGCGTAAAGCCTTCTATATACAGAGGCTATCTTAGTTTAACCAAAGATCATTATAATCCCCCTAGATAAAAGAAAAATACCACTTCCCTCAAAATACTATTTTTCCATATGAAATTTGGAAGGGAAACAGTATTGGGGCATCTAACAATTAATAATTAGAAGAGATGGTTTTGATTGTGAATCATATATGCCATTATGGACACAAGCAGATCAAACTTGTTCATTTTAGAATTCTCTGGTTTTAGATGCACTGCTAGAAACAAAGTTTGAAAGTCTAATATAAAATGGAAAAAGACATAGACTACACTTGCCACACAAAGATGTAGACTAGCATACAGGAGTTCCGTGTATTGAGCTTGAAAAGTATTCTTGGAACGGCAGATATGCTTTATTTCTCTTTCTAAAGGTAGCTTGATACAGAAGAAAATATACCCATACAATAACCTAGAAAGTAATAACCAATAATCTGTGATGCATGAATTATGTTTAATTAAAAGAATCACAATTAGCATTTTTCATTAGACAAACTCAACTGTTTCTCAGGTAACAATTTTTTTTCCTTAGATAACAGAAAAGGAGAAGAAACTAACCATGCACAAAGATATTCAAACTCTCTTGCCTACTTTAGCTCTTTATGGAAACTCTGCCACCGCCTCCACCAGCCCATCCCTTACCTCCAGAAGCACTTATCGTGCCAGTTCCCTTTCTACACAGGGCAAGAAACGAGTATCCTCAATGCTACAATCAATAGTAGTAATATGAATGTAAGCAAAGAAAGTGCATCCATGGTTAGTATAAACAATAACCTTAAATTTGAAAATTTGAAAATGGTCTGTACTAAACTACCAAAGCATTAAAAAGATTTTAGACTTTCTAACATGTTTACATCCTAGAGAGAATAATGACTTACATCAAAGATACTGAAAAATGCAAAAGAATATCTACTCAGCAGTCGCTTGGGTTAAAATTTCTTAAATTTATTAATATCTATCTTGAACAAAATATGCCAAGAGAATGCAGACCAATATCAACGACTGCTTCATTCACTCAGAGTAGCACTTCTACACAATATATACCTGGAAGCATCTACAAGATTGGACTACTTTCCAACCCTAGGAACAAGTGCCTGACGGTTGCCAAATATAACAACCATAGGCAACTACTTAAAATCAAATCATGTCAACTAGCCACAAGCCTACAAGGATTTAACATAAAGTCAGTTAAAAAAAAGAAAGTACAAAAATAAAACAAATTAAATTACTGTATCCTCCACCCCACCCCTTCAAAAAAAGGAAAGTCAACTTCCAGATGACAATTGAAAACAAAATGAAATAAATGCTTTCACTAGGTGGTAGGGTAAGGTGATGTCCCTAGCAGCAGTACATCAGCATCTACTAACATGGAACAAGTAGTTGAAGCATGCAGAACAGCTGCTCTTAGCTCATAGAGCTCAAATGATGGGTGGCAATAACTTCATAGTAATTTGAGGCTTAATTCATGTGTCTCCTGTGAGTTTCATATGTACCTAATCATTGGCTTTACCAGTACCATAAATTTTCTTTTCAAGCTGCTCAATTTCTTCTTTAGCTGTTGCCAGTTTTGTTTCAGCAGCTTCCACCTTTGTTTCAGCAGCTTCCACCTTTGTTTTTGCAGCTTCAGTGTGTTGGTTTGTTGACCTAATTGGTCCTGGAGCTGCTTTTACTGATCCTCCAACTAATCACATAAATTTTCACAAGTTAATATTACTTTATCAACTTCCACTAAAGCCTTAAACTGTGCACTTATCTGAAATTGCAACATAAGATACCAATAGCCGAAATAATAGTCTATTGAATATAAAGTCGCCATGATGTTTCCATCTGAACCTCTAAAGGAGGCCAACCTTGGTTCAAAAAAATCCAATGAACTCTATGTGGCACTCCTCTCAACCAACTTCTGAATTCACAAAGCCTCTTGTATGACCAAGGGAGAGTGTGTGCTATCCAATTCCTCCACAATATCAGCCACTTCTAGCATTACATGGGCCATAGGCTTCAAACTTAGAATAAATTGTTGTAAAGTCCCTATTGGGATCAGCGGGATCTAGCTCTAGAAGTTTTATAAAAAACCTCCCACAAATTGGATGCAAGCATCCCTATGCCACATAATGCATTCAAAGCCAACACAATTGATACCTGTAGCATGCTAGCTTTTCTGTTAGGAAGATGTAAAATAAATATAACCTCACCAAGTGGATGTGATTTATAAGCTTCAGTGAATGTCTAAGGATGAAACTTTCATGTTTGATTTCTCAAAGTTTAAAGAAAAAAAATTTCATGATGAATTTCAACTTTGCCAATAGCAAGATTTCCAAATATTTCCCATACATAGTCCACTGGTTCTTTATCAGAATCAAAAGTATTGTGGGGATCTGAATTCAGAAGTAGCAAGGACAACTCGATGGAGAGATTGTATAACTCAGTGTCAGCATGGACTCCTATACTTTCTAGAATGCCTTCATGCTAAGAGTTTACAGAAAAGCAACTAATTCACTCCATAGCATTGATTATTGGTGACGATCCTCAAAGAGGAAGTGTCACCTAGTAGCTGGAAGTCCTTTGAATTAATACCCACAAGCAGAAAATCATTTCTCCTTGAAATACATGCCAAAATATAGTTTCCTAAAAGTAAAACCATGAACTTTTGACTTTCCATAGAATGATGTTCATTGTCAGCCAACCACAAACAATTAATATTCTCAATCCTAACAGGGAAACAATTAATATTCTCAATCCTAACAGGGAAACAATAATCTTCCTGAGCAATCTGATGACAGGCATGAAAATCAAGATCAACTCTTTCTTCAAATGATATCAAGTGGAGTTTATCCAAATATAAAATTATCACTATCCATGACCTTTTTGAAACTAAAACTTGCTAAAAAACTAATATAGAAGATGTGTACAAATAGATGTAAAAAGTTGAAGATGAATTTTTCTTGAAGGTGGACTTACCAATAATGAAGACTGTCAATCAGGCACTATCTTCCTACAGAGACTGGGGACTGAATTCCCTATTATCATCCCAGTTGTTCCAATTCTAGCATAAGATATGGCAACATGTGATTTTGCAATTACTCTGTTCAGGCTTGCCTTCATGAGATTCTCCCAAATATAATTGCTTCTTGTGATCAGTTTGCTCAATGTTATCACTCATTAATGGCAAAGCATGTCATTTGCCTCTTCTCATATCTAGTTTGGAGATTGAGCTCCTTTGTGGCTGAGTACTAGAAACACAAGCAGTTAGTTCAAACTTCTACCATTGTCCAATACATTTGGCAGTCTGTAATGCCCCAAATCGGACACATGCAATATTTTATTATAAGTTTTTTTATTTTATGAGACAAAATCAATACACACTGATTACAGTTTTTTAGCCCTTATTTTGCTGATGTCATCAAACAGTAAATCCTAGGAGGATAAAATGCTTAGTCCAACAATATAAAACCCTTACAAATTTATTCTATTTTATTGCAGCTGATCAGAAAGTACAGAGATAATAAATGGCAAAAAAATATTCTTCTATTAATTTTTTTATCACACAAGCTGCTGTATGGCCTGGGACAGAGACTCAAACTGCTGCAATATGTCAGAATTGCTAGAAACTCCTATTTACCAATGGAAATAGCCACATATAATATTTACGAATTTTCTTTGAAATCCTAGATCGTATGGTAGCTTTCTGAAGATGTATGGCTGGTTGGTGAAGTCTGATTCCCCTTGAAACCCTTGCAAAATTGTCAAAATATGCTGGTAAAAAGCAGACTTTTCTTGGAAAAACTACCAATATATCAAAATATCCATTTTGCTGATGAATGATGACTGAAATGATGTGGAGAGATGCTGATATGACTGATCTAATTTTCAAGATGACTGAATTTCTCTTCCCAGTGTAGTGCTCAGCTAGGATAAGCATCTGTTAATAATGTTGGGTGATGTTATTCTATTTGTTGTTTGAAGTGGCAGATTTCTGGGCAAAGTAGATGGATCTTTGAGTCTGGTTTGAGTGCTAGGCGTAGGCTTCTTGTTGCAAGGTAGTCATGGTATTTTATTTAGGATCTCGGATAGTGTGTGGGGAGTTATCCAGGGACACGCTTAAGCAGGGACCACTCTGGACCAAAGTTTGAAGGGATATTCAATTGTGATAATACAATTAATTTGCAGCTGGTAAAGGCCATTTTAGGGAAGGAGGGCTTGGTTGATACTGGATGCATTAGGTCACATGCTATGACTCTTGTTGAGTTTAAGGAGAAGCTTTCTAAGGCAGATGTGAATGAAGAAATTAGGGCTTGTCGGTTGGAGCTCTTGATTAAGGTCAAAGATGAGGAAGATGAGCTGAAAGGAGATCTTTTCTCTATGAGCCAAGGTATGTAGTATGTTGATGTCAACCCACAAGTGTTTAGCTTGAAGTTTATGTTATAAAGCAAAGATTCCCAAGATAACTGAGGGGGGGGAGGGGGGGTGAATCAGTTATCTAATAATTAAACCATTTGTCAACTTCAATATCAACTTCAACAGCTTTAAACCATATAATCAATGCAGTAACCAACCATAGAAAGATAATCATACACAATGACACAATAACGCAAGATATGTTAACTAGGGAACCTCTTGATCAAAGAGTAAACCCCGGTGGGAATGATGCCCACAAAATGATGTACTAATATGAAAGTTCCTTGTGAAAGGATGGACTCTATTAGGAGTCTTATGAAATACATTCAGTACATATGAATCTCTGTTAGGAGATTTTGAATCCCTGTTAAAAGATTCTAACCCTGTTAGGAGTTATGGAAGACGAAAGGACCCACTGCCCAAACAGCTTCAAAGCAAGATCTCTGAACTCACTGTCCAATAGATCTTAGGATTATTCAACAAAATAATATGAAATATGTTACCTCCTTCACACTGTGCCAAAACCACACTCTCTGCTACACAAGATCACAAATCCAGATCTCTGTACTTCGCAAGTCTTCCTTCACCACTAAATTAGCTCTATTCTTCACCTCATGCATATATTCGCATCTCAACTTTCACAATTTCATATCACAACTATTACAATCCCATCTTACAACAAGGAAAACATTCCTTCCTTTATACCACACTCAAATAATTACAAATGAGTCGGCATCCAAATATAAAATAATAATTTCAACACGCTACATCAAAATTACATAACACTGTCAACTTCCAAATACAATAACATTCCAATTGTGTGACCTCGAAGTTTGCGCTGTGAACCACGTCACCACCAATGAGTCTCAAACTTCCCTTTAACTGCGCAGAATCAAATTCCATCCCGGTTAGGAGATATCCTCCGATTACCAAAAACCGCTACTCAGGAACATTGCCAGAATACTGCTTCCACCAAAATGCTTCTAACTTTCATGAATGAATGAATTTCTTTTTGCGTTGTTAACCATAGGTTAATAACACACCAAAGAACATACCATCAACTGCGCATAACTCAATCTACAATATAACACGTGTGCAAAACAAAACTGTGCCTGCTTCTCTGCTAAACTCTAGAATATCACTATGTTGACATCAATGACAATCATAGTCATGAATGCAACAACCACTGCTACAAAATGACTGCCAAAGGCTTCAGCATTCATTCCTAACAATCTCCCCCATTGGCATTGATGGCAACATAGATGAAAAACATCCAATGTTCCAAAAATCCAATCACTGCTACTCAACTACTCTGCTGCTCTTCATCAATCAAATCTTGCTTCATTTTCCTATTCAATCTTCTCTCTCAATGTTCTCTCTCTCAATTTTTTTCATGATTCTCTCCCCCATTAACATCAATGATAGAAATTTCATCATTATGTCAACAACAACTCAATGTCAAAAGACACTGTTCAGAAAATACATTCACAAGAGTCCTCATGACTCAGCTTAGATACACATACTCCCCCATAGAGGAAGTACCAACATCCAATCCATAAAAATAGATAGGGCCATATTCCACTGGACGGATGCAACCAACTGCATCATTACTCAAAAGTAGGCTGGGGCATAACTCCAAGCATACCTCTCAAATATTCAAATGTATCCTTAGGTAAAGGCTTTGTAAATATATCTTCTATCTGCTCCTTTGTGCTTATGTACTCCAGTCTGACTTCTTTCTTAGCAACTTTCTCTCTTACAACATGATACTTGATCTCTATATGCTTAGTTTTAGAATGTAATACAGGATTCTTAGACATACTAACTGTACTGGTGTTATCACAGTGTATAACAACAGGCTCATCAAACTTAATTCCAATATCCTTCAACATTTGCTTCATCCAAATTATCTAGTTACACTTGTTTGCTGCTGCTACATACTCTGCTTCTATTGTACTCTGTGAGATACAATTCTGCTTTTTGCTCAACCAAGAAACTAATCTTCCTCCAAGAAAAAAGGCTCCACCACTAGTGCTTTTCTTATCATCAACGCTACCTCCCCAATCAGCATCAGTATATGCACATAGGGTAAAATCATAAAAAATTTCATACCACAATCCATAGTCCATTATGCCTCTAAGATATCTCAATATCCTCTTTACTGCTGCATAATGTGACTCTCTAGGTTCAACTTGAAATCTTGCTACCATTCCAACTGAATGTTGTATATTTGGTCTAGTGTGTGTCAAGTACTGCAATCCACCAATCATGGATCTGTATTTCTTCTGCTCAACTGCTGGTGTTTCATCTTTACTAGATAGTTTATGTCCTGTAACCATAGGTGTTCCAACTAGTTTACAATTCTCCATACCAAATCTTTTCAACAAATCATTCAAGTACTTTGTCTGACTTACAAAGATACCATCTTTGTTTTGTGTTATCTTGTAATCCCAAAAAGTATTTCATTTCTCCAATCATACTCATTTCAAATTTTGTCTTCATTTCATCAGCAAATTTGTCACTAGCTTCATCTTCTCCTCCAAAAATAATGTCATCAACAAAAATAACTATAACTAACAATCCATTCTCAATTTCTTTTGTGTACAAGTTACTATCAACTGTTCCTTTTGTAAATCTCAATTTTAATAAATACTTATCCAATCTAGCATACCAAGTTCTTGGTGCTTGCTTTAGTCCATACAATGCTTTTTTTTAGTTTACATACCATGTCTCCTTCTTGAGTCAAAGGAAAACCTTCAGGCTGCTCAATGTAGAATTCTTCTTCTAATTCACCATTCAAAAATGCTGACTTCACATCCATCTGATACACTTTGAATTTCTTAAATGCTGCATAAGCCAAAAACATTCTTACTTCTTCAAGTCTTGCCACGGGAAAAAGTCTCTTCATAGTCAATTCCTTCTTGCTATGAGTATCCCTTACATACCAATCTTGTTTTGTTTCTAATTACTTCTCCTTCTTCATTCATCTTGTTTCTAAATACCCATTTAGTTCCAATCACATTTTTGTCTTTAGGTCTAAGGACCAATTCCCATGTCTTGTTCTTTTCAATCTGATCCAATTCTTCTTTCATAGCTTTAATCCAATGTTCATCTTCACAAGCTTCATTAGTAGACTTAGGTTCAATTTGAGAAATCAAACATAAATGTACCTTCTTTCTAGTCTTAACTCCTCTGTCCAAACTTACAATTACTTGTTCAACAGGATGATGTCTTGATATATACCTGTTAGGTGTCATAGTCACAGATCTTTCTTCAACTATAGATTCTTCTCTAGATTCTTCTTTGTTTCCTTCAACATGACTTTCATTCAACAATTCACTGTCAGTCTCAAAAAATTGTTCAGTAGTTTCAATGTTAGGTTGAGGATGAGTTTCTTCATCAAATTCGTAATCAAGCATTCTTTCCTGAATTTTAAACTTCTCATCAACTTTTACATTTGTACTTTCAACAATAGTCTTAGTTCTCTTATTGTAACATCTATATCCTTTGTTTTTCAAAGAATATCCAAGAAAAATTCTTTCATCACTTCTAGGATCAAACTTTCCTATATCATCATCTCTCTTAATATAACATTTGCTTCCCAAAATTCTAAAATACTTAACTGAGGGTGTATGTCCAAACCACAATTCATAAGGTGTCTTGTCTGTGTCTACTTTGATTTGTACTCTATTCATTGTATATACTGTTGTATTCACTGCTTCTTTCCAAAATGTCTTTGCCAAATCACCTTCAAACAACATAGCTCTAGTTGCTTCAGTCACTGATCTGTTCCTTCTTTCTACAATACCATTTTGTTCAGGTGTTCTAGGGGCTGAAAACTGTCTCTTAATACCATTTACTTCACAAAAGGTGTTAAACTCTTTAGATGTAAATTCTCCACCTCTATCAGATCTCAAACATTTAATCCTCATTCCTGATTCATTCTCAACTTTATTCTTCGTGACCTTAAACTTATCAAATGCTTCAGATTTTTCTTTCAAAAATGCAATCCACATCATTCTTGTAAAATCATCAACAAGAATCATAAAATACCTTTCTCCATAGAATCCTCTAGTCCTAGTAGGACCTCTCAAGTCTGTATGAACAATCTCCAACTTTTCCGTAGATGTGAACTTCTTGCTAGGAAATGAACTCCTTTTCTGCTTAGCCATCACACATTCCTTGCAAATAATGTTAGTAGGCTTCATAATCTTAGGTAAATCTCTTACTGTAAGTGTAGAGCTTACTTTCACAATATTATCAAAGTTTATATGACAAAACCTTCTATGCCATAACCAACTGTCATCAATCTTAGTCATCAAACATGTCATCTCAGTAGGGTTCAACTGAAATACATTACCTTTAGTTCTAGATCTTGTTCCAATCAGATTTCCATTTTTATCCTTAATCACACAAGTTTTCTCAGTAAACCAAACTTGATATCCCTTATCAACTAACTATCCAACACTTAATAAATTATGTTTCAATCCATCCACAAAGTAAACATTATCAGTATTAGTCTTTCCATCAAGAGTAATAGATCCTATACCTTTAATCAAACAAGGTGCATTGTTACCAACTCTAACAACTTCTCCATCATAATTGTTAAACTTTATGAACTTTCCTTTATCACCAGTCATATGATGTGAACAACCACTATCTATAATCCAATCAACTTTCTTTTCGACTTGGGAAACTAAAGCTTTCTCTTCCTTAACATCAAATTCAAAATTTTCTTCCTTAATTGCTACAAATCCTATATCATCAAGGTTATCATTATCATTATCATTGTCTTTCAATTCCTGCTTCAATATCTTCATCATTTGCATAATAACATTCTTTAGGTCTTCTAGGCTTAAAATTGTTTCTATACTTCTTAACTCTCTTAGGACACTTAGATGCAAAATGACCATATTCTTGACATGTCCAACATTTAATGATTTTCTTACCATCCAGTTCTCTTTTCACAATCAAGGCAATACCTTCTTCAATCTTCTTATCTTCATTAGATTTAAATCTGCTACTGCTGGCATAATCTCCATTCACACTTGTACTTCTAGACAAAGTAGGTCTGATGCTAAGAGCACTGAATGTTGTCTCCATTCTAGGTAGTTCTCCTAATAATCTCAAATTTATCTCTGTTGCTTCCAATCTTCCAAGAAGAGTCTCTCTTGAAAAATTTGGTGTACAAGGTATCACTTGTTCAATCATTTGTGTAGTCTGCCTGAATATTGGTGTCAATGTTCTCAAAATCTCCCATATTACTTCATTCTTTGTCTTTTCACCTCCACAAGACTTTATTCCTGCAACAATTTCTAATATCCTACCAATATAGCTTCTAACAGATTCATCTTCCATCATTCTTATGTCTTCAAATGCACAAATCCAATTATGTAACCTAGCTTTCTTTGCATGTTCATCACCTTCAAAAGTTGAATGTAAAGCTTTCCAAATATCATAAGATTTAGTTAAACTTTTTACCCGACTGTATTCATTCCTCGGAAGTGCTGATAAAAGTGCTTCTCTTGCAAGTATGTTACACATGAATAGATCTACCTCATCTTTGGAACTTGTTTCAAGACTGTCTTCTTCAATTATAGTTCTCTCATTTTTTGTAATCAACCAATAACCTGGTCCTAAACACAAGAGATGTGTCTTCATCTTTTCTTTCCAGCTGTCAAAATTCACTCCATCAAACTTAGGGCTTTCTTTCTTGAAATTTGCCATAGATCTCCTTAAGTTGTTAAACTTCTCTATCAAGGACTTGTTGCTCTGATACCAATTGTTAGAAAGCAAAGATTCCCAAGATAACTGAGAGGGGGGGGGGCTGAATCAGTTATCTGATAATTAAACCATTTGTCAACTTCAATATCAACTTCAACAGCTTTAAACCATATAATCAATGCAGTAACCAACCATAGAAAGATAATCATACACAATGACACAATAACGCAACATATGTTAACTAGGGAACCTCTTGATCAAAGAGTAAACCCCGATGGGAATGATGCCCACAAAATGATGTACTAATATAAAAGTTCCTTGTGAAAGGATGGACTCTATTAGGAGTCTTATGAAATACATTCAGTACATATGAATCTCTGTTAGGAGATTTTGAATCCCTGTTAAAAGATTCTAACCCTGTTAGGAGTTATGGAAGACAGAAGGACCCACTGCCCAAACAACTTCAAGGCAAGATCTCTAAACTCACTGTCCAACAAATCTTAGGATTATTCAACAAAATCATATGAAATATGTTACCTCTTTCACACTGTGCCAAAACCGCACTCTCTGCTACACAAGATCACAAATCCAGATCTCTGTACTTCGCAAGTCTTCCTTCACCACTGAATTAGCTCTATTCTTCACCTCATGCATATATTCGCATCTCAAATTTCACAATTTCATATCACAACTATTACAATCCCATCTTACAACAAAGAAAAAATTTCTTCCTTTATACCACACTCAAATAATTACAAATGAGTCGGCATCCAAATATAAAATAATAATTTCAACACGCTACATCAAAATTACATAAAACTGTCGGCTTCCAGATACAATAAATTTCTAATTGTGTGACCTCGAAGTTTGCACTATGAACTACATCACCACCAATGAGTCTCAAACTTCCCTTTAACTGCGCAAAATCAGATTCTATCCCAGTTAGGAGATATCCTCCGATTACCAAAAATCGCTACTCAGGAACACTGCCAGAATACTACTTCCACCAAAATGCTTATAACTTTCATGAATGAATGAATTTCTTTTTGCGCTGTTAACCATAGGTTAATAACACACCAAAGAACATACCATCAACTACGCATAACTCAATCTGCAATATAACACGTGCGCAAAACAAAACTGTGCCTGCTTCTCTGCTAAACTCCAGAATATCACTGTGTTGACATCAATGACAATCATAGTCATGAATGCAACAACCACTGCTACAAAATGACTACCAAAGGCTTCAGCGTTCATTCCTAACAGTTTACATAATGCAGCTACAAGAAGAATTGCATGAGTTGAGGGTAGATATTAAAGTTTTGGAGGAGCTCTTTCAGGACCTAAGAATGGCAATCAGCATATGCTTTTATCTTTTTATGTTTAATAATTAATCATTCATAATGGTGCTCTGAATTTTCTGGTGGCTTCATAATGCCCAAATTGGAGAATGGTCTGCTGACAAGGGTAGTGCAGAAACCAGAGATTATCAAAGGCATCAAGGTGCACTAAGTGGCACTAGATTATGGTACTTTTGCACAATAATTCCCATCTCGAGGAATTGGTTGCACATTGGAATACAGCTACTCCACATAGCTGTTGTGCTAAAGATCTTTTTAGTTTATATGAATATGTATTCCAATGTTTAACTTTTCTCTAGCCATGGGTTTTAGTTTTCTGGGTCTCTTCTGTAAGATGTTTTCCTTTTAGGGTTGGTTCTGCATGATTTGCTCTGCTTTGGAAGGTAGTTTTTAAATCCCATCTTTGAGTGTTTCATTGTTAGTGTTTGGATAAGGCTGGCTATGTAATCTTCATGTTGTTCTTAATGGTGTCTATACAATAATGATGTTTGTACAATGAATTCTATAAATGGGTTGGGACCCCATTAGTAGATCCCTAAAAAAGAAATTTTAATTTTAATACATTGGTCTTGATATAGGAAACCATGAGAACCTTCACTCAATAAAGTTTGTAAGTAAACCTCCATGTCAACATTTCAAAGCAATCTAATATACCTATTTCAGAAAAAGTGCTGCAGTGATAGAGCCACCTGGATGACCTCTAGTGTTTACCATATCTGCTATCCCTAATTTCATGCTTTCCCAGTAGCTTTCCTCCAGGGGCATTCTCCAAAAAATTTCTCCTGCAGCATCTGAAGCTTTAGATATTTCTTCTACCATGTCATCATTGGGAGTGTACATTCCTAGAAATACGAAGAGTTTAATAAGATAATCTTGTACATAGGCTTATTGTCTACAATATACTGTTTACACAAAAGCTTATTGTTTGCAATATGTTGTTTATACACTAAGCATCATTTTATCCATACAAATATCTTCAAAGACAATGCTAAATGTTGACAAAGCATCATTTTATCCATACAAGTGTCTTCAAAGACAATGCTAAATATTGACATCTACAAAGTAATTAGAACTATTGATATCATATGCCAAAGTTTTTTTTCATTCAATGTTTTTTCCTACACATCTTAAAGCCAATTTTCCTAAAAGATCATATCATCATGATTTGTAATTATAGACAAAATTCAAAAAAATAACTGGGTAAAGAGAAATTCCTGAATGTTTTCACAGATCATTACAACATTTGTTATTTGATCAATTCAAAGCTTGTATACAGGCAGGAAAATCTGGATGAGATATTTGGATATAGAGGTATAAAAAATTAGAGATAATTAAAAACATGACCACATTGGTATATAGAAGGATCCTGATTAATGCATAAATCATTTCAAAACAACCATATATAAGAGAATGGATAGAATTGTGAGGTGAAGGATTGTGGCTGTTGAAGTTAGTCACGATGAGTACTGCTTAAGAAACTTTAAGAAATCAAAGAATACAAGATTGAGAAAAAGTTCTTGCAATCCATCAATAAGCATATAAAAAATAATGACGCCTTTTTGTTAATATTTGTGGCCTTTTCAAAAAGATCAATAGCTGAGATCAACTCCATCTGGTGCAGCAACTCATAAATCTGAATCTGATAACTATACTTTAAAATTTCAGAATTAACTACAAAATTATTGCCATTTCCTTCCTATACCTGCATAGCTACTTGAGATCAACTCAATGTTATAAACTTATTGTGTGAAGTGTTCATCTTATTGTGATCAACTCAATGTTTTAAACTTGGTCATACCTAGAGTAGTGAAGCATGGCATGATTTTCATCCTTTACTTCTCCCTCGTTACATGACATAACATACGAGAGACTGGTATTCTGGGTTTCAATTTCCCTGTTGAAACTGCTAGGTTCGATGTGAGTTTATCCTAAGCCAACAAATTATAAGTATCATTGACTGCTCCTAAACTCCAGACTTCGATAAGACAAAGTTATCCATTAGCATTCTTTCATCTAATTATGTATCAAGGATGTGCTTTCTAGTAATTCCAGTAGAGCCCTCCTTCATGACAACTGTGCTTTCTAGTAATTCCAATAGATTTCATATTCGGAATAATGGTGATGTAGAAATGTAGCAGGCTGAACATCATGAACTAGGGTCTTCTAGGGCATCTCTCTCTGTAATTCTTGTGAAATTATAACATAAGGTTTTTACTTTAAGCCAAGGAAGAAAAACTAATGCTTGATTATATGATTACAACAACGCTAATGGAAAGCCCTTCAGAGGCAGTTGTTCAGGTGTTAAAAATAAATGAAACTTTTTATGTCCTTAAACAAGATTTTCAAGAGAAAATGTGAAGGAAAAATAAACAATCCTGCACAATCTTCAGAAGAGTGTAGAGAGGTTATTGTATTTATTGTTCTTTGTGATGATTTTAGTAGCCAATATTAATATCTACCTAATGTTGGATAATTTTTACCCATAATGTTTTTGATATATGAAACAGACAGCTTTTGACCTTATGTTTTTTATTACAAGAAGCCTGGGATAATCTTAGAAGAAGGCAATCTTAATGTCTAACCAATGCGCATAATAGGGATAAGCCATTCAGGAATGATTGACATTAAGACTATCATAGTTTCATAGTTATGTAGAGATGCAAATTGGAAAAGTAGAGAAAATAATTATTTGAAAATTAAATACAAAATACTATATACCATGAAAGATACTCAAATACAAAATGTACTTCATTCTAGTAGGCTCTTCAAAAATAGACTAGTCTTACTATTGTGTGTACACTTGCTAATTTGAATTTTTTTCATTATACAACTGCGAAAGTGTTAATTATCCATATGTTTAAGTCCTGTAGCTTCAAATCTATATGAAACCATTACATAATTGAATTATTCTAGTTATTGTACACCAATCTATAAAATTAGGATTTTCTAGAAAATAATCAGGATCCTACAATTTAAGTATCTAGGGTGAACGCAGTTTTACTTAAACAAACAAAAACTTAACAAAAGTATCTGTCAGCTGCAAGTACTTGGAAGGAACTTCACAGTAGCACGATCTTGTTAATTTGAATGGAAATGCAGTGAAAAAAGTGAGGAGACCAACCTAGTTCAAGCTATGAGGTAAAAAGGATACACCAAAGAATATGGGCTCAATTGGAGAGCAGTGGAGTTGGTCTAATTCTTGAGCATAAAATTCTAAGACTCACACTTATTGAGATCAACCTCAGCAATTGCTCTAGCAGAGAAGCTATTATCTAGAACCTTAGTGGTCAAATAAAATGTCACCAGTTCATCATCTGTTGGATTGAAAGCTTCCATGATAATAATTTCACCCTGTTCTATCTAACCTTTCCCTAAATGATCTTCCCAGCTACAGGACAAAGACCAAGATCAAGCGCACAAAAAAGCCCAAACAAAGCAAAAATGAAAAAACACTTAAAAGCCAATTATTAGGCTGCCTGACCTTCTTCTTCTAGCAATACAAATGTGAATATCAATAAACCCAAACAAGCGTAAGAACCTTTAAAAGACCTAAAGGAAACCCAATTTATGTTGTTGACTTGCTATGGACCAGATATATACAGTATTGCACTTGCAGTTGATCTAGAGACCATACCATAAATGAAAAACATGTCCTGTCTAGGCTGGTGGTCTGCAGGTGTGCCAAAAATTACATGAAATTGCAGTTAATCTATCACTCTATGTCTATAGGAAATTATAGGCTAGTACTGTTTGTTAGAATGAAGTGAAAACACACGTACATGAGTGGAGACCTGGGGGTCTTTGACACTTTGTGATACTAGAAAAATAGAGGAACCCTTAAAAACTACAGAGGCCAGCAAGCATCATGGGGAGAAAAGACCAATTCATCTTTTACCTATTTTTTCTTCTCCTTCCTAATTCTTGAAATTGATGGTAAAGAACTATGAACAACTCCATGGTGATCCATTTTTCTTCCCTGACACAAAAACTGTTACTTCAATCTTTCCCTTGTCTTTCGAGAAATTACTTTGTTTTTGTTAGTCCTTTTCTCTGCAAACCCCATTTCTAATCAGTAAATTTGATTTCGCTTAAATTCAAATGCCAGCATACCAAATAGGCATACAAAACAAATCTGTGGTACTAATTTGCTCATGGCCTTCATATATCCTTTTAGAAAATATTTTGTAATACGGACCTACCTACAACCACTCAGGCTTGTAAAAATACCTTGTCTTTTGAACCAGACATTCCCAAATTCCCAAAAGAGGACACAACATAACCGCTAATTGGCATACTATCATAGAATACTTGGCTGAGAGTCTATACCCTATTTCCAGTCTATTACCATAAAGGTTCTTCATTCTCTTCAATATTTGTTCCCTTTTAATAACACAATTTTCAGGTCACAATGTGAGAATCAATAATAAACCACACAGTCTACGACAACCTACTTTCACAACTGAAAATATTGAAGTGGAATCCCGTCCCGAAGACAACCATTTGTGCAGCTATGCTTCACAACAGAGCAAGGCAAACACTATCATCACATTCATGATCCAGATCAAGAACCACTTGGGCTAACTGATAAAGTGTTCTTGCTTAGCTAGCCTAACACATTCCTCTTAACCTGCCCACCATATAATTGCACAAGGCACAATTACATAGAAATTTTCCATCATACCTGTTGATGTCAGTTTTGTACCACTACATAACATATAGCAATTGAATACTTGATATAGCATACCAAACACTCCACCCTCTCTTGAAAAGTAAATACTCATGAAGAACACGAGAATACTCCAAGGTTCCTTACACCTGTGGAAACTAACTCAGTTATATTGATGTGATTTGCTGGTTAATCACATAGGCGGGCTTACTTTGTTCACTCAAGGATGTCAAATTCTCGCCATGATGGTGATAAGATAAGGCTTTGCAATGTATACTCAAATGACTTTCTTCCTTTTATATCACTTTCAACGTTGCTCTTCGAACTTCAACTACTAAACTACTGACTGCTTTACTGCTACTCCTATGGAATGGAAAGATTGGAAAATGGACAGGGATCAACTTAATGAAATCTTGCCAGCGGCGCAACCTCCATAGATGCAATGATTCAAGGGGAATAAGACTAGATTACCACACAAGGCTCCTTAACAAGCCGCTAAGATGCTAGTGGCCTAGTATATAGATCCCTATCAAACATTTACCAATATCACCATACAACTAGCCATCTGCTCTTACTCTAACAACATGAAATGAAATTCTACTTTAATTTGAGAGATGAGAATAAACATGCAATACACCAAATTGATCATGTATATCCACCATGCAAACCACAACAATGAATAAAGAAGAATTTTGATAGTATTTTGGCAACAATTCTCCAACATAACTCCCTTTACAAATGAGAACAAATGGCCTTATATAGAGGCTCAAAATTACAATGAGTGGCCAAGATTAAGGGGAAAATCAAGGGCCAAGATTAAACCTTACAAACCCTAATTAGGGTTACCATCCTTCAACCAAATACATGAGGGCACCAACTTTGTGGGCCAATGAGAAAATTACAATAATCTATCAACCAATGAGAACATAGGACACTTGGCACGATTTGATTGCATGCACCTGAAATTGCCACCTCATCAACCTTTTCTTATAAATTTATTTAATCCTTGAGATGAGGTGAAGCCTTGGATGCTCGACCTCATCCTTAGAAACTTTCTCATCACCACTTGAACTCGCTTGTAACTGATGTCCTAACCTTGAAAGGGTGAGGTCTCTATGCACTTGGGGTAATCTTGCCTTGGCCTCGGTGGCTTGCCTAGATGTGAACCCTCTTGTAATTTGAGAGCCTTGCTCTTGGCCACCGCCCTGAAATCAAACTTGACCTCTTTCAACCTTTTGTCTCGCCTTCCTCCTTCATTAACCTTGCCTTCCTTAACCTTCATGGCCTTCATGGTCTTCTCCAACCTTCCCACTTGAATTTGGTTTGCATGGACCACCCCTCTACTTGAATACTCTTGGGTTCTGGAGGCACCTGCCCTGGCCATACCTC
The DNA here is from genome assembly GCA_027943335.1 of Chamaecyparis obtusa. Lineage (NCBI taxonomy): Eukaryota > Viridiplantae > Streptophyta > Pinopsida > Cupressales > Cupressaceae > Chamaecyparis > Chamaecyparis obtusa. The sequence continues at coordinate 679,986 of BSBK01004748.1, read as the reverse complement.
CTTCAAGGCCCACAAATCTAACCCAACTAGCTTGCATGAATAGCCAAGCCTTGCCTAGCCTCAAATATCTTCATATCTCTTCCAACTTGCAATGAAACCTGCCCCCTCACTAATATTTTCCTCTTTGGCTAATCCCTGAATGTCCTCGACTGTTCGAACTACCACAACCTCGCCCCTTGGCATAAGCATCTGTCTCAACCATAGTGGTGCAGTGCATCTCCCCAAGTCTAGATTTGGTTCGACTAGCAAAGCATCACCAAGAGCCTTGCAATCAAATAGAAGAGGTAGGACCCCATGTAGAATTGCTTTTGATTTTGCACTATCCTAAGTTGCAACTCTAAATTTTCACTAATGATCCTAGCCCAATCAAACTTCCATTTTTCATTCTCAATTCCTTCAATAAAATAATACATCCAAGGATCAAACTGCATACCTTCAGCGGAGCCCATGACTCGGTTGAGAAGCACAATAAGGTTGCCATACTCTAATTTGAAATCTGACCGGGTGAGCCTCAATGACTTGATGACTCCCTTCTTGCCTTCGTGCAACCAACCGTCAATTGTATCATATCCATGGTGCCGATGTTAGTGTCCCCGACTCACTTCAATTTTGAGAAGAAGGTGGTCTTGGGCATCATGTCTTCCTTGTCTTTCTTGGTATTCATTCCCTTTGGGTTCTTGCTTGCACTAGTATCCACCATCCTAGACCTTATTTATGCCCCTTCTTTCTACAGTGAGGTGGGACTACACTTATCTCTGCCCCTCCAATCCTAGGGATGAACAAACATATTTCTGCCTCGCCAATGCCTATCACACTACACTTATCTCTACCTCTCCGCCTAGGGATGGGACTACCACTTATTTCTGCCTCTTTGAAAACTTATGAGATGGACTACACTTATATCTCCCAACTTCGTTCCTAGGGGTGAGACTACCACTTATATCTCCTTTCTCCAAATCCTAAACAGAAACTACACTTATATCTCCCAACTTCAAGCCCTAGATGAGATGATGAGGTGATGGATGGATGATGCAAGCAAGAAATGAAGGGAAGAACCAATCAAGAACATGAAAGAAATCTACTTTATGAACTAGCCTTCACTCTCAATCATGAAGATCATCCTCTACACCAAAATAATCAACACCAAAGAAGAAATATAACAATTAAGAGCACAGTTCACTCACCAATCATTTTGCAAATCCTCCTCCTTAAATTGGCAGGCCTTTATCAATTTGCAAGCCTTATCTTATCAAATAGTAACCTGGGTACCTTCATAGCTCTCCTATAGATTTCGCATCCTCCTAGGATTAACAACAAGCTTTGATCTGCCAGATTTTTGCAACTTCCTCCAAATTGTGGTCTCTATGTCAAAAAATAGGCCCTGAACAACTTTGCAGGCCTTAATAAATTCGCTGGCCCCTCATCAAATAGGAGATCCCCTTATCCAATAATAGGTATGCCCCTTGATGAAATTATAGCTCCATAGAAATCACAAGCCTGCTACTTGATTTCACAAGTCCTTAAGTCGAAGTTACTGCTACCAATCACTATCGCTACCTGCTAACAATGCTTATAATTTCGCTCCCTTCTCTAGACAATTTTCGCTGCCTTCCTCACTTATTTCACTGGTCTTCCTCACTTATTTCGCTGCCTTTGCTATGCCTTGTAGATTGGAAGAGATGGTGAGAATGCAGAAGGGAGGGGCACTCCTTTATACAAACTCTAGCCTCCAATCAAGAGGGCTGACCTACCAATTAAAGCACATAAAATTTAATTAATGCCATCCCTTAAGAGGGCCAACCTGGCTATAGATATTAAATTTCATAATTAAAGCCTCATTAAATTATTATATAAGACCAACTTTTTGAATTGCATTGGGCCACATTGGGCACGCCACTACAAAAGGTCCCCAATTTGATTTTTTTCAATGCCACACGCCTTATTAAATGGACCAAACCTTTAAACTTAAAGCTTATATTTTAATTTCAATGCAAATTTTTACATTGTTTGCCCAGATTTTCAAAATTAAGTGGCCAAATTTTGAGATTTCAAAGCCAATTTTAAATTGTTATTGCCCAGGTTTTATTTTTTAAAGGCCAGATCTTATATAAATGCCCAGATTTTTCGAATTTAAAACCCACAATTTAGGATTTCAATGCAGATCATTGGGTTTATTGGCCTAGATTTTTTTGAATTAATTGCCAAGGCTTTAAATGAAGGGCCAAATTTTCAAATTTAAGCCATCAAAGTGATAGGTCCCATTTAGTCTCAAATCTCCATTTCAAATTAAATTAATTTTGGTCATTTAATCCATTTATCTAATTCATTTCAACATCCAAAACTTGCAAAGCCTTCCCAAAAAAGACCAAATCACACCCAAATTCAAAAAATGAAAGCCTTCAATAATTTCAAAAATAATTGATCAAAGTCCAAAAATTTGCCAAGGCCTCCAGATATCGGGATCTAGAAAAAAAAAACCAAGGCTTGCTCAAAAATTGGGGGTCCCCAAATTCTTTGGGGTGATGATGTGAAACCTCACAACATCTAGCATCAACCCAAAGAAATGTTCTTGAACATTTCAAGAATAAAGTAACTTTGAACAAAAATCTTAGGATGACCTATCCAAAAATCCACTTAAGGACAAGCACTCAACAAGGGAAAGAACTCTGAAGTTGAACCTAAGCACCCTGACCATAAGTTATTCAAGTGTGTGCTAATGATTTATTCCCCACTCAAAAAGAACTTGATAATCTCTCAGATCCATTAGACTTAGCTACTATAATATCCTTACTTCAAAAGCATCCTGGATTGAGCCCCGTTGCCAGTCAGGCGTCCATAGCCCTGACGGAGATATTGTTGTGGCACCACAATCATAGTTCTACCTTTAGTGACTACTTAGTAGTAACGGTAGAGGTGATTGCATGCCCTTTAAAGACAATTTTCACTTTCATTCTCACTTTGATATTGCCTTTCATCTTGCACTTTTTTCATTTTTTCTCTTTTTTTTCAAATATTTCCTTCTTTTCTCTTTTCAATCTTTTGTTTGGCTTGGAGGAAATGAAGCCCGCGGAGGGTTTGGAAGACCACAGTGGCGCTAAAGTGGTTGTATGATTTTCACTAAGTCCAACTTCACTTCGAAAGTCCAAGAACTCGGACCAATTAAGTGTGAATATAATGTTGTAACCATGTCAAAGGTAACTCAAGAACCTTTATCGAGTTTGACCCAAATTTAGAACAAGTCCTACCATAGACCACTGACCAGGCACAACCTTCAATCCCCTAAACTTTGTCAAATGTATTCAAGAAATGAACAAGATGGACTCTAGGTTCTAACACCAAAATTGTAAAAATCTACACACCTCGTCCACGAGTGATAACATGGACCCCCTTTGCACTTGCAAAGCTCCAAAGCCAAAACTACCCAACCGACTGAGAGAAGCTAAAAGATCTTAGGTCAAATGACTTGATGCAAATTAAACTTGAGCTCCCTCAAACAACTAAACTAACCAACTGAAAGGAAACTTACTCTAACCCACTGGAAAGAAACCTACTCTAAACAACTGAAAGGAAACCTAATCTAAGCCAAACATGAAAGCAAACTAAACTACTCTCCTGAACCAAATGGTCCAAGACAAACCTACCCTAACTATGTACAAGACTCTAAAGGGACAACACTAACCGATCTCATATATATACTGGATCTAACATCAAAAGTAACAAGGTTTGGGTGATAGTTCTCAATCTCGCAAACTCATCCTTGTACTTTAAAAAAAATTTGTTACCTCCAACTCAAACTTAAGAAAATTCTCATGAAAAATCAACAATTGAGGCAACTCATAGGGTCCATGATCAATCAAAATACACGTTGTTTTTCCAAAATTTCCATAATCAAAATAAAAACTTTCATTCCTTTCATCCTTAAGAGCAAGGAAAGAAACAACCTGGTGTGCTTCATGTGGTAACTCTTGTTCAAACCTCAATTGATCATCCACAGCTTCAGGAGGTCGCAACTGGTGATGAATCTTCCCTCTAACATCTACATCGAACTCATTGGTAGTAAAGGCAGGATCAATCTTGGAATCAAGCTCATGAAATATCATCTTTGAGGGCTTGTCCTTGTGAAACATGAACCATGCATCCTTGTGAACATCCTCAAGTGTATCCTCAAAAATGAAGGATTCCTTGATATTCTCCCAATCAAACACCTCTCAAAGTTGCTCGAACACAATATCCAACTGCAGCATCAACCCAAATTGTTCTTTGTTTTCCTTTTCCATGGGAGCAACTTGATCACCACTTAACAATCCTTGCATATCCTTAACACTAGGAGCTTCATCATCTAGCATGTAATTTCCATTTGAACTCTCTTTAGGAATAGCTTGCAATTCTTTATATAGGCTCTCACCAAACATTGCACCTTCAAGACTGATAGGAGAACCATCATACATCTTTGTGAGTTGCCCATCAACTTCCATTTCAAGTGGTAAGATTCATGGAGGTCAAAGTTGATGGTGAATCATGCCACTTGCAACAACTTGATCACCTCAAAAGGCTTTGGGCAATGACTCCTTTCGTATTTCTTCCTTAAGATCCTTAAGCATCCCCCCAAAGAATAGGGTGGTAATGATGTCCTGGAATGCCTTATCAAACTTTTCCTCATATCTTAATTCATTTGTAGTAACTTGCAATTCCTTGTTCAACTTGTCTACTTGATTGCTTCTATCATGAAGGGTGCTAGAGATTTCTTCCAACTCATCCTCAAGAATTCAACTTTGTAGCACAATTAAAGCCTCATTAAATTATTATATAAGACCAACTTTTCGAATTGCATTGGGCCACATTGTGCATGCCACTATAAAGGTCCCTAATTTGATTTTTTTCAATGCCACACGCCTTATTAAATGGACTAGACCTTCAAAATTAATGCTTATATTTTAATTTCAATACAAATTTTTACATTGTTTGCCCAGATTTTCGAAATTAAGTGGCCAAATTTTGAGATTTCAAAGCCGATTTTAAATTGTTATTGCCTAGATTTTATTTTTTAAAGGCCAGATCTTATATAAATGCCCAGATTTTTTGAATTTAAAACCCACAATGTAGGATTTCAATGCAGATCATTGGGTTTATTGGCCCAAATTTTTTGAATTAATTGCCAAGGCTTTACATAAAGGGCCAGATTTTTGAATTTAAGCCATCAAAGTGATAGGTCCCATTTAGTCTCAAATCTCCATTTCAAATTAAATTAATTTTGGCCATTTAATCCATTTATCTAATTCATTTCAACATGAAAAATTTGCAAAGCCTTCCCAAAAAAGACCAAATCACACCCAAATTCGAAAATGAAAGCTTTCAATAATTTCAAAAATAATTGATCAAAATCCAAAAATTTGCCAAGGCCTCCGGATATCGGGATCTAGAAAAAAAAACCAAGGCTTTCTTGAAAATTGGGGGTCCCCAAATTCTTTGGGGCGATGATGTGAAACCTCACAACAATACCCAAGAACAAAAAATTATTTATTCAAGACAATCAAGTAGTGCTTAGGGAATCTAATACTTGTAGAAACAATCTTGAGACAATTAAAAACACAAACTTATAACTTGTATAGACCGTTTTGGATGTTAAAAATCATCTTATCTCATCTTATTGATATAACTTAATCGGAATCGAACTACATGCCTCTCAGAAGCAAAATATAAAACCCCAATTACGCCTAGGTCCCAGTTTTCCTAGAAGAAACTAATTGAATGCAATAAACCATTAGCATTAATTTTATCAAAAAACCATGTTTTCATTCAAATTTTATGACCTTGGTCCCTTCTTGTACATGTATTCAATTACAGTCAATCAGATTTACAGCCGCTTTACAAATACTGTAAAGTTAGATTCAATAGTCCATCAAACCAGTTTCTTATTACCACATGAGTATTCTATATAAACTGAATATAGTCTACCACATAGATAGCAAACACAAAACACAAATGAATATAATTATGTCTGAAGACCCACCTAGTTTTGCAATACTATCTCCGAAAACTAGCAGTATCCCCTACAACTTTTCTTCTACTCTGCAACTTTTGAGTGCTTCAACTAGGCAACAATGCATCAGCATGCCCAGAAGGGAAGTAAGTTCGTAATCCAAATATGTTAATCTAATCATTGGTTTAAGTCAATACATGCAGAAAAAGGTACGTTCTCTCCTTGTAAATGGAGACATACAAGGCTCATAAAGTTAACATTAAGAAACACATTAAAAGTTTAGTATATTAGAGCAGGACCAAAGTCTTATTTATGGATCATGAGAACTAAATGTTTAATGCTTATATCAGTAGGTTCAAGAAACCAGTGACTATTACACATTAGGGAAGCATTGACTTTTACTACAAAGGCTGGTGGCATCTTTAAGGGTTACTTCATGCTTAAAGATAATCCCCATATGTGTTTGTGTTAATCTAATCAAGCTAAATTAAGAAAATTAATCATTTCCCTTGCAACCTTTTGTGTTTCTGGTTTGTGCTACAATTCAAAATCAATCAAATAATATTACTTTTTGTATATCCAAAATCTTAACAAACACATTACTTCCCTATTCTAAATGGGAGACCTCAATATACCATACAAACATGAAGTTTTTATAAATAAAAAATGACTGGGGTCAATTTGGCAACTGTGGAAAAAGAGCATGCATATTCTCCAGCCCAGAACCTCTCTACAGCTCTTTCTCCAGCCTAGAATGACCCTACCTACACTTGGCAGGAACTACGCAGCCTTACAACCCTTGTTACAATGTAAATGCATTAACTTGCTTGGAAAAAATCAATTTACAACATCACTACACTTGGATGAACTGCATACGAGTGGTAGCATAATATAAAATTTTCATCTCTTTTTTGATGTTTTGATACTGATGATCGTATTTATATTGATTATAGATTTTTAAACAAAATTACAATCAAGATCAAATATCCTTCAATGAATTGACAACATATTAGGTCAACATATACATGCCAAGAACTTCACCAAGTTGGAATTTTTGAAATCTAGCTATCATTCATGAGGATAAAGGTCATAAAAATTGCTTTCACAGGTTCAATGAATGTGTCATGTCCCTTGAAGAGCATGCGACTATACAAAAATGATATAATGGGAAAACCAGAATTATTTACTAAATGCTAGGATGGTCTTCCAATAACTAATGTTTGAGGGCCCATTTTTTTACAGCAGCTTACTTAGCAAGTCCCCTACTTGTAAGTAATTTTTGAGGGCCACATCATCAAATATGGTGCCACACCAGCATGCTTTTTGTCAAGGTGTCCAAAATAATTCAAAATAAAAGTAAGACCAATTGTAGTGCATTAGGGGATCCCATACTTGTGCAGCTAATGAGGTATCATGTGATTGGTTGCTTTTTAGAAAAAGTGACACATTTCATTCAATTATGGGTAGTCATCATTAATAAAAAAATAACTTTAAAGTCACAATTATTGGTACAATATTGTCAAAAATATTGGATATCAAATTAGCAAGTGTGGACATTAAGTTAACAACTACTATCAATGTAGTCATTTATACATTCATCACAGTTACAAAAAAACCCCAAAACTTACTTAAGATCAAGGATATTCTTGTAATATCCCTAGCTAGAATATTAGATAGTCTAATGGATTTTAGAAAAGTAGAAGACAAACCCTAGTACTTTCTATTCATCGAGATCTCGATGTGGACAAGGTGAACAATTAGCAATCAAATTCACTTACAGGCTGCAAGCAACATAGTTTACTATTAGGAAAACTTGTAAGATAAATATGTTGACTGTGACAAAATTCTTTCCAAAGTAATGCATGCAATTATACAACCAGAATTAAGAAGTGCGAATCTTGGAGGCTACACCATCCAATATCTATTACAATGTCAGTGCAAATATGAATAAGAGATCTAGTGATGAAAATTTCAAAGTCCACTTAAATACCAATGCAAAACTATCTAGTGGGCCTTCCATATTTACAAATTGAAATCAACTACAAATTAATTACCTTTCTAGTAGTGAACTGTACAAAAAGTTACATATCAAATTATGAGTATGATAAAATTGGAAAATCAACAATCTCTTAAACTCATAGCTTATTATAAATAAATATAGATGTAGGGAGTCATTAAAACAACTATGTTTAAATAAACTCAAATAAGTTTGATTCAGCTAGGCATACAGACTATTTGGTGGTTGGAATGAGAATGTGCAAACAAGAAAATAATAGAAATAAAAATGCATTGACTGTATTATACTCCAGATATGATATTGACATCTGGTACACACAAAAATGAAGTTTGATAGCCCAAAAAATCAGACTCAGTGAGGTAGAGCACAAGTGTACAGCCTTCAATGATGATATAACTCATATAACACCCAAAAATAACCCCAAAATAGAAAGCATAAATCCTGAAATGCCTCTAATCCAAGTCTACTAAGGGTGCCTTATCTAAACAAGGATTTTGCAGAACATGCCTTTGTTCACTTTGAAAGGAGCAGCAATTTAATCTAGCAAGTGTGGACATTAAGTTAACAATTGCTATCACAACTATTAGAACATGTTCAGGTATTGGTTCCTCTCCCCTAATTTGGTTCTATATTTCTAAATATTCAGTGAGTTATAATCAACTATGTAGATGGAAAACAAAAATCAATTTATAAAAATAATATTCTCCTTTGGTTTTTTCCATGGGTTGATTTAAAAAAGGATGCACATTACTTACCTAAATTCTTCCACCCTTGCCTAGCCAGAAAGAGAACAAATTTGATGAAGAGCATTCTTCTTATCATCAATTGTATCTTTATTCTACTAGTCTAAATGGTTGTAATGTTTTTGGAATGCCTCAACGAATGGAACTCTCTTTCTCTGAGGGTACTGAACATCAGAGGGATCCACATCATAAAAGAGTGGGATCATGAAGCCATTAGATTTACACATTTGGGACACCTCCTTCAAACATAAAGTTGGTTCTCTATAGTACTAGAAAAATATGGCGATGCAAATGTCACTTGTTTGAATGGTTGTTTGCAAGGTGAAATCGATTTCTTTACCCTTCTCTAGTTCTTCACTATCAAGAAAAACCCTAAGTCCCATTCCAAAGAGAGATTCATACAGATTCCAAAGAGAGATTCATACTTTATGCCCTGCCATTGGCAAGCTTCGATATCAATAGGCCATTCTAATTTATGTATCTCAAAGCTGCGTGTTAATATCTCAGAGGTTTGATTTCCTCTTTGAACTCAATTTTAGCTTTTTGGATTCAAGTGTATTGAAAATTTGACTTCCCTCCCTTCCTCCATTTCCCTCTCGATGTGAATTTGAGAAATAAAAGAGGGATAGAAAGAGGGGGAAGAGAAATTGAGAGAGAGGTTAAGGGGAGGGGGAGAGAGATTGATTGCACTACTAACTCTAATATTTGCAAATATGATAGAGTTTGTGTTAAATTTTATTTAAAAGATAAATCACTTCTTATATTTTCAAAAATTTAAATTAATCGAATTGGCTCTTATATCAAAGTCTTTTAAAATAGTGATTTAAAAAATCTCTCTAATTAACAAATATTATACATATTCATAAATGATTTCTTTTAAATTAATATCAAAATTTAAAATATATCAATTGCATAATAAACAAGTACCACGTAGTGGCTAGTACTTACCTTTAATTTTGTAATTAATTATAATTTATATTTATATTTTAAATAAGTTTTTTTTTTAATCATAATTTCATTTCTATAGAATATATAGTTTTATAATATTATAAGGGCTCAAATGATTTAGCGAATCAAAATGCCAATTGTTGGTGTTCTTTTTCCCAAAGGTCAACTTGGCATCAGGATTGATAGGGCTAGTGTCACATTCACTCAACACTCTAAATCTGACAAGAAAAAGGGTCAACTGACAAGGATCAAAGAGAGATCCTTCTACACTTTGAGCTCCACATCACTTAGGCGGGTGTACCTCATCTGCACACTCATACAATTTGTGTCACACTACAGGCCTACAGGTCACTGACTGTGGAACGGTTCTCAAACTCCTAAGTATCATGTACCTCAATGAAGCCAATATCTCATGCAATAGCCCTACTTGCATGGAGTGAGTATGAAAATCAGAGATCTACACTAACAACATGAAAGGGAAAAGGAATTGATTTAAAGATGCAGGAAATAGCCAAAACCCATCAAATATTGGACTCAACTGAATATACTAATCCTTGATCAGTGCCATTATCCATTGGGCAGCACATCAAATGCAAGTATAGAGACATGAACCAACCACTGTCAAAGACTCAAAGCCATAAATACAACTATTCCAACCCATCCACTACTTATAAAATCCTTCTGTAGACAACCAAACTGAATCTATGCCCTATCTAAAGTATATTTCACTTGATCCTAGATCAAGAACTAAAGACTAGAACATATGCAGAGGCAACCCACTGCAATGGATTAGAAAATCCAAAACTCATATGACTGACACCAAGGAGAGACTTGAAAGCCTGAAGCAATTGTATTAAGTATGATGAGGCATGTACATGTCTATACCAGAAAATGAGACTATCACTTCAATAACCTGCAAAAGATTTCCAGAAATTCTATTCAGCCTCCTACAATGCGATAGAATTCTTCACTTCCCATAGGAACCAAACAGAATGGAACCTAGACACAGTCAAAATTTTCACTATTTATACCACTGGTTACCTTGAAATCCTAAACCGGTAGGATGCAACAAGCTACGAGTAACCAGGGGTTAAGCCCTCAACCCCCCAACCAATCAAGATTTCAAAATCACCTGCAAAAAGCCCCGAACAACAAAGTTTGTCCATCACCACACGGCAAAACCACCCCTGCAATACACTCACGGCATCTTGGACCACACTACAAACCAATCGCTTCTCACCAAACAGGGTCTTTTCTGCATTCAATTCCATAAAAATGGTACCCCCTGTCTCTCAGAAATTAACTCAAAAATGCAACGGTCATCATGCAATTCGCGGGCTTCATATTCCTTAATTGCTTGCCCCCAATCGCGTAACTGCGTGGTCACAAACCTTACCGCCACAGGAATCCAAGCTCCAATTTACGTTTGGTCGCATGATCGCATAGCCCGGAGACGGGCTATGCGAACATGCGACAACCCGCTATCCTCTACCTTGCCGCAACTGCCACCGTCGCCGCTAAGCCAGGCGGTTAGTCGCATGATCGCATAACCTGAAAACGGGTTATGCAAACATGCGACAACCCGCGAACTCAATGCCTCGACCGCACAAACAACCACCAGGCCTTAGATCGGGGCCCACCTACCATGTGTCACACCACCACTCACCCGGTCACCGCAAACATAGACCCCACATATCTGGTGAGCTGGTGACCAAAGAACTTCCACCAGTTCGCGAAATGCTTTGCACCTTTCGCTAAAAATCTAGCGACTCTGCGACCGCTATTCGCCAAGTCGCTAGACAAACTAGAGAACCGCCAAATCTTCTCGCGAATGCGCGACAAGACCACATTTTATTGGCACCGCCACCTTATTATCCGAACCGCCAAACACTAGACTCCAACCGGGCCCGCCCGAAGCCACATGTCACCTCGTCACTTGCTAATCCATGCCCAGTCACTGGCACAGGACCTACTTTCCTTAGGTGTCAAGATGAACGGTTGGCATAAGATCTCATGGCTCTGACAAATCCCATGAGAACTTACGCCAGCCGTAGGATCCATCCTCATCACAGACCCCTCTGACAACGGCCCCACTCTTGAGCACATCCACGTCGACCAATAGAAACTCAGCATCTAGCACCACATGGCAGACGGTCCCACGAAGCAAATCCACTTCAGCACCGCAGACACGTGTCACCTGGTCACATGATCGCATAGCTGAGAGAAAGGCTATGCGATCATGCGATAGCCAACCCAAAGCTGCCACATCACCACCTTCGAGACCACAGAACTGCAACTAGACCATTTTCACCAACGGGCCCCAAGGACATGTGGCAAGCGGTCGCATGATCGCATAGCCTGGAAATGGGCTATGTGACCATGCGACAGTCAATCACAGGCTGCCACATGTGCACCAGTAGGAACACAGCCCTCTCGCCAACGGCCCCCACACGCAAGGCAAGAACTGGTCGCATGGTCGCATGTCAGAAAACTCTAACATGCGATCATGTGACAACCAATCACCTTAAAGCATTTGCAAACCCGGGCCCACCACCGATCGCACCTGTGCAGATAGGAAATGATGGCAAATAGGAAACTGGTGCGAGGTTGAAAACACAATGTTTTCAATGAAAGAGGATCGAAAACACACAAAGTTTCTGATACGTCAACAAAAAAGTGCACAAAAGCTGGAAGACAAAGGGTCGAAAACAACACAAATTTTCGGCAAAAGATCGAAAACACACAGGAATAACGACAGACCGAAAGGTGACAGGAAAGCCAAAAATAGCACGGGTTTTCAAAAACACTGCATGTTTTCGACATTGTGGCAGAATTTTAAAGTTTGCTCTCGCGGACCTTAGAACTTGAATAATTTCCTAGGCTTAACAACTCAGCACATGCGATTTGGACCAGAGCAAGGCGACAACACAAGGAACACAGGGCAGGACACAAACCATGAAACATTTGTAGGGAGGAGGCCACTTTGAAAGGATTTTTGCTGTAACAAGAAAATGGCCTAACACCAATAAATAATTTTTACATTGTAGAAACTTTTAAAAAAATTAGTTTACCTATATAAAATATGAAATATATAACAAAATAAAAAATATCTTAATTTATAATTGGTCCATACACATTGATTTAATCACTAATTAAACTCAAAAATCCAAAAATCATTACAATAGTACTTGCTTAGCCTATCGGCGAGTACTAATAAAATTAATCAAACCACAATGACTCTTGTGCCCCAAAGGCCTAAAGGATGTATTCCAATATTTTTTTATTCTTTTTTTAAGAAGATCTATAAGTTAATCTTATACAGTTTTTCATATTTTTTCAAGCTATTTATAATGGATCTCTCACTACACAGTCCTAAGCACACGAATCCATCAAATTTAACACATTTCAATTCTAGTACAGTTTAGTATTTTTTGGTGTCATCGTATGAGTTGCATTAAATCATAACTGGGGCTATCAAAATGCATTCTTAGATGCTTGTATGGTAGGATATGTGTTAATTAGATGCTTAAATTATTATTTATTAATTTAATAACACATAAGTATATTGTGGCATCGCTATTAGAATACATTATGTTTTGAGAAGAGTTTACATAAATGAAGAGTTCAATCTATTTATTAAAAATTCAGTATCTCAGACACCCCCTTAGTCTTGAAAAATTAGATGTGAAAAATTCTTGCCTACCTTAGTTATTGGTCCTTAGCTACCCAGCCTCAAGATAAGTGTGTGGATCGTTCTTTTGATTTGACACTTCTAGTACTAGAGAGATTACCAAGCATTAGGGATTTGGAACCCACGGCTCAAATTACCAATAGGCTTGAAAATAAACAATTCTACATTGCCAACACTGTTTAATCACTCCACAATATTTTTTCCCCTCTTTTAACATTTTCTTTTCAATTTTAAAGTTTGTTAAGTGACATGTTTATTTTCCTTAACAAATATTAATATAAAAATATATTATTATTTTGTATCTTTTGTATAAATTTTTATTTTTATTTAATATTTGTTATATAATGTTATTATAAATCATGTAATAGATATTAAACCAATTAAATGAAAATTGATAGATACAAAGGTCAATGTGGAGTTTTTTTAGAGCATGAGAAACCACTTCAAAACAATACACCATGACTAGAAATTAGTTTTCTGGTAACTAAATTATAAATAATCTATTTAGGGTGATGTGTAGAACTAGCTCTCAATTTTTTTGGTCTTTATTTTTTAATTTAAGATAATTAAAATAATTTTAATTATAAATTTTAATTTGATATATTTAAAATAATAATTTATGTTTTAAGGACAAAATTTTAATTTTGTTGTAAATATCTTAATTAATTAGCTTTCAAAATAATTTTAAACACTTATATATGCATTATATGCACCTCCATAATTTTAATTGAAAAGGGTTATTTATATTGATGCAAAGCATCCCACAACCAATAAGTCAAAATGCATTCCAAAAGGACAAAATAATGATTTCCAAAAGAGGTTCCAAAACCAATATCCCAAGACAACTTAGGTTTGCAATCACTTTCACTAAAAACTAATTATTTAGTCATTTTAGTTGTGATTTTACCTGATGACCAAATTGGTCATTTATTTAGTCATTTATATTTGTAGAACATGATCAATTTTAGTCACGGGACTAAAAATTTTAGTCATGTGACTAAAAAAATGGTAGAACATGATTAGTTGTAGTCACATGACTAAAATTTTTAGTCACGTGACTAAAAGTTTTAGTCACCTGGTCATTTATTTGCCAAATTCTACTAGTGTAGGAGGGGGGGAAAGCCAGATGACATTCTCCATTTGGGAAGAGGAGTTCACTTTGGTGCCCACATAATTAACTCCAGCATAAAAATCCAACTTAGTTCCAATCGTGATAGAACAGTTCTCCTTAATAATTCTCTTAATCTTCTTGACAATCACCACCGAAGGAAGGACAGTATCTCTAAACACTCTGTCATTGCGTTCTCTCCATAGTTTCTAGATGACATGAGTGGTAATGATGTTCCACAACAATCTTTCTATAGGGACCTCAACATTTCTCCATTGGGTGAAGAAATTCTCCATATTATCCAGGAAAAACCAACATAACTTCCATCATTGCAAAATAAGACACCAAACTTCCTAGGAGTACCAACATTCGATAGCCAAATGGTAAACTAACTCCTCAACATTCTTACACAAAAAAAAATCTATTAGGGAAAATCATAACTCTCTTTTGGAGATTATCAATAGTAAATATCTTGTTCTACAAAACCAGCCAAAAGAAAATATTAATTTTAGGAATTAAATGTTTATCCCAAACCCGGGCCCAAAAGGGAAGGGGATCTGACTACTTCAACAAAATCTCAGAGACAGAGGCAACATAAAAGATTCTGGAAGGGAGAATCCCCCAAATCAAATCGTCTGCCCTGTTAGTGTCCACTTTCCAAACATTTAGATCTAGCATCAAAGGCTTAAGAGTGATATCAACAATAGAGAGATCAATCCAAGACTGGCTCTCCGAGTAGTCTCTAACCCACAGACCGAATCTCTATAAACATATGTCAATAAAAGGCTGGAAGGAAGGAAAAAAGTTCAAAGGAAAATCTTTAAGCCATCAATCTTCCTAGAATTTGATTCTTTCTATTACCCAAATACCACCTAGCTCCCTTGAAGGTCATCTCCTTCGCTTGTTGGATGCAATTCCAAATAAAAGAACCCTTCACCTTCACAATAGACATCAAAAAATCCAAAATATGAGGGAAAGAGTAGAGATATTTATTGTGGATGATCTCATTCCACTCTTTTTTCTCACCAAAGATCCTCCAAATTTGCTTAGCCAGTAATGCCTGATTGGTAACTTTTAAGGGGTGGATCCCCAAACCTCCCCACTTCTTCGGAGTGCACACCTTGTCCCAAGAAACTAAAGCTAGTCTCTTTCTTTCTTCCACCCTTGACCAAAGAAAATTTCTCTGAATCTTCTCAATAATGTCAAAAAATTTGTCAGGGATCTTAAATAGACTAAGAGCATGGATAGGGAGACTCTGCAGAGAGGCCTTCAAGAGTTGGAGTTTACCAGCTTGACTAAGCAGAGCTCCTTTCTAGCCAGCTAATTTCCTATTGAATCTATCCACAATACCAGCCCAAAAAGAGTTGGGAGGTCTTAAGCCCAAAGGAAGACCGAGGTAAGTGGCATGCATAGCACCAATTTCACAACCAATAATTCTGGAAAATCCATTATGTCTTTCCACCAGCCTATTAATAAAAAGCAGAGAGCTCTTGTTCCAATTTACAATTTGTCTAGTAGCCTGAGAGTAATTGGAAAGAGCTTGTTTAATCATTCTAGCCTCCTAGATGGTCGAAGAGCCCATGATAACAGTGTCATCAATGAATTGCTTGTGGGAGAATGACCCTTAAGAAGAAGGAGTGAGACCCTTGATGGATCCATCAGTCACCAATCACTGAAAATAGTGACCAAGACACTTCGCTAGGATAGAAAAGAGAATAGGGGACAAGGGATCACCCTAATGGAGCCCCTTGGAAGGCTTGAAGAATATGAAAGAGGATCCATTCACAATAAACACAACCGAAGAAGTACTAATGAGCTGGAAAACTAGCTACAAGAGCTTATCACAGAAGCTAAAGGAACAAAGAACCTTGATCAAAAAATCCCAATCCACCCGGTCATAGGCCTTGGAGAGGTTGAGTTTCAACAGAAAACCATAGTTGGAAGAGGAATGAGTAGAATGAATAACCTCGTGCACCTTCATAATGGAATCAAGGATTTGTCTGCCATAGACAAAACCACTCTACTGGGGGGAAATGACATTGGGGAGAATAGCTAGCAATCTAAGGTTGAGAACCTTAGAAAAAAATTTATACACCGAATTTCATAAACTAATTGGCCTGAAGGAATCAATAGAGTCAGCTCTAGGAATTTTGGGAATCAAGACAATGAAGGTAGCATTAATTTCTTTAAGCATAGTTCTTGATCCAAATAATTCTTTCACATCATTGCAAATTTCCAAGCCTACGATGTGCCAAAATATTTAGAAAAAAATAGAGGAAACCCATCTGGGCCCAAGGACTTATCACCCTTGAAGGAGAACACAACAAGCTTGATTTCCTCTGAGGAGGGAATAGCAGTGGGCTTCTTATTAGTAACATCATCCATGATGGATGGGATAGCATCAAGAAGAAAGGCTTAGTAATCTAGGGAAAGCTCATTATCTTTAGATAAGAGGGAAGAGAAGAAGTCAACCATAGCCAAAGAAATATCCTTATCATTACTAACCATGCCGAAATCCAACCCAAGTCTGGATATTCTATTGGAAGCTCTATGTTTAGAAGTAGACATATGGAAGAACCTGTTGTTCTTATCTCCAGCTTTCAGCCATACCGATCTTGACCGTTGTCTCCGGTACTCTTCCTCTTTAGAAATGATATTATGAGTTTTGGCTAAAAGAGTCTCCTCCCTATCCTTGAGATCTTGAGACATGCCCATCTATTGGATCTAGTCTCCTAAATATCATCAAGCTCCCTTTTCAAATCATGTTTTGTTTTAAAAATGTCACCAAAAACTTCCTTACTCCAAGATTTAATATTTTGTTTAATATGCTGGAGTTTTTTAGACACCCTAAACATAACAGTGCCCCGAATGTTAACATTCCACCACCCCCTAATCATCTGCTCAGTCTTCGGGTGATCAATCCACAATTTCTCAAACCTAAAGGGGAGATTACCAGTAGTTTGAATCGAGTCAACAACAAAAGAGATAGGGAAATGATCGAACCCAACCTTTGTGAGAGAAGACAGCGAGAAGCCAAAACTATTGAACCAACCTCCAGAGATCAGAGCACGATCCAAGTGGACTTGGATAAGATCCAAACCATCTCTTTTGTTATACCAAGTGTAATTAACCCCTTGGAGATCAATATCAAAAAGAGCTTTTCTATTAACAAAGTCCATGAGCTCAACTCTACCATCCAGTTGACTCTGGCTATCAACCCCTCCAAACCTCTCATTATCTTTCAAAGGACAGTTGAAATCACCCATAACCAACTTGTTGGGAGAATCCTAGAAAGAGAGTCTTTGATTCTCAACCATCTTCCAATACTTAGCCCTACCAGCTTTAGTATTAGGAGCATAAATATTGGTAGTAACCCATTTGAAATCAGACTTGAGGTGGAAAAATTTGATGCTCAAGCAATTCATATTATCATCTAAAACTTCACCTCTGATATTATTCTGGTTCCAAAAGACAGAAATACCACCCGAGGCCCCATCAAAGCTAGAGCGAGAAACGCCTCCCATTTTTAAGATTCTAATTTTTTCCACTTTTTATTTCACCATCTTGGTCTCCTGAACAAGAATGATATCAGGTTTGTGATCTCTGACCAAATTACTAAGTGTATATTGCTTATGGGAGGCACTCAACCCCCTAATATTCCATGAGATGACTTTCATTTCTTAACCAGGGTACAAACTCCCTAGATGGTCAATTGTTTTCCATCCACAATATCCTTCTTTCTTTCTCTTTCTCTAATCTCTTTGTTTGAAAATCTTCCTTGGGTTTTCTTTCTGATTACACAGTTGTGCCTTATCAGTTGTCCAGATATTGGTTTTGAACATTCTGTTGAAGGTAGCATATAATGAAATGAATCTTCTGAGATAAAACTAAGAATAGTTATTATTTTTCTAAAGTATCTTTAGCATTTAATTTCCTATCGTCAACACTACATTAAAGGGAATAGTAAGAAGCTTTCTCTTGGCCGGCTTAACTTTATAGTAAGCACCCCTAAAGTTGTTTCCCAAACTTTATATTGTCTTGGATACAAATTCCTACATTTTAGACTTCAATAATACAAAAATGCTTTAGAACATGAAAAAGTATCTTTTTAGAAGTAGGATTCAATAAAATGATGCAATAGGGTGAATGGTTGAGTCATAGTAATCCAAAAATATTAGAGAAGTTTGTCATTTTCATGGTAAATTCGATGATTACATCCATTTCGAGATCATTGAACTATGCACTTTCATTATCATGTCTTATCCATATGATGCATCTAATGAGTTAATATCATTCATCCATGTTTTATTGAAATTATCCCATAATTTATCAATTTATAGTTGAATCTTAATTTATCTATATTATAATTAAAAATCCCATTAGACTAACCAACACCAGATTGTTTTCTTGATAACAAAGAAAGTTTAGCTAAATAGAGAAATAATTAACAAGGCCAATGTCACAAACTAATCTAAAGTATCCTATAAGTCCTATTATTTTCTCGTGTGACAAAGATATGAGTAAATTCATCATGTAAATGAACATCAAGTGTTTTCTTCTAGTATTTAATAAGTTATCATTGTAGTATTGGGTATGTCTATCCTGGCTCCCACTCTAGATTTATAGTAAGGATGAAGAGGAAACATAACAAAATATTCATATTAATTTTTTATTTTTTTGATATCTTTGACCAATACCTATAAATTTTTTATAAGAAAGAATGATAGAAATGAATCTTGTCCATAACTTGTTTCAATCTCCTCATTTTTCTCTCTCCTTCCATCAAACTACAATAAGCATTGTGTCACATATTAATCTATTTTATCTATTTACTTATACCATCAAAATAAATGACTAAGAGAATGACATTTAAGGAGCTATCAACATACATACCTCAAGAAAATGCAAAAGGTTTTTAAACCATTTTTTTTTGCTTTAAACCTTAATACTTTAATATTGACAAACAAAGTGAAATAGATAAAGAAAACTCAAAGGAATCTTTTGTGGACCAGAACTAAAGAGAAGTTGATAATTGCTTTACAAATTTAAATATAAAATTGAATTCAATAGCCATATGTGTGTTCATGAGATTTCCTCAATTACTCTTGTTAGTTGGTGTTAGTTGTTAAATGCTAGCTTTTTGTGGTGGATAACGTAATATGATCAATTTTTTTTTTCTTTGAGGATAAAATATTCTTTCTTATATGCATGAATTGATTGGCCTTGTAATTTGTTGAATTTTGAGAACTTTAATGTTATTTCATTTCCTTCAATGATAGCACTATGGCTTTGCAAATTCTCAATTTTTTATTTTTTATTTTTTATTTCATAGTTAACATGATCTAATCTAACCTTCTTATTCAAGTTTAGTGTTTGAATATTTGATGTTTATGGTAGGTATTTGCTTATTTTGAAATATCTTGAAACATGTTATCTTCTGCTTCTTATTTACAATCTAAGCTTAAAACTAGTTTCATTCTATTCCAGAATATAATTTATATTTCTTTTTCAAATCTTGTATTCATGTAGTCTACCCTTTATAATCCAAAATGTTGAAATGAGAAAGCAAGTAAAAAATAAGATTTTTCCTTCCCAATCTTAACTTTCACTGAAATAGCAAAGGGCTACCATGTGAAGTTTCAAAAATTATCTTCATTGACTTAGATCCAACATGGCTATGACCTAGCCATATAGAACCTTGGGAGTGACATACTTCACACTTTCAAGAGAGAGATTTTTTTATCTTTGAATCAATTTTATTGTATTATGTAAACATCATGACTCATATATACCTAGTGAGATAATTTGGATACAAATTTCATGGGTCATTTTCTTAGGGGTGACATTATTAGTTTGCACTAGATCTTCAATAATAGAATCACTTGTCCTACTAAGACTATATAAGGCCCTTATAGGAAATGAAAGTACTCCTATAATAAATGTGATATGACACTAGATAGACATAAGCATTCATAGAGGGAATAAAATCAAAACCCTAGCATAGAAAAAAAATACATCCTTCCTAAACCATAATATTGATGATATTAAACTTTTAAATCAACTAAACAAATTATATTAGCCATAATTATTAGCCTTTGGACATTTTGTTTTTTGATGGAGAGTTTAGGAACCCGATACAGGACCACACATGTAACTTCTTCAGCTTAGAGCCAAGGACTAAGGGGCATCCATGCCGCCAAAGTTGCCTAGGGCACAATCCTAACCTCATCCCTTATGATGTCGGAGCCTTGCACTCAATAAGACTTGATGCTTGGTGGGCTCGTTGTGAGCAATTCAACTTCACCAATAGACCAAGGGCCAAATGAATCTACCATTATAAAATTTGTAATGAATCAAGTATAAGAATATAAGATTCTTAATATCTCCATGGTTAAAAAATATTTTAAAAATGGACATGTGGCATATGATATTTAGTCTTTGCTAGCATTTTCTACTCGTAAAACTAGAGAAAAATTATTTAATTCCTATTTTATCAAAAGAATTTTTTTCTTTCCTATTATTTTGATTGAAGGGGGAAACGGGTTTTGAAGGGACTAAAAATCCCATTACAAATAGATTTTGAAAGGGATCTAATACCCAACTGAAATAGATAGTTGCAGGAAGTAAACCTTATTAGACCAGTAGCTAACCAACAACAAAAAAGACATAACCTAAAAATATATCATTGTATGAAGCACTAGGTAAAACACAAGCCTAAAGTAGCAACCCTGTTAGATTAGGTGAAATACTAATCTCCCAAGAACACCTGCATGCAAAGACTGCTACAAGAATGAAGACAGAAGAGAAGGCAGAAGCTATGGCGGCCAAAAGGCCAGAGACAGGAAAATCATTGTGATAGAAAAAGCTTCTATTAACCAAATGAAATTACAATACAATCTCTTTATGAATTACAAAGCGGTGAATCCTTATAAAGGATACCGAAACCCTAAAAGGGAAACTTCTAAGAAAAGAAAACTTTCCTAAGTCTAACTTAAGCAAAGAGTAGATAAAATAATAATTAACTAATTTAATTATTAGCAATACTCGACTACTCTAACACCCCCCCTTAAGTGTAACTTAGGGAGAAGCAAAAAAAGCTAAACTACTGCAGAAAGCAGGAAAGATGGGTCCCGGCAACTAGGCCTGATCAGGTACCCAAAACAAAAAGCAAAAGATGTCCCAGAGAAAGGAACAAGAAGAGAGCAAGAAGCTCCTCCGAAGCATGTCTGAAAACTTTGTCAGAAGATACTGCTGGAACCCCCACTGAAGTGCATGACCAGGTAGAGAAGACAAGTGTCTGAAGAGCTGATCAATCGAACCAGGAAGCAATAGAACCAACAGGTGAACCCCCCCATAATGCTAAACTGGGAGAGGTGACAGGAACACTGAAATGCGATGCCAGAAACAGCTGCAGAAGAAGAACCAGGAACACCAACAGTGCAACAGAAGCACACACACAGGATAAAGGGCGGTGTCATAGACACAGTCTACATGGGCTAATGTCATGGAAGGTACACTCACTTGACAAGAGTGGATGCGCCTATAGTGGCAAATGCATCAAAATCCCCCCATGGCACTTTATAACTGAGTGCGAATACTAAAACTGAACCAGGTGAAAAAGATCCCAGAAATGCAGAAGAGGGCACTTTATCTTAGTGCGTTTACAGAACAAAGATACATCAGAAAGAGCATGCAAGCTCAGAAGTCAGAAAAAAGAGTGCACTAAGAAACCAGAAGAAGAGATCCCCGGACCTGTAGAACCAAGCACACCACCAGAGGGCATAAAATGCATAACTCGGAGGAGTGAAAACCTGGAGCAGAATCTAGAAAAAATACCTCTGCCACTGAATAGTACACAGAATCAGCTTTCCGACGATATCTCGTTTGCCGAAAAAGGAGTCCGGATGAGCCAGATATGACTCCCGGAAGGCAAAAAGAGATATCAGACTTCAACAGCAAAAAACACTGTTGAAACGGTGGAACCAAAAAACCTAACCTCCACCATCGAAAAGTTCTCGGAAAGAGCTTTTCGACGATATATGGAAGTCAGAAAAAGACCCCCGGATGCTCAAGATAGAGCGAAAAACATCCAGGTAGGTCAAAAGGGCCCCAAAAGGCAAAAAACTACGCCCTTGGGGCTAAGAAACTGGGCCCCTGGGCGCCATGTGACCCCGCAGGGGGCTGGGGCGGAGCCCCCGGTCACCCATGTGACCACCCGTAGGGCTAAAGCTGCCCCGGGCGGCGCGGGGGGCGGCGAACGGAGGCTGAGCGGCGCAGAGGGGGCGGCCCGGCGGAGCGTCGGCGGCGGGGAATGCCCGGTGGCGGCGCGGTGGCGCTGAGGCCGGGCGCGGGTGGCGCCGGGGTGGCGTGGTGGCGCTGAGGCCGGGCGCGGGTGGTGCCGGGGTGGCGCGGCGGCGGCCCAAACATTTGCATTGGCTGCGTTAAAAATAACGCAAAAAATCATTAAAAAATGATTTTTTTT
The DNA here is from genome assembly GCA_027943335.1 of Chamaecyparis obtusa. Classification (NCBI taxonomy): domain Eukaryota; kingdom Viridiplantae; phylum Streptophyta; class Pinopsida; order Cupressales; family Cupressaceae; genus Chamaecyparis; species Chamaecyparis obtusa. The sequence continues at coordinate 657,017 of BSBK01004748.1, read as the reverse complement.
TAATTTTTTTTTTCGATTTTCGAGCCGTACGGCCCTAGGAGGCCAAAAATTTTCTCCCAGAAGTCACAGTGGCCAAAAACTGCAAACTTTATATGATTTTTGACTTTCCCGGACCTTCTGAGCGCAATGGCGGCGTCCGTTTTTGCTCAAAATACTCTCAAAAAAAAAATTTCTTTTTTGCAGGCAAAAAAGAAACAAAAAATAACGTCTTGCTTCTGAATCACTTCAACAAAAATACGAATAGCGAGCAGCAAGATGGCTCTGATACCATGTTAGATTAGGTGAAATACTAATCTCCCAAGAACACCTGCATGCAAAGACTGCTACAAGAATGAAGACAGAAGAGAAGGCAGAAGCTATGGCGGCCAAAAGGCCAGAGACAGGAAAATCATTGTGATAGAAAAAGCTTCTATTAACCAAATGAAATTACAATACAATCTCTTTATGAATTACAAAGCGGTGAATCCTTATAAAGGATACCGAAACCCTAAAAGGGAAACTTCTAAGAAAAGAAAACTTTCCTAAGTCTAACTTAAGCAAAGAGTAGATAAACTAATAATTAACTAATTTAATTATTAGCAATACTCGACTACTCTAACAAACCCTAAGCTAAAAAACATCAAAGAACAAGGTAAACAAAGGTACCCTTAACCTTGAATATAGTAAATTATGGATTTCATAGGAACCCATAACATGATAAGGGGTTTTGACTGGATCCTCTAACCATAATAACTAACCACTAGAGAATTAACAGTATCACACCAGCTAAAATCTTGGGTTTTAATGAGGAACCTGCAACCTTAAGATGAACATTAAATGAAACCTTCCCACAATAATTAGTTGAGAAGGAGAAACTATGGTTTTTAAAGGTTCCCCAAACTAGCAAAGAGGGTTTTGAAAGGGTAACCACAACCATCAGAGAAAAACTAGCACAAGAAGTTCACCCAAGAATCTCCATCTAAAGAACACTCCTTCTTGCCTCAATAGGGAAAGATGCCACCTCAATAGGAATAGTTTTTTATTAGAGGAAAATAGGTTTTGAAGGGGCCCCGAAACCCTTTACAAGATGGTCAAAAAAGATTTTCAACAAAGAACTCTAAGAAGGTACAAATCAAGACCACAACAAGGGTTTTGTAATAGGCTCCCTCGACCTAGACCAAACAAAAACCAATAGCCCAGAAGCTTCCAGCGGACATCAAAAATAATTCCTTCCCGCATAGGTCCAACTGTCAACATAGAAAAGCCCAAGAAATGTCAATTCTTCCCCTTATGGGACCGAAGGGACATATCAAAAGAGGGCTGAAGATTAGGTTTTTTCTTTTTGCCTTTCATAGAAGTCCACCCATCTTCTACTTTCTCAGCCATATCCTTCGAAGATGACGAATCAAGAACTGAAGCACCTGCAATCAGAGAGACATGGGAAAGTCCCAGGATAGGGCCAGAAGAATCCAAAGGAATAGCGTCATTAGCTACCAATCTAGAGTGATCCAACAAAGCTATATCAGATAGAGGAACAGAGGCATCACTTCCAATAGAACCCCAGACAATGGAATCCAAACAATGAGGCAATCCATGGATGGGATCGGCACTCGGGGGAGAGCCAGCTTCAGCCCCTGGAGGCACAGAGGCCTCCGTAGTCTCCTGATAAGAAGAAACAACCTGAGAAAAGCTTCTAGTAGCTGAGTCTTTCACAATAGAGAAGTGTTGGGAGGAGGCCCTCTTCCACCAAGAAGCATGTTTTTTGATAGTTTTAAAACAACGTCTACATCTGAAGGGGAGTCCTTCATAATCCAAAGATTGGATCCATGATCCTTTGGGATGCTTCAACTTAATTTTTTTGGAAGACCCTTGCAATAATCCAAATCAACTAGTATCCTTGCATAAGTGGAATGAAGAATGTCTTCAGATTCCTCATCAATCATCAGAAAATCCTCAAGAGCTTCACCCACAGCCTTGAGTAGAGAATCTACCCAAAAATGGAGAGGAAGGTTGGGAAGCCTTGCCCAGGTAGGAACCTTGGAGAAAGTCTTAGAAGAGGCATCAAAGTCAGGATGACAAGGCTTCATCATGAGCATGAACCTATCATCCCAACTAAAGAAATTATCGTAGAGAATCAAGTTCCTATCAGCAATATTCTCAAACTTGGCTATGAAGAAACCCCTTGTCAGAGGGAAAATGTGAACAGAATCTAAGATGATCGGATCCCACTAGCGTGTGATCCAGGCATGCAGCTCAGAGAGACAAGGCCAGAAGCCCTTGAATCTGTAGATTAAACCATGCCCTAAGAAGACAAAGGATGCTCCTTCTATGTATTTCACAACCTCTTCATCCAAAGAGAGGAATAGAGGCTTGGAGACACGGAGAGGAACAACACCCCTGTGTTTGGAGGCCAGAGAAAGACAAGATGCAGACGGCAAGCATTGAGAGGAGCTCCCAGGAACAGAACTGACGACCCCAGCCTACAACAAGGAGCTCGACGCCCGAAGGCCAAGAGAAGGAGGAGTCTGGGCAGGAGCATCCTCCGCACCCCCATTCAAGACCAGAGAAATACCGCGGGAAGGAAGCCTACTACCACCAGCAGCGTCAATGATGAGCTCTGCAATGGGAGGCACATGAGTAGCCTTCAAAGCAGCTTCAGCAGTGGTGACGACGTTAGCAGAGGCCGTTGTGGGAGCCCTAACAACGTCGAAAGAGCCTTTAATCGCAAATTTTTTACCTCAATAGGAATAGTTAACATGAAACACACTTGAAGAAAAATCACCATCTTGATGACACGCACTTTTGAACTGCCAACAACTAGGAAGAAGCTCATAGAACAACCCATAATTTCTCCAGAAAAATAATTCTTCACCTCCATAGAAGAAATCTCCACCTCAATATAAGTCATAAAAGAGGAAGGAGTCGCACAACAAGCCAAAACCAAATCACAACAGAACTAGAAAAGCCCACCTTAATAGGGGGACACTATTACTCTAAAGGAATACCACAAATAAACCACCAAAGATTAAAAAAAAGATCCCACCAGACCAAAAAAATAAGAAAGCTCCTAGCTCCAAGCAGGAAGACCAAACCCCAAAACACCCCCTAAACCAGAAATCACCGAAGACCAAGATGACCCTTCAAAATTTCCAGCATCCGCCTGACCTTCAATAAAAACAACCCCACTAAAAAATTCCACTAACAACACACAAGAAGGGCCACCACAAACTGTCAAGAGGAAAAACCTCTTCTCAAAACATAAGGAAAAATAACTGTAGGAGAAGAACCAAAAAAGCTTTAACAAGAAGCATAAACCTCCAACCCAACAAGAGGGATCCACAAAAAAATATAAGGAACGAAAACCCTGAGCCACCACAAAAGATGACAACAAAGGAAAGGCCCACTAGAAACCAAACAAAAATATATAAGCTCTACTGAGAAGCACTGAATCCCACAAAGATCACCAACGAGCACACCAAGAAGGAGGATGGAGAAGAAGCATCCACATTCAACCACCAGTCACCAAGGAAAATAAAGAAACTACAAGGGTGAAACTGTAAAATACCATTGCCCAAGGAGAAGGCAACCCATAAGCAATGAACGAAGGACTTAGATGAAACCCAACATGTAGGAGGTTGAAAGACTTTGTGAAGTGCATAGCCCATGCAAGAGAACATGCTTCTAAGAGCCCGCATCTTATCGACCCACTTCAACAAGAACAAACTCAGTTGTAACACAACAAGCCATGTGAACCCCAAAGACAGAGAAAGGTTGGAAACTAGAAAAAAAAAAGGCCAAATCTCTTGAAGGAAACCTCGATAGACCATTTAAAAATGAAAAAACATTGTCAGAATAAGCCCCATTTGATCCATAGTTGAAAAATTCATGCACTGGACTAGAATAGTATTTTCCTTAGCCACACATTAAGATCATCTTCATCCTCTTCCCCTTCCTCTAATATCCTTGCACCACTCCCATGTGTGCCTTTGACCAACCTCTCCTCATTTTAAAAATCATTGCAACTATTGCCACTCAACTTATATTTCCTATTATTTGTTAGGTATATATAATGTATGTGAATATAGTGATTGTGGTGTCCATATTGTAAATCAAATTATAACATGCTTTTAAAGCTCTAGTGGTACTGTGTTTCTCTATGATTCCTCTCATCCAATTGAGTTCCTTTTATTAAAAATCTATTATTACTCTTGAAACACTCACAAATTTAAATTTACTAAATTTATATCTTTTCGCATGACCTTCAAATCCTCATCTCCCTACTATTTTATAAATATCATAATCACAATTCTTGTATTACCATGAATGTTCAATTGCATTGTAATAAATCATAGTTTTACTTTTACATAAACAAATTTTATTATCCTCTATCTAAAAGGAAATGAGGTGAGTAAAACATTTGCCTACACCAATAGAATGAGTAGAGATTGAAATTGTTGTCTTCAAATCTTTAAAAATTGGATCATTAGATGTGAATTACAATAACTTAAAATTAAATATATGAAATAAAGATAAACTCACATCAACATACTTAGATGTGAAAAACAATTCTGGGACAAAAATGCCTTTTTTCAAAAAAACATTTTTTTTTTAATTAGTAGTCAAAATATGGTTGCAATAAAATCCTAGATAATCTCATTAATACGAGTCTTCAATAACCATGAAGATTCTAGAATGAGTCATGAAGCATATCTATACCTATAAACAAACTTAATATTAGTCGACACAATGTACAAGTACCAAGGTTTTGCGAGTACAATTTGTTTCTTCAAAGATTATTAGTTAGAGTATTAGATGTACATTTAGATAAATTAATTAAATGTGCAAAATAATAATAAACTCATAATAGCATATTTATGTGGGAAAATTCCCTTGGAGAGAGAAATCTCAAACCAAGAAGAGAATGCTTTTTATTATTAGTAATCAAAGTGTGGCTACAATACAATCTTAAAGTCAAGCTCATTAACAAAACTTTTTGAAAATAAAAAGGGTTCTAAAATTACTCCAAAATTAATACCCTTAAAATAACCTAAATCTCACTCTACAAAATTCATAGGTATTACATTCATATTATAATGCAATGAAGAAGTTATCTTGACACACTAACACATAGAATTTCTACATGGAAAAAATATAGCTTCTATGTTCTTACCATAACACTACTTGAAATGCCATCCGTAAAACCTTGAATAAATCTCCTTTAAAGAAATCATTTTTTTATTTTTAATCTATTCAAGGGTTCTTCTAGTTTGACCATGAAATATCTGACCTATGCCTCCTCTATTACAAAGGTGGTGATAGGATAGGAGGCGATGGACAACATTTCCTATTTTGAATTAAAAGGTCTTATTTTGAAGTTTAATCACTTTTAGCTATTGACTTTTCGCACTACATTCTAGAGTTTGAAGAAATGGAACCATATATTCTCAAGTAGTGTTGAGATTTATCCCTATGTGCATGGCTTATTTGTTAATTATTTTAGCTATGCTAAAGATTGAGATGATGTTCTATTAATGGGGTTCTCAAATTGGGGTTACATGATGTTTCCATTTTCTCTTGGAACCTACTAAGTTTCCCCTTGTCTAGGTAAGGCTACCCTAACTTACCCTTCATTTATAGTGCAACTCTATGTACAAAATTATTAGTAATACACTAGTTTATTATCTCAAAGTGGGACCTAATCCTTTTTTTTTTTTTCCCATACTTCCTATGCTAGGACACTTGTAGATTCATAACATTCTAAGCCATTTCTTACTAAGATTTCACTAATGGTGGGTGAGATTGAAATTGGAGACAAATTCTAAACAATTCAAGTAATCTATTTTTAGTGCATACATTTTTTTTATAAGGAAAATTTAGTCTCTTCTAGCCCACATGGTTGTTGTTATAATTCTTCTCCCACCTAGTGGAAGGATGTTGACCAATACTATCTCATTTTTTTTCTACTAATTTATATTTTTGGTGAGTATCTTCTGTAGATTTAGCACCTCCCTCCTACTTGTGTGCCTATTTTGGTGGCTCCTACCCCTATTCGTGCTTATATGGCCCCTTTTGTAGCCATTTCCGATACTCCTTTGACTTTTGGCCTCGTTCTATTAATTTTTTCTAACTCTACATTCCTAAATTATGTGGTCTCCCCTCCAAATTTGATGGTCCATCTATCAAACTCTTCTACTGCCTTAGATGATTCTTTCGACACTACTCCTCTAGCTTCTCCTTGAAAATATATTTCTTCTTGAATTGTTGTTAGTCGTGATAAAAGAGCCAATTCCCATCTTTGTAAAACACCCAGATTATTCTCTTGGGTCCATTGTTGGATATAGAATCTGATTTGCAATTTAATTTTTATTCTTCTTCCTTTGTATGGATCATTTTGGTGTGTTTTTATATCTACTATGTTGTTATTTTTGTTTACCTCTTGGAAAATCTTGTTGTTGTTTCCTTGCAATGACCATTTGTTTTGATGGTATACTTTTTATGTGTAATAGGTCGCAGTCTTTCCCCATTTACTTATATATAATGTTTTTTTATATCTCTTTTAACCAATATGCTTTAAATAAATAAAACAACTTAACTAAAATTAAAGATAAAAGATATGTACCTTCCTTCTCTTTAATTATCTTGTTAATTTATTGTATGAATATATCTTATTTAACTTTGCATTAAATAAATTTAATTTTAAAAAATGACATCCATTTTGTCTAATTACTTTGGAAAAAAATATTAAGTGTCACTATAATCAATGAAGAAAATATTTAACTCTATACTTTGTGTGCTTTCTAAAAAAAAAATTTTGGGGGGGGGTGGCGGGGGGATTAATATAGAAACATGAGGTATATCTATTTTATCATTTTTCTTGGGACATTATTTTATTTATAGTGAATTAAAAAATAAAAACAATATTCTAGATTTTATTGTGTAGTTTAGTTTACGTAATATAGCTTATTTACAAATGTGTGGATATCCCTCTTAGATGTGCTTTTAATTTTTTGTATAGTAGAGCGATATATATTTCTTTCCAAAAATAATTATCATGACAAAATGTGCCTCTCTACAATGAGTGTGTTTTGCTGATGAAGTGCCAACAATTGTAGTTTAGGAGGTTGCAAAAGTTGAGATTGCCAACTTGTGTGTATTTTTTGCACAACTCATGAAATTAAACTTTATAATAAAAAATAATAGCCAAATTAAAGGTTAATGCAGAATTCAATTTTTTTCATACACACAAAACACATAAGTTTAATTGTATATATTAATATTTAAATATTTTATATTCCTGTAACATTGAATCTCAAGAAAAGAATATGGAAAATGGCCTAAAAGACTAAGATTAATCAGAATATAGAATTAACATGTTATAGTTAGGTATTATAATACTCTATAACATGCAAGATTGACCGAGGATTATAGATGCCCATGACAAAGGAACTCTATGAAAGCAAAAGAGAGATCAACAATAAGAGAATAATATTATTCTAATAAGGATGCAAATGATACAATGATATGTAATTAATACAATATCATTATACAAAGGGGGCCCAATAGTAAGATAGGTTAAGGTGAATATAAGATGGTATAAGATTATGGGATGTGTCTTAATAAAGTGATAGCTTGTGATCCACATAAGGTGAAAATTTGATAATGTGATATATGTCCACTAAAAGTGGGAAGGTTCCTATGTGTTCCCTATGAGAACCTAAGTAACATGTATAAATAGAACCTAGGTGTCAAACTACACTAGGTATAATACCCCTTTTACGTCGACAAACAATAATGAGAAAATTTTCTGAAATAAAACAAAATATAGCTAAAAATGAAATGTCAACTGTAGAAAATGCTCCAAACAAAACATTATAATAAAAACATTTGCAAACCTGAATTATGATGGACTGGTGACCATATTCTAATATCCTCCATAAATTATACTAATAACTAGAAATATTGCATAGAATATATCATCACTCATACCAAATTATTTTTAAATACACTCATTTAGGCTATTCTGACTTCAAGCAACTAATAAATATTTGCTTTGATACTATGAAAGAAGACATGGACTAAGGGAGGAATTCAAAAATTCAACTTTAATTTGAAAATACATTCAAAGATTCAATTTATAAAAAAATATACAATAAATTTATAGACATTATACAGAAGTAAAGTTGTTTAATAAGAATATGAACTTACAGCTATTTGTTTCAGTTTTATCTCAGTCTAGCTTTATAGCACTAGTTGGATTTTTCGGCTTTTATGTTTTGGAAATTTGTGAAGGTACTGAACAAGAATGCTCACTCTTTGGAGTACCTTTGATACTTTATGGGTTTAATTCTGTTTTGAACTTATTATCTGTTATTACTTAATATTATTAATAGAAATCCTTGAACTTCAGACCCTTATAGATAAAAAAAAAAAGAATATAAACTTACAATTTTTAAGAAAGTGAAACAAATAATTTGAAATAAAACTACATAGACAATGCTTTTAAAAGAAATTTAATTTAATTCCAGATGAGAGAGCTTTGAAGCTTGGGTGTTGAAAGATATTTCCAAAGCCTACCAGCCCCATAGAATGTTGCTGTGGAAGTTTCACAGTGCAATTGTTCGCTGGCATATGTGAATATAAAGCTATACGCCATATGGCAATAATCGTCGCTCATGGAATATACATGCCATAATACGGGATATACGTTTCCTGGACGAAGACCTCTATGCTATTTGTTCTTTTCCTTAAAGAATACATGCAAATTACGAATTGACTGAGTAAACCACAAGCGACCTTTTACCATATAAATCGGGAACTAGACTGAGAGTTTCCCACAATCAATTTTGCTATCTGATCAATCATTTTTGCTATCTGATCAATCATGTATACCACAGTATCTATGGCGGCCTACAGGCGGGTCTGTGCAGCTGGAACAAGTGCGGTTCGATTCCCACCGCCTGATGAGTACTCCGCTTATCTCTTACTTGATGATGATGAAGAAACTACATCTGTCTCCTGCCTTGGAGGAATTTCCAAGCAGCGAGGACTGCCATTTCCCCAAGACAAATGCATAAGAATCCGTTTCGATGCTGAAGATTCCTGCCGAGCGTATTTCATTCCTGTTTTGGGCCAACCCATCTCCTCTCATTGCTACTACGTCGTGGCAGCCGAGGGAAAGCATAAAGGGTAAGAAATTGTAGCATGTCTTTATCAGGATTGAACCTTCATATTGTTGTCTATGCATGCGTTATATTTAGGTATGTTTTTCATAGATAGAATTATAATTTTAAGGGGATTGTATTATCAATTTTAAGTATGCTATCAATATAAAGTTTTAATGTTTCGAAGACGGCTTTGAAATCTACTTTGAATTCAATCTATCAGGTTTTTATAATTTATGAGAATAATGTGGTTGTTTCTGGGTTTGATTGTGTAAGTATTTTTAACATCGACGTTTCGAATCACATTCTGTGATTCATCATCAGAATGCAAGAGAGTAGCAGGAGTATAAAAAAAATTTATGCTCCTGCTAATCTCTTGCAATCTGATGATGAAACACAAAATGTGATTCGAAACGTTGATGTTAAAAATTCTTACACAATCAAACTCAGAAACAACAACATTATCTACTTTGAACCCAAAACAAAACATTAATTCCAATTCAAATTATTTTTTCTTTCTTTTTGCAACATCATTTTGGTGTGATTAAGATTCAATGTACTCAAACTTCATGTTTATAGAAAACCTTTTGAATACATTATAGGAGCAGCATAATTACAGTTTACATCAATAAAATAAGAATTGAAATCTACTTTGAGCCCAAAGACGAAATCTGAACTCCAGTTCAAACAAGCCTTTTGTTTAAAAACATAAAGCATAGAAGATTGTCATGGCTCTGTATTAGCATCTAGCATAGAATAAAAAGAAAACTGTGCGGCAATTTGAAGGCGAGACACCTAAGATGGAGGAGCAAGAAGCTTGAACAACCTGAACCTAGAGAAAATCCCTCGTTAGATGCATATAGACCAGCACATATGTATTTAAATGAAACAATTCAAAAGTAGGATTTGATCAACCCACATCATTCATCACTCGTATGACCAAATCAGGCTTCAAATGTACCAATTGAATTTTCTTGAGAATCTCCAAACCTTCGTCAACAAAATCATTTTGTGTATATCCTGAAATCCTTGTATTCAATGAGATCACCACATCAAATTGAGGAATATTGCCCAACATCACCCATGTGCCATCTGCACTTGTCCACATTTCTCTTCTATTTCTTGCAATGTATTGGCAAATACCTAGTTTCTATTATGATTTATTGATGGATCTCTATACACCACTAAAGCTCAAAATTTGGCTCATGTCAAAGATGACGTTTGCAAAGGTTCCTGAATTTGGCTTTACACCTACCAGTTATGTTTGTTTACAAAGATGTGACGCTTTCTCGATGAGTCCAATTTGTTCACATCCAACAAATATTACAGTCCGTAGCACCTAGCCATATTATCTCCATGCAACCCTGGCTTACCTGGATTGCACAATATCCAGAAAATGGATTTGTTAAAAAAGTTCTTGAAAATATTGTATCCCCTGGTTTGTTTAAAAGATCCCAAAGGTCAAGAAAATGTTATTAATGCACCTATAAATCTTGCTAGGGAAAATTATGACACACTATTTGTGTAGGCCATTAGAAGAGCCTGCGAATTCTTATGCCGAGATGTGTTTCAGCATCACGGTCGTCTCTGTTGAGAAAAAATTCTTGATGTGTTTCACATAGAGGGCGTCCATGCCAATTTAGTGACTACCTTTGTTGCAAGTAATTCACCAATAGCTACTTTAATATAGATTAATGGGAAATTTTTTCTTGTGTAGTTTTTCTCAAAAATATATGCAATTGGAGTATATATATTTATAGATTGACATGTTCGAAGGGCATGATATTGAAAGCTATGTCATCATCTCACTTTCTAGCATTACCTTTCTCATAATACACTGAATATCTACTTGTGGGTGTTTAGCAATCATATACATGTGTGACTAGCTAATTGTAAGTTGATGGACAACATGTTTTTCAGTTTCTAAAACTGTGAAGGACATTCATCCCAGATCTTTGCAACCCACTAATCCATATCAACGTATGAAGATAATCTCCTCGAAGAAGTATTTATTCACATCAAAGTGCATAGCTACTCATGGTTTCCCTCCTAGACACTTGCGTACGAAGGATTGGACTGCTGAAATCAACGACATGCGTGGTTATCCTGGAAGACTTGCTTATGTTGAAGGGGAAAATACTGACCTGAGAGCACAACTTCCCTCCTTTGATCTCTCTATCTTTCAGAGAAAGTCACCTATTGTTATAGTTGGGGAGTGGTACTGCCCATTTATCTTTATCAATGAATTGGGTACCAAATTGGGGGATCCTAAGAAGCAGTTAATGGAGTGTCCTTTCTACAAGATGGTTCTACAGAAGTTTTGGGAGGAGATATATTCTACTCAATGTATGACAGGAAAAGATGTTGATGTGGAAAAAACATTAACGATAGAAGAAGTGCTATTGTTTGGAGAAGATGTAACTGAGCAAATCAGAGATAACGATGGAAGTATTTTGTTTAAAGGTCTGGGGAGGCAATCAGGACAGACTACTGGTGTGAAACTTAGCTGGCCCATCATTGCCAAAATGAGGGCAGATCAAGATAGGTATGGATTAAAACAAGGAGGAGGAGATGTAAGGGTGAAGAAATCATTTAAAGGCAGTGGGAATGAAGGAAAATTTGCTTGTTATGTTGTAGTGGAAAGATATGTATTGAAAAGAAAGGATGGAAGCATTGCACTTACTTATTCATTCAGAAATTCAAATCAAATAAAGGAGAAGTGGGAACTTTGAAGGGACAAGACCTAATTGTTTTTATGTTTTCTATTTTGTTTGTGGGGAGATGCAATTGAAATCATGGTGCTTCATGATATCTTACAGCATGGTTATATGTGAGATTTCATCCATGAGAAGGAAGAGCACATCTAAAATGAGTGGTAGTCTTTTTTCTATTTAGAATATTAGAGTATTTTTTATTTTTATTTTAAACTTTTTATTTGTAATTAATGATTTGTCTTTTGTAGTTTTGAATTCAGTATTATTTTGGTATCTATAATATGAACTTTGTTGTTAAATCAAATGTTCTTTGATTCTAATAATTTTTATTATTTTAATAATTCAATGTTTTGACCTAATTAAAAAAGATTTTTTTAGATATGATTACAAGAAACACAAAACCCTTGAACATTAGAAGTTATAGAGGACAAGAAATACATTATGATAGAAGCATTCATATTACAGATTTTTATGTCAATTAGCTAATTTTAAACTCCAATTGAACTTCAATTTTTAAACTTTTCGTATGATATGTATTTTTATCTAATGATTTGTCTATACACATTATACTAGACTTTGTACCTAATTTCATTATTATTTGTTATTATCTGTCAACAATTTTGGTTGTAAGAATTGTGGGTGGTAGGACAACTTGTTTTAGTCTACCATCTTAGTTTTATCTTCTATGTACTCTTCCTTTCCTTATGAATAAGAGTTTAGTGGCTTGTCACTTTTCTTTTTAAATAATAGTAATATTTGTATTTCTATATATTAAAAAGGTATTCATTAGACAACCTTATATCATTTATCTAATTAACTTTCAAGAGCCACTATACTTTATTATTTAATTAAAAAAAGGTTCAATTTGTTGAAAAAGGATTTAGAAACATGAAGAGCAATAATTGGAATGAAATGTACAAAATAAAAAATAAGAGACAAACAGTGAAAATGTAACACACAAATTTATAATGGTTTATCAATTGGCTATATCCTCTTTCTACAGGGGAATTTTATATTAATATTTTTTTTTAGAATACATACAATTGTAACAAATATCTTAGATAGATAAACTTATCTATACAACAAGTAGTTAAAAGACATCACAAATACAATGCCAAGGGATAGTTTATGGTGGTAAAAATACATGATGTCCTTTGGACTTCATTAACTAACAATCTCTCACATGAAGACCAATTACTACTATAACTGATTAGAGATATTCCCCTACCTTGTTCCTAGTGTCACATCTTGACAATGTCAAGATCTTGACAAAACTTGAACTTCTTCCATGAAACAATATTTGTTAATGCATTAGTTAGATTTTCTTTTGTATCTTGATCTTCTCAACTTGTAGCTCGCCTTCCTCAAGCACACTTCGAATGAAATAAAATTGTACCTCAATATGTTTTGCACCATTGTGAAAAACTGCATTCTTTACCAAATGGATAGTACTATTACTATCACAAAACAAAATGGAACCATGTTGTTTACAATCCCACTCACCAAACAATGGTTGCAACCATATCATCTATTTTTCTCATTTGGTGAGAGAAATATATTTAGCCTCTATTGTAGAAAGTGCAACCACATCACTACTCTGAAAAACATAAATACATAACCGCTAGTTGATATTTTCTTGTCTAAATCACCAACCATATCAGAATAAAAAAAATCATGCAACGAAGCATTCTTCCCACCAAAACATGAAACAAAATTAGAAACACCTTTGAGATACCTCGAAATCCATTTAAATTCATTCCAATATGATTTTTTTGGGTTACTCATAAACCTAATCACCACCGCCCCTACATGTGCAATGTCAGGGCGAGTGCACACCATTGCGTACATGAGACTATTGACAGTTGAAGAATATGGAATTCCCTCTATTTCTTCTTATTCTTCTTGTACTTGGGATACACGGTAGAATATAAAAAGTCTCATTAAATACTTGAGTGAGTGCACAAAGATGGGGAAACCAAAAAAAGGGTATAAGATGCAACTTTTTTTAAAAAAATCAGCAAACTCTAAAATTTGACAAGAAATTGAAGATAATTAGACTCAAAATTTAAATATGTGACAAGAACAAGAGATGTATTACTCCAAATCTAGTTTCTAAACTACTAATTTATTTTGAAAATGGTGGAGATTAAGGCCCTCAAAAAGGTTAAGCACAAAAATTAGTCCTATTTTTTGTGAAAAAACATAACATAGTGTCTTGTGTGCTCCCCCTAAAATGTTAACTCTTTAAAAAAAATTAATAACTTTTGTGAGAAGTTATGTAACAGCATGTAGTTTACCTATATTTTTCTATAAATTTTTTGATGAATGTATTATTTTTTATGAATTTACGAAGTGGACACATCCTAAAAATGTAAAATTTGAGTGTGCTCCCTCTAGAAATCATTAAAAAATAATAAAAGATAAAACTTTTTAAAGTGTGTAAAATGAAGTCTATTTTCTAAAAAAGTAAATTGTTTCAAAATTTGACGAATGAGCCAAAAATCTATGCCCAAAATAGTACATGTTGATTTTTGATAAAAAAAAATGGACATACCTAGAAAAGAAATTAGAGATGAAAATCTTAACATAGTCAAAATTAATAATAAATTATATGGTTAGATAGAAAACAAAGAGTTCTTTAACATCTTTTTATTTGATTTTGTAATTTTTGACCCATGTGCAAACCTGATGTGGAGGACATGTGAAAAAATATGAATGTTTTGTATGTTTTCTAGAAAACATGTCTTTGGCCTGTTTGAATCATCCAATCCTTTGGGTTGGATGCCGAAGGAAAATCCAAGCCTTAGGCTCGGTATTTCCCAAAGAAGTTAATAATGGTCACACCACATATGGCATACATCATATGCAAAAAATTCTCTACATATTGTGTGCACCATATATGGTGTACGCTAAATGTAAAATATACAATTTTTCATTATCAAGCCACAACTAATATCATAACATGAATATATACATGAAATATATCTTTTAAGTATAACTTATATTTTAATTTGTGTTTTTTCTTTCTTATAATTTATGTTTTATTTCATGTATATATTGTTAGGATGTTTGAGAGTGATTTTATATCTATAGGAGTTATAATTTAGATTCTATATTTTTGAAGATCATATAAGCTTAGTCAACTCTTAATAGTCAACATGCTCATACCAACATTATCTTTCTCTCTTTGTCTCACTCTCTTTAACTCTAAATTTATCTATTTCCCTCTCTTCTCTCTCTATCCTATCTCTCCCCTCTCCAAGTCTCTCTCCCTCTCTGCATTTCCATCCCTCCTTACCCCCATCTCTTTGCTTTCATATGTCCATCTCTCTTCATCTCTTTCCATTTATTTTTATTTATTTCTATCATGTATCCATTATCTTGATTAGTACATCTCACTCCCACCCTCTACCTCTCTATATCCATAGGTTTCTCCATCCATGCATCTATCCCTCTCTACCCCTCCCTCCTTGTCTCATTAATGATCACTCTCTCCCATTCTATTCTATACTTCTCACCTTTATCTCGTATCCCTATCTAGACCTAGGCTCTAGGTATCTTTACTCTATATCTCTCTCTCTCTCTCCCTACTATAATCCTTTCTCACTATGTCAACATCTCTCTACCTCTCTTTCTCTCTTTGTGAACCTCTCTCTCTCTCTCTCCCTCTCTCTCTCTCTTAGTGTGGGAGTGAGAGAGAAGGATAGGGAGAGAGGTAGAGGGGAGGGGGACAAGGGTGAGACATGGGGAAGAGAGAGAGAGAGAGAGAGAGAGAGAGAGAGAGAGAGAGTTTAGCACTTATGGATATAGGATTTAGGGGAAATGAGGGGTAGATGGGGGAGAGGTGGTGAATATGGAGTGAAGAAAATATGGGAGAGAGGTGGAGAGAGGGGAGAAAGGGAGATGGGAGAAAATATTTAGGGTTGATGAATTATGGTTATAGGTTTTAGGAGAGAGAGAGAGAGAGAGAGAGAGAGAGAGAGAGAGAGCATGATCATGGGGCCAAAAAGTCAAAATGTTAAAAAATATATTTTTTATCTGCCCCAAAATGTGAAAATATGTGTTGACTTTGTAGTAGGTCTAGGTGTCAGTACATCTGGCCAAACCAAACACCTAAGAAAAACTAGTATCAGATATCAAATATATATTTGATATCATATACATATTTGATATTGGATACTAAAACATATATAATATTATAATCAAATATTTTTATATAATATATGTTTTATATTATATTATTATACATTATATTAAAATATATTATTATACAATATATAAATAATATATATATCAAAATAATATTATCAGCAACTACCTCATGTAGTGGCGCCACTTTTTAAAAATATATATTTAATTAGGTTTTTGATATTGGATACGGATTTGATATCAAATACCTATAGATATAAATCCGTAAAAAGAAAATATTGTGGGTCATTTTTACCCACATTTTTTCTTAAAAATATAGCATTTTTTAGATCTTATATCATAAATAATCGAATATCTGATCAAAGGAGGGTGATCTTTTCACAAGTCCACCACCAGGTACAAGTTTTATTGTACATTTTTATAGTTAATTGAATTTTTGAGTTTCATTTTTGGTTTTTTGGTTCAAACTAGGTATTTTCAATTTGAAATTATTTATGTTATTTAAACTTGATTTTAATCATACAAATTTGTAACTTAATTAAGCATGGTAGATAATACTAATAATCTTGAGCCTAGAAACAAATCCCAAAAAAATGCACAACTTGAAAACTCAAAGCCTACAAGCCCGTAGGCACAAAACCCTCCAATTATAAACCCTCAACCTTTAGAAGACCTTATTACTGATCATTTGAATTATCTTAGGGGAATCAAAATTGTGTATAATAGGGTCCCTAGATTAGCCCCAATGTTTACTACATTGGATTCTATAATACAATTAATTGAGACCCTCACCACGCCACATAATGCTACACCTCAATGGGAAAATATCATGCATATCTAGTTTGATGACAAGTTGGATTATGACATGTTGAAGGCCCTTGGAATCACTAAACAACCAATAGATTCTCTATTTGTGAATCTCCATACTAGACAAACATGTGATCCCAAAAAACTAAAGTTGTCCATGAGATGGTGAACACATGTTACTGTACAAGACAACTTTTAGGATCGTTGGTGAATAGTTTTTAATAAACCACCGAATGCCTCATTTTGTTTTATTAAAAAACTATATGGTGAGTTTGTTCTAGGTCATCGAGTGAACTATTGGAATACGAGAGAATTCATGTGCGTGGGTAGAGGTGAGCCTCAGGATAGATCAAGAGCACGTTGAGTAGAAAAGGGCCCATATGTTCTCTCTTTTCATTGCTCCCCCTCCTCGAGTAAATCATCCAAATATTATTGGTCAGGCTGTCTCAAAGACCATTAGAGTGACTAACACTTTGAACGATCATTTGGTTACACATGTTGCGTCAATGACGAAACCTCCTAATGCTACTAATACATCCTCCTTAGGTGCACATATTTGTGTGCCCCCTCGACCAGCCTGTTGAGGACCCTATGGACATAGAAGACTATGGGGTTGATGATATGGGTGGTTGCTAGATTTCACGATAGAGACTAGAGTGTACCTTGGAGAGTCCTCACATAGGAGGTGTAGCAGATTTTGTTGAGCCAAGTTTCAGTCGTTGTCGTTTCCACTAGTTTGGCATGCGAGGCATTGTAAGTTGAAGTCCTCTAATTCTTCATGTGATCCTTCCTCTGCCCTAATTTCCTATTATATAAACCACCCTCTATAAAATTAGGAAGTTGGCACTCCATTCACGATATAAAGAAAATAAAAACACCACTTTAAAATAGATGCACTAAAGCAAAAGGAGAGCAAAGCAAAGAACGAAGATTCAATTAAAAGTTGTATTTACACATGCCCTCTCATAGTGGCAGTAGCAACAACAGTACTAGGATCAAATTAAACTAGTTATAACCAGCAGAAGATTAGTTTAAATATGGGGAAATAGAGGGAAAGAGATTTAATCGCAGCTTCTATGTACTTCAATAGATTGCTCTTCGTAATATCCGTCAGCATGTTTTTATTCTTGATGGTGTGATGTCGAAGAGCACGACGAAGGTCTTGGCATTGAGGAGCATTACTACCTGTGGGTCGTTGCAGAAACCCGGTGGACTGGCATGTTTATGAGGAAGACTATGTTTTTGTGCTCCTGCAATTTGGCTATGAAGAACTTTTCTGGTTTATCGAACTAGAAATAGTTGAGGAGGTCGATCAATGGGCCGAGAATAGAAGGGCCGCAAGAGACTGGTATGGGTCTCAGAGGCAATTTGGAACTGGCAACTGGGTTGCTACTCATCTTGCCATAGTAATTGTCTTTGATATTAGTTTGGAGGAATTGAAAGATGTGTGGATCCTATAACTGCTTCTTATAGTGTTAATATTTTGGTTTGAATCATGGGATTTCTTATCTTCCTTGTAAGCTTGGATAGGCATTATGTCCAGATCTTTGCTTTTCATTTTGCTTTGATTAATGCATTCTTCCATGTCATTGTACCAAAATACTAGATTATTCAACAATCTAATGATAACATTATGTTAGTCCCAATTAGTTTTAGATTAAATGGTATTGTAGAGTTTGAAGTTTTATATAAGTGGGACTTGTGAGCTGCATTTTTGTTTTGGTGGAAGTTGAAGAAGTTTGCTTTGTAGAGTACATGAAATTTGGTCAAGGCGATAACTTGCTAGGCAATGCATTATTTTATTGGGTTTTGTAATATGGGTTTTATTGGAATTTAAATTTTATAAGAGTTTGGATACAGAGGTCACATCATTTCGGGGGTCAATAATTGAGCAGGCCAACCATGGGACCAAATCTCCCCCTAAATCTTGGCATGGGTGTCTGGGCTGAATTGAGACCCCATTCTTCTAGGACATATCGCCAATGGCAACATGTTTGAAGGATAGGTCACCAATAGCAATGTGTTCTTAGATAATGAGCTTGGATTTGACCTGGATGCTAGGGATATAGAGTATATGCAGGGTTTTCGATTAGAGCTCATTTCAAGATCGAAGCATATTATGAAGGTAAAAAATAAGTATATAGGGCATAGGTGAAGAAATGAATTATGGGATTGGATGAAAAAGATAGAAACACACCTAGAAATAAGGGCTAGCCTCAAATTAAAGCAAGATTGAAAGGAATGGAGGACCCATATTTGGATTTAGATATCCTTTAGGTTCTATATGAGGTCCTACCATCAAAAATACACTAAAGTAGGCATAAAATGATCCTTAAATTTAATGCAAGTTAGGTGCTTACAATTTAGGACTAGATAAAAAATTAAATATAATGTAACAAATTAAATGAACTTGCAAATAATTACCTTTGTACAGATGCCAAATATTGCATTGAGAAATTAATTAGTCATCAGTCCATCATCATCTGCATGTCCACCATCGTCATCACTGTATGTGCATAGGAATCCACATGATTGACAAAAATGAGGTGAAACTTGAGCTCTCAAAGACTCACTCATCTCACCCTAGACTAAAGGACATACACACTGTACATGAGGGCTTGAGTGAGCACACTAATGGTGCCCAGTGTGTCCACCTCAACATGCTCCTTCCTAAGGCAATGAACAATAACATGCTTGATAGGTGGTTTGGAAATGGAGCTCCTAACTATGTTACAGTCATTATGACCATGTTCTATAGTGTGATGACCCCCCACCTCTACCCCAAAATTCTAAATAATCACAATAATTTGGGACCTCGTTGAGGACAAACTCACAATAGTGTTTCCTCAAAAACTATAATGGAACCTCATGATTATTTCAAGGAGGGATATCAAAAACCATTCACCATCTATCCAAAAAGTTATTTTTTATTCCCTCATGGTGGCACCAATGGATGGGAAACCTCCTACAACTAGGATCAAAAGGCTCATTCGATCTAGGATCTGTAAAGATCTTACAAATGCCACTTTTGTTAAAAAAATTCTTTTTTATTTTCTCATATGATAATTTATTTGCATAGGTATTGTTTTTTCTCATCCTTGTTGTTTGACCATATATTTAGTTTCCCACTAATAGTGCCTATGTGGGTCAAAATTAAATCCAATAAATTGGCAAGTGATGCTTTATGAGGATTTATTCAAATAGATTATTTCAACCTACCAATTAAAGAATAAATAATTTTGATTATTCTCTATTTGGTTTAAAATATATTGTTGTGTTTCTAGTGAATGTCTTTCGATTGATGGAGGAGGTTGAGGTGCATTTTCTTCATGAAATTCATCATGACGACGTAACTCAAGATTTTGTTGAGGTGGATTTAAATCTACTAAAAATTTAAACAAAATTTAATTTAAAACCTTAATTAAACATATATTTTAACAAAAAAGAAGCTAAAAACATAAAATGACTCACCTCTTCAACCTCCTCAATATTTTGGCAATATTTATGATATGATCAAACACACAAATACATAAAATAATGCTCAAGAAATAGCATACACCCTCCTAAAATGTTTCTTCTCTCTCCAAGTCATGATTGCAAATGAAAATGAAATGGCATTTTAGGGTATGTTTTTAAAATATATTATATCATTCATATGGTGTGCACCATATAGGTTTGGTATTGCCAGGCCTTAGGCTCAGTATACCAAGCCATATGGCATACTCCATATATGGTTTGCACCTTATGCACACACCCTATGACTTTCGGTGGACCAAAAAGATGAGTGGCATCATTTTGGTCTCCAATATTTGTCCACTTACCCTATACAGAGGCACAATCTATCTAGAGAATAGTTGTATCCCCAACCAAGCACAATCTCATCGAAGAGATGAATCCATTTGTTCATAACAAGAAAAAAGTACAATAAGCCATATAGACTGATAGTTAGGTTGAATAACAACAGTCAACCATTCAATCCAAAACATGCCAAAAACTGATATACACTCGTCATACAAAAGCACATGGAACTAAGATGGACACCAAACTAAGGACCCACCAATGAGGAAAGGACTAAAAATAGTTGAAGAAAGAAATTATTGCAAAGTGGAAACCAAAAGCATAGCACCAAAATTCAAATTCAAATTTTGGAAGGACTAAGAAACCCAACTGTTATAGAGGCAATAAGACTTCTAAGAGAGAAGGACCACCAATAAACCAATAAAGATAATGAATGAGCATCCAAAAGAACAAGGAAAAAAATATAGTGCAGGATACAAGAGGCTCTAAATGTTTAAACCAAAAGAGCATAGTTTTCCAAGACCTAAATTTATTTCTCTTGAAAGAGCTGAATTGAATCATTACCATCCTCACCTTTATTGGCTAACCAATCAGCCACAACATTTACCTTCCTAAAATAATGTGAGAAAGAGTAAGAACTACATTGATTTACCATGCTTAACACAAATCCAAGAAGATAGTTAAGAGGCTAGGATATATATTTCTTGTTTAATAGTGCATTGTTAACTAGCATTAAATCCCCTTTGATGTGTAGTTTTCGGGCCTAGTCTAAACTTAATTTGAAGGCCTCTAGTTTAGGTTTATTATTGGTGCCAATAGATACCTTCATGCAGGTTGCAATAACAAATAATTTAGAAGATTTATGAATAAAATTCCTATACCCGAGGGCCAAAGGTTACTTTTGGAATCCCTATAAAATTTGAGATTATAATAATTGTGAGGGGGGATCCATTTAAAATAATCTCATTTTAATTTCACATTAGATTCAATATAATAGAACCTTGTGTGAAAGGAGGTTTCAGAAGAGTACTATCTAAATAATCTACATATGTTTCTATTTTTTCTCTTCCCACAATCATCTTTGTTATATTATTAAACAATTTATATTCTACAATATCTAGAGCAACCTATAGGGAGAGCCTGGGTCTATTCCAACTACTCGTGAATCCTCACTATGCTTATCTCTTAATTCATGATAGGAATGTTTACTCCTATTGTTTGGAATTACCATTTCCCTAGGACAAATTATTGAAAATAAAACACATTGTAGGTGATGGAGAATTCATTCAATCAAGTTGGGATAGATAATATTTTACTCCTATTTTTTCTTACCCATATCACTACATTGTTGGTATGTTGTGTGAGCTAATGGCGAGCAAGAGGGGTAAGGAAATATATACTTTTATATGATTTGTTCTCTCTGGGGAATTTTTTTCTTTTTATTTTTTAATAATGTATAGTTATCATAGAATATTGAAAGCTATATTTTTGAATTAACTAAAACTAGGTTTTGATGGGGTCCCGAAACCCAATACAAAGAAATTCAAAAGATAGGACTATAAAGCTCAGCCGAAGACAAACAATGCTCAAAAGAATAGGCGAGAAAACACAACAAGAACGCTAAACAAAAGCAACATACAACTAGAGCCAACCAACATTACAAGAAAAAAAAACCAGCCAACACCCCCACTTAAGATTGTCTTTAGTCTTGTTTTTTGGGGAACAAAGTGTCATATCGAAGGTGGGCAAAGATCTCTTTGAGTTTTTCACTTTCATCATACTGATACACCAACCCTCCTCCACCTTAATATTGAAATCTATGTTATCATATAATATCCTCACATGATCTATTTCTTAGAGTATTAAAAATGTATTTAAGGGCAATTAACAATCATCTAAATACCTACTTACTTGACTATATGTTGATGTTCTAGACAAAGTAGTGGAAACATGCTCTACTATTGAAGACATAGTGACAGCTTGTTGTTCTAGCAATGTGAAAGACATTACTTCTCAACCTTTGTAGCCCACCAAATCATATCAACATATTCAAATAACATTAGTGGGAGGGTTTAGTTTTAGAATAAAGTATATGGCTTTTTTATGGTTTCACCCATTGGTTTTTATAGAGTAAGCATGGTATGATTGTGGCAGTCCATGAACTACATGGTAATCATGTCATACTTTCCCATGTTGGAGGGAAAAATGTTGAATTGAGAGCACAACTTCCCTCTTTTGATTTATCTTAGTTACAAAGGTGGTTCCCTATTGTATAGCTAGAGTGTGGTACCACCCCTTTATCTTTGTCAATAAATTGCATACCAAATTGGAGGATCCTAAGATTCAGCTCATGGACTATCCCTTCTACATGGTGGATCTAGAAAATTTCTATGAGTAGATATATTATATACAAGGCATGATAGGAAAGGATATCGATGTGGATAAAATATTGAAGGTACAAGAAGCACTATTGTATAGAGAAGTAGTCAAGGAAATCATAGATAATGATAGTAGTGTTTCGTTTAGATGTTTGGGGATGCAATTAGAAGAGGCAACTAGTGTGAAACTTAATTGGCCCATCATTGCCAAAATGATGGCAGATCAAGATAGGTATGGATTAGGAAAGGCAGAAAGAGATGTAAGGATGAAGAAATCATTTAGTGTCTCTGGGAGTGAAGGAAAGTTTTTCTGCTATGTTGTATTGGAAAGATACATATTAAAAAGAATAGATGGAAGCCTTGCACTCACTTTTTTTTGTAGAAATTGGAACCATATATAGAATTAAATTGGGAAGTGTAAGGGGACAATATTTAATTGATTTCATACTTTTATATTTTTTTGTGGAGGATGCATTTGTTTACTTTATGGAAGAAAACAAATTGTTAAAAGGTATTGAATATTTTTCATAAATTTATTTTGAGATTCCTCTGAGGGTTTATAATATGCCAATATAGAGATTCAGATAGAGCTTCTTGAGCACCTTTGTGTTTTATCCAAGAGGGATTTCTTTTTACTTTTGTGTTAATAGTGTAGAGCTTGTAGATATTTCAGAGCTCTCAAGGGTTTACAATATGACATTATAAGAATTTGGATAGAGGTTTATGAGATCCTTCATATTTTATGGGTGGGTTTTCTTTTTTTATTTGGTTTTTGTTGTGTAGAGCTTGTAAACTCTCGTGAGATATTTGAGAAGGCTTTTTTGATAGTTTGTATTGGAAAACCTCAAAAAGATTTCTTTATTGATCTTTAGATATCTTGAAAAGTTTTAAAGACATATTTATTCAATCTCATGGGTTCCTATTAAAAAGGGAGGTATTATTCTTTGCTTTTTTACCTTTATTTTATATGTTTTTCTGTATAGGAAATTAAAAGAAAATGGTGTTATTTTAGTCAAATATAAGGTTATAGAATATTTTATATCTCAGATTAAATTATGTAAATTGTATAATCTTGATGAATGTGTAGTTAATTATTTTTGAGTAAGTAATAGGAGGAGATTTTCTCTCCCAACTCTTTGTATTCTTTTGTCAATAAATGTGTAAAATTTGTGTCATTATCATATTGGAAACTTTCATTTAAGTGAATATTTCTATGGCTTGAGGAGTCGTGGTTGTTTGTAATTTGAATATGTTTGAGAACCTAATTTGTGTAAATAGATAGTCATGTATTGAGTATTAAAATTTAATATATAATTATGATTGTATTTCTTTCTCTAACCCGCCACACTCTCTCTGAAATTTCTTATATGAATTAATTATTGTAATACATGGTAGTCTTTTTATACTTGAATTGTAATGGACTAGCACACAAGTATCTAACATATGTGTTGGTGAACATTTATTGCCTCCTCTATTTGATTGTGTCCATACTTTTGAAATGAAAATGAGAGCATATGTAGGATTTGTTATCTCTTTCACTTGTCTTTCCCTTGTTTATAATATCTAGAATTGAATGAGTTTTAACGTATGTGCTGGTGAACATTTATTGCCTCCTCTATATGATTGGGTGCATACTTTTGAAATGAAAATGAAATCTCTCTTGTTTATAGTATCTAGAATTGAATGAGATTTAAAATTCCTTGTATGAACATATAGTACATACTTGACCTATAAAAAGGAAGAGAAATCGCATTAGTTAAACGAGAAACATGTAGGATTACAAACAAAACCAATTCAATACCTTTT
Source organism: Chamaecyparis obtusa (assembly GCA_027943335.1). NCBI lineage: Eukaryota > Viridiplantae > Streptophyta > Pinopsida > Cupressales > Cupressaceae > Chamaecyparis > Chamaecyparis obtusa. The sequence goes on along the minus strand of BSBK01004748.1, from coordinate 632,225 downwards.
AACTAAAAGATTGGCAGTCATATAACAGATGTGCTAAGGAAGAAATTTCCCATATATGGCTGTTGTACGATTGATGAAAAGACATGGTTCCGTAGAGTGTAAAAATGACATCTAAATAACAAAATAAAAAACGTGATAACAACTAAGTTCTGCTCCTCATACTTCCCACTTCCCTGGATTTTTTTCGCATTTCTGAATGAATAAGTAAGAGCAATGCTCCCATCCATTCTTTTTAATACATACCTTTCCACTTCAATATAACAGGCAAATTTTCTTTCCATCCCGCTGCTACTAAATGATTTCTTCACCCTCACATCCCTTCCTCCTTGTTCCAATCCATGTATATCTCGATCCACCCTCATTTTGGCAATGATGGGCCAGCAAAGTTTCACACCACTTGCCTGTCCTATCAACAAAACACTTCCATCATTATCTCTAATTTCTTCAGTTGCCTCTTCTCCAAGCAATAGCCCTTCTTCTGCCTTTAAGTTTTTGTCCACGTCAACATATTTCTCTGTCACACCTCTTATAGAGTATATCTCTTCCCAGAACTTTTCGAGATCCATCTTGTAGAAGGGGCACTCCATGAGCTGAATCTTAGGATCCTCAAATCTGGTACCCAATTCACTGATAAAGATAAAGGGGCAGTACCACTCCCCGACTAGAACAACAGGGGAAGTTTTCTGTAACAAAGAGAAATCAAATGGGGGAGATTGTTCTCTGAGACAACTACTTTCACCTCCAACATGAGCAAGTCTTCCATGTTTGCCACGCATGTCTTTGGATACCACGCTCCAACCCTTCCTACGCAAAAACTGAGGTGGGAAACCATCAATAGCTACACCCTTTGTTGTGAATCTTGACTTTCTCATGGAGAATATCTGCATATGTTGATATGAGTTGGTGGGTTGCAAAGCTCTAGGACGAACGTCGTTCACACATCTAAAACAGCAAAGTATCGACTTGTCTTCTTCAGTAGAACATGTTTCCACTAGTCTGTCCACAACATCAACATGCAATCAGCTATCTAGGCATTCATATCATTGTTAATTACCTATTAATACAGATTCAATACTCTAAGCAATACATAACATGCAAGGATCTTAGATGATGGCATAGCATTCAATATCTTTGTTAATCTATAAACATTGCCAGTTAAACTATATGAGAACAATTACCCCACACAGAATAAATCACATAAAAGCAGCTACTGTTTTTACCCCTTGTGCTTGCCCTCGGCTCGAACAACATGGTAGCAATTGGAAGAGATGGGCTGGCCCAAAACAGGAATGAAATACACTCGATCGGTTTCTGTATGAGTGCTTTGCCCATTATATCTGCTGTACTGGATTGTTAAGCATTTATCTTGGGGAAATGGCAATTCTCGTAGGCAATTATTGCAGAATTCCCAACAGCAGAAGGTACCATTGTCATCATCTTCGTCTTCTCCAAGTATGAGATACCCAGAATACTTATCAGGTGGAGGGAACAGAGCCTGGCTCTTTTGTTGAGCCATGCCATTTGTTGCAGCTGCATAGGCCTGCCTATAGGCCGCCATAGAAATTGTGGAATACATAATTGATTGATCAGATAACAAAAAAGATTGTGGGAAACTCTCGGTCTAGTTTGTGATTTAATAGGCTTTTCCAGAGGTTACTCAGTCGATTAGTGACTGTAGAGGTTTACCCAGTCAATAAATAGCCTGTTGATGAGCTTTTCATTCCAATAATGTTTCTCTTCAAAACAAAAAAATAAATCAACGTTTAAATCTTGGACCTGTTCTCTTTGGTTTACCTATGATGTTTTTAATCAATAAGACAATTTGACTGTTATATAACGAATATTGGAGACTCGAGAGTTTTCGAAGAGCCAGCGTGAAGGTTGGTTTTGGAGACGGCGTAAAAGAGAGTGATTTTGGTTTGTCTACTAGTGTTTGTAGTAAGTCTATGGATTTAATCTCGTTTATATCTATTATGCTTGTTTTGGGACTTTTCATTTGTCAATCTTTTTGGTGATGTCTAAGCATTTTGAATTGGTTCTTGAATGAATCGAAGCAAGCGCCAATGCTGACATTGAAAAGTATTTAACAAATTATTCAACTTTATCAATAGGTCTGTGGTCTTTTGGTGAAGTTGAATGTTTCTGAATGAACTTATAACGAATCAAGTTTTGCTTAGTGCAATAGATACCCTTCAATTCTTGACTCTTAGCGGAAAAAATTCTGAATCTCCAACAAAAAATTTATATCCAAAATCTTTCACAAGATCACAAATATGTCTCTTGCTCACCATGTCATGAAGCCTTCCTCTTAAAGATTTAAGACCTTATGATTAACATTCTAAGAAATTATAAATAAAAAGTATTAATTAATTAATAAAAAATAAATAGTTGATTATTAAAAATTAGTAATAATAATAGATTATTAAATTATTAGATAATGCTATTAAGAATAATAGCTAAATTTATATTGGTTCAGGTAAAATAAAATAAAAGGATTTGAATTTAAGTAAAAGTATTTTAAGGATAATAAAATTAATTATTATTTTATAATATATTTTTTTTTCAAATTTATGTTGGTGTTTTGCATATGGATAACATTGAACAATAATTATCTTTCCAAACTTAATATTATTCTCCATTTTATATTAGTATTTTGTATGTGAATAATTTTAAATAATAATTGCATTTGTATTTTGCATGAAATTACATATTCTTTTATTGATCTGTTTATTGATTCAAAAATTCAAATAAAAAAAATATGACCATTATAAATATCTTAAATTTACATCTATTTTTAAAAATGTCAAGAAATATCAATTTAGAACTATTTTGTTTAATTAAAAGTTTTTTTTTTATTACTTTGAAAGTATTTTATATATAAATTTCACATGCTTTTTATTTTAAAAGTATTACGTTTATCATTAAATTTAAATGGCTACCAATTATCAAATAAAAGGTAAGAGTTTTTGATAACATGCTCATTCTATTGCATTCCATTTCTTGTTGCCATTATATAATGCCTCTCAACATTAACATAAATTTCAAAATAATAACACTAATAACTATTGTACATATAAATAATAAAGAGATGCAAGAGATTGGAATGAAACAAGAAGTATAATACTCTTCAAGAAGTTATAAGAATATATTACTTTATTAAAATTTATACCATTCATTATAAATTTATGAAAGAAATTAATAATATTACTTATTTTGTTTATTGCTCTACAAATGTAGATTCTTTTCAATTTGATGAAATAGTCATGAAAAATGAACAAGAATAATTCTTTATGAATGATTCTCCTTTTTTAGTCCCATGTCCTTTTAAGAGGGAAAACCAAAATAATAATGAATAATAGTAAAAGGAGTCACTTGCCATGCTAAGAGGGAAATATCATGTCCCCCTATATTAGTATCTATTCTCCCTACAATACAGCATGCTAGGAAATTATAATACACCGTGCATAATCCCCATACAATAGCATGATGATGGATAATTAGATGGTAGTAGTAGATGACAAAATGTGATGAGATAATAAAATATTGTTATACATTTTGGCCAACATATGATTTTGTATTGTGATATATATGAATGGGAGAGAGAAAGAATGAAATGACCAGGAAACTCATCTACTCTGAAAATCTATATAAAATAATATTTGTAGATTATGAAAAATTAACAATGCATTAATATCTTTATCAATTTTTCATCTTGTGATGTGTTATTGGTAACATCATGAATCTAAATTATTTAAAAATCTAGACAATTGGTATATTGTTCAAACTTGGAAATTGGTGCTCTTATTTTTAAATTTTTTATATCATTTAATTTAACTAATTATATTATTGCACCATATTCTTTAAATGATGTCAAGCCTTCTAATTTTAATATCATAATATTGAGACATTTGTGATATATATTATTTTAAATGTATAGTTATTTTTAACAAATGTGATACGATAAAATAATAACATCTAGTAGGGAGTACTATGTGCATTAAAAGAAAATGTTGTAGAAGCACCTAATAATTTATTTTTCAAATGAATATAATGTTGTTTGTGTGATATTGAAACCACAAATATGTGTTATATGTTGACAATTGGAAAATAAAAAATCATAAATTCTTATTAAAAAATAACATCATGTTCTATTAAAAATTTGATATAAGAAATAGGTATACACATTTCATTCATTGTGAATTATATAATTTATGAGTTAAGAATATCTAGAATATTTGAATGAGTTGTTGCATATTCTACAGAGACATGTGGAAGTGAAATTGGTGTTTCTATCATTACAATGACAAATGAATCCAAAACAAATTTTTAGGGTATCAATGGAATGAGAAAACCTAAGAATAAAGTTACAAATCTATGACATGATAGGAGTGAAGAAATTTAATCTAAAAATATTTTAGGATAAAAATATGTACATTAAAACTATGGAATAGAAGATAGTTGTCAAGGAGCTACATGTTTCCTATTCCGGGGAATTGATAGAGAGGATTCAAGGCAAACTAAAGTGTTCCTCAAGCCGGTATTATTTTATATCATTTTGAATGTAATAATTCATTATTAGTTATGTACATTTAGTTGTTTGATATGGAGTTCTTGAATGCTTTGTGATAGCAGGTTTGATATGTTCTTAAGATCTTTTATTTCCCATGTACTTATGAACATCTCCATGAAGTGATAACTTTAATTTTAAGTGTCATTTTTTTAAATGGCATTAATTTTTAAGTGTCATTTTTTGAGATGACATAATACCCTTTAGTCGTGAAAAAAAGTACTTAGAATGATGCACCCTCTTTCTTCAAATTGTAAGATTACAATGATCCTAAATGTGGAAGATATGGGCCATAATAGGTTTTACTTTTGATAAGACTAGTGAAGTTTAGATTTGGTTATTGATTAAGAACTGGGAATCTGTAGGATGCAAGTACCATCCATCCTAAACTTGGCTCAAAAAGTTTCAAATATAACGATTATATATGTGTTGTAATTTTTATTCAAATTTTTGTAGTTCTTGTGCAATTAGTGTTCAATTGAAAGATAAAATACATAAGATTCATTTGAATGTTCAACTTATAATCATCATTTACAAATACATAAAATGAAAACATAAAGACATATTGATAGGGATAAAGACATATAATCATCATTTACAAATACATGATTAGATTTGGAGGGATAAAGACATATTGGCAGTAAATGGGAGACATAAGTTGTGGCTCTACCATTGTGGAGGGAGATATAAGGGTGAAGACCAACAAGATAAAGAGTTAGACAAAGTGATTTTGACATGATCAAAGCAATGGTGAGATAAGGAGTCATGGAGGGATAAGGATAGGAGACACTCGATTGACTATATAGATATCAATAAGAGATAAATTTAGGATGTGTTAATTTTCCTTGGCTATTGTAAATACCATCATGGGAATAGGGTCCCCCAATGTGACCTCATTAGTTTATAGCTCTAATCAAAAGTGTTTACCAAACCAAAAAAAATTAGCAAGGTTATATGTTCTTTTCAATATAAAAATTTATGAAAAAGCTTCTTCAAGATCTTTGATAATTCTTCTCCCCTTTAAGTCTTTTTAACCTATATATATGGTCTTCTCTTTTATCTTATTATTGGTCCCTTTGGTAAAATCTATTAAACATGTACACATACACGTACACATACACACACACACACACACATAGATGTGTGTGTGTGTGTGTGTGTGTGTGTGTGTGTGTGCTTGTGTGTTTGTGTGTGTGTGTGTGTGTGTGTGTGTATGTATATGTATATATGTGTGTGTGTGTGTGTGTGTGTGTGTGTGTAATATTTTGTCTTGCCATTGGCCCTTGCAATTTTTATTAAAACTTCTTTATATTTTTCAAAAGTTCTTTGTGCTTTCACCCTATTCATCTTGAAGACACAATAACGCTTTCATTTGCAATAGTAGTATTTTATATTTTTATTCCTAACTTATACCTCTCTTGAAAGTAGTGTTTTTTAATGTCTATGTTCTTACTTCTTTCTATTTCAATAAGTTGTATCATATCATCTCATCATTTTTCTAAAGAAGGTGTTGGTGTTTTGAGTGTTGTACATAGTAAGTCTTTCTCCTAGGTTGGAAATACACATGTTACTCAAGTTTATTAGGGACCACACATGAACATTTCCACTTTCTTTCATGTTATTGCACTATTACTTTTCCACCTTAAGGAGGACTTCCACTTTGGTGGACTTATTACTTTATCACTTTTCCATTTTTGGAGGGTGATCCACCTTTAGTGGACATGTGATGCTCACCTTTTCATCTTTGGAGGGTAATCGACCTTTAGTGGATGTGTCACAGTGTCACTTTTACACATTAGGTGGGTCAAAAGTTATCACTTTAGGTATCATGTGTCATACGATTAAGACAATTATCACAATCTTATGAATTCATATGTCTCACCTTAGCCTACTTAACCAAGGCTTCTCCTTTGTAATATTTTTCCAAGCTATCCTATTGCATTCTTGGTGAGAATACAGTTTTTTCTTGTCATGTTTATCACCTCTTATTATTGTACTCTCCATTAGAGCTCTACATTTTGAGTGGCTATTTCCATAGCCAAATCTTACATGGTATTAGATCTTGTTGAGTTCATTTTGATAGTCTTTTGAGAGATTTAAGTGCATTTTTTGGTTAATTTTGGGAGGTCCAAAAATCCAAAAAAATAAGTTTTGTTTCATTCAAAACAAACATCAGAGACGAAATATAAAAGTGTTTGAATTTTGGGAGGTAGTTGCCTAATCTAGGATGACCTTGCAATTTTTGAGCATTTTGGATAGAAATGGACCTTTCCATTGTGCTCAGAAGGCTCAAAACCCCCCAAAAAATTGGTCATCAATTCATCCAAATCAAAGCAGGTCACCTAGAACCATGAGAAATTGTTTTGCCCCTTGTTAGCCATCCATATGATTGTACTATCAAATCATAAATACAAGTAATCTTCAAAACAATTGCTAGTATGGTCGACATTTTTTTTTAATTTTTTTTTTATGTAATTTTTTTGTTTAAAAAATAAAATAAAATAAATAATTCAAATATAAAAAAGGTACATGTATAGACCCTTGTATAGGATAGTACCATCATTTTTTGTAATTTTTTTCCAAAATGTTTTACATAATTTTTGAAGTGATGCAATTCATTTGCAGCACTCCTACATAAGTAGAGGTACCCACATGTGTAGGGAGTGGTGTGGGACGAGTCTAAATGAGCCTCTCCAAATAAAAGTTATTTTAAAGAAATTTTTTACAAAAAATACCCCATGCATAAGCCAATACATTTGGTGGGTAGTTTTAATAAAATGGTTTTTAGTAACATTGCTAAAATTTGGTGATAGTTCTACTAACAATCATCTAAATACCTACTTACTTGACTAAATTTGGTGATAGTAACAATCATCTAAATACCTACTTACTTGACTATATGTTGATGTTGTGGACAAAGTAGTGGAAACATGCTCTACTATTGAAGACATGGTGACAACTTGTTGTTCTAGCAATGTGAAAGACATTCCTCCTCAACCTTTGTAGCCCACCAAATCATATCAACATATTCAAATAACATTAGTGGGAGGGTTTAGTTTTAGAATAAAGTATGTGGCTTTTTATGGTTTCACCCATTGGTTTCTATAGAGTAAGTATGGTATGATTGTGGTAGTCTATGAACTACATGGTAATCATGTCATACTTTCCCATGTTGGAGGGAAAAATATTGAATTGAGAGCACAACTTCCCTCTTTTGATTTATTTTAGTTATAGAGGTGGTCCCCTATTGTATAGCTAGAGTGTGGTACTACCCCTTTATCTTTGTCAATAAATTGGGTACCAGATTGGAGGATCCTAAGATTCAGCTCATGGACTATCCCTTCTACATGGTGGATTTCAAAAATTTCTATGAGTAGATATATTCTATAGAATGCATGATAGGAAAGGATATCGATGTGGATAAAATATTGAAGGTACAAGAAGCACTATTGTCTAGAGAAGTAGTCAAGGAAATCATAGATAATTCAATAGTAGTTTTTTGTTTAGATGTTTGGGGAAGCAATTAGAAGAGGCAACCAGTGTGAAACTTAATTGGACCATCATTGCCAAAATGATGGTGGATCAAGATAGGTATGGATTAGGAAAGGGACAAAGAGATGTAAGGATGAAGAAATCATTTAGTTTCTCTGGGAGTGAAGGAAAGTTTTTCTTCTATGTTGTATTTGAAAGATATGTATTGAAAAGAATAGACGGAATAATTGCACTCACTTTGTTTTGTAGAAATTGGAACCATACATAGAATTAATTTGGGAAGTGTAAGGGGACAATATTTAATTGGTTTCATACTTTTATATTTTTTTGTGGAGGATGCAATTTTTTTCTTTATGGAAGAAAAAAAATTGTTAAAAGGTATTGAATATTTTTCATAAATTTATTTTGAGATTCCTCTGAGGGTTTATAATATGCCAATATAGAGATTCAGATAGAGCTTCTTGAGCTCCTTTGTGTTTTATCTAAGTGGGATTTCTTTTTACTTTTGTGTTAATAGTGTAGAGCTTGTAGATATTTCAAAGCTCTCAAGGGTTTACAATATGACATTATAAGAATTTGGATAGAGGTTTATGAGATCCTTCATATTTTATGGGAGGGTTTTCTTTTTTTATTTGGTGTTTGTTGTGTAGAGCTTGTAAACTCTCGTGAGATATTTGAGAAGGCTTTTTTGATAGTTTGTATTGGAAAACCTCAAAAAGATTTCTTGATTGATCTTTAGATATCTTGAAAAGTTTTAAAGACATATTTATTCGATCTCATGGGTTCCTATTAAAAAGGGAGGTATTATTCTTTGCTTTTTTACCTTCTTTTTTTTTTTTTTTCCGTATATAAAATTAAAAGAAAATGGTGTTATTTTAGTCAAATATAAGGTTATAGAATATTTTATATCTTAGATTAAATTATGTAAATTGTACAATCTTGATGAATGTGTAGTTAATTATTTTTGAGTAAGTAATAGGAGGAGATTTTCTCTCCCAACTCTTTGTATTCTTTTGTCAATAAATGTGTAAAATTTGTGTCATTATCATATTGGAAACTTTCATTTAAGTGCATATTTCTATAGCTTGAGGAGTCATGGTTGTTTGTAATTTCAATATATATGAGAACCTAATTTGTGTAAATAGATAGTCATGTATTGAGTATTAAAATTTAATGTATAATTATGATTGTATTTCCTTCTCTAGCCCACCACACTCTCTTTGAAATTTCTTATATGAATTAATTATTGTAATGCATGGTAGTCTTTTTATACTTGAATTGTAATGGACTAGCACACAAGTATCTAACATATGTGTTGGTGAACATTTATTGCCTCCTCTATATGATTGTATTCATACTTTTGAAATGAAAGCATATGTAGGATTTGTTATCTCTTTCCCTTGTTTATAATATCTAGAATTGAATGAGTTTTAACGTATGTGTTGGTGAACATTTATTGCCTCTTCTATATGATTGTGTCCATACTTTTGAAATGAAAATGAAATCTCTCTCTTGTTTATAGTATCTAGAGTTGAATGAGATTTAAAATTCCTTGTATGAACATATAGTACATACTTGACCTATAAAAAGGAAGAGAAATCACATTAGTTGAAGGAGAAACATGTGGGAGTACAAACAAAACCAATTCGATACCTTCTAACTAAAAGATTGGCAGCCATATAACAGATGTGCTAAGGAAGAAATTTCCCATATATGGTTGTTGTACGATTGATGAAAAGACATGGTTCCATAGAGTGTAAAAATGACATCTAAATAACAAAATACAAAACGTGATAACAACTAAGTTCTGCTCCTCATACTTCCCACTTCCCTTGGATTTGGTTCGCATTTCTGAGGCCCCGTTTGTTTGCAGAATTGGAATTTGAGTCAAAATCTGATTATCTCAAAATAAGGTTTTAAAATTCTGATTTTGTGTATTCGGAAGATAGTTTGGACTATTTGGTTGATCGGGAAGATGACTCACACAGTCCATCTTCTACGTTTGGTTGCTAATGTTGATATTAGAATTAGACACTAGTGCATTTGACCACAAATTTTGACCAAAGTGCAAAATGGTTTTACTTGGTCGCATTATAAAGGATAAATTTTGTTTTTTTTTTACTTTTATGCCTGTGTTGGTCGAAATTTAGACCAACTATGGGTTGGTCGAAATTTCGACCAACACGTGTATAAAAGTTTAAAAAAAAGAAAATGCATCTTCATTTTCTTTTTTTATTTTTATGCCCATTTATGCCTGTTTGGGCATTGCAGATTTGACCTTTATTCGCGACCATTAATTAAAAAGGTTTAGTTTGGTCGATTATAGAAGGAAAATTTTATTTTTTTTTAAATTCATGCCTGTGTTGGTTGAAATTTTGACCAACACGGCAATATAACCTTAAAAAAAACATTTGAACTCATTTCATATTTACAACCATTTCATTTTATGTTGTGTGTGCGCGAAGATCATATACGAACGGAGTGAAGCTGGGAGGGAAGATTGTAATTTACTACCTTTCTACCACTACTCTTCACTATCAACAATTCCGAGTATGTTCTCTGCTTTTTGTTTTCCTGTGAATTGTAATGACAGTGATCTCCACATTGTGAAACATTAGCAGTTCATGTTGCCACTGGTGTTTCATTTTGCTTTGTCAACTAGATAACAGTAACCTTTGGTGTTTCATTTTGCTTTGTGAAAAATTAGCAGTTCATGTTGCCACTGGTGATGGCCCTTCTAACCTTTTCTTTAGCCATCCCTAGGCTTCACCAGGAGATTATCGATGATGCTAGCTGAAGGTTCTATAAATCACGCTAGAACTATATAGTTCTAGCGCGATTTATAGAACCTTCAGCTAGCATTGAATGAACCAAATGGGTGGGTGAATCAGTAATTTATAGAACACGGTTCAAACCATTGAATGAATCAAATGGTTTATGCAGATTATGGGAAAATGTTGTGATCACAGTGAAGAGCAGTGGTAGAAAGGTAGTGTTAATGGTGGCTTGGTATAACAGTGGGTGAACCGACCACATAAGTCATATATTTAATGTTGGAAAACATTCTAATATGTTGATTCAATGGTGTTCCAATGACCAATTTGACACAGAAGTGTCAACGAGGACACAAAGATTGATAAAGCCCTAAGTTTCAAGGGTTTGGGGTCCCAATTTGGGGGTTTGGTATCTGCAGAGCACTGGAGTCTAATTGCTTCGGGATTTGGGCAATTTAGGACATAAATAGGCACTATCTAGGAGTTGAGGTATATAAGAGGTCATTAGTTTTCACTTCCTTTGTTATTTGAGCATTTTCATGTGTTAAAAATAGGGTATCAGTCATACTTACCAGTGTTTGTCCAAAATAACAATATAAAAGCTTTTGGTATGTTGTAGAGTCTTGTAAAAGGTAACTATAAATGTGGTTATCTCATTAAGTGCTTTGAGAAAAGAAAGAGTTATTTTCATTACAAATTTGCAGCATGGCCAATAGGCAGGGTATTGGGCTTTGGGGTCCAATTTGTGAAAACTTTGTGAAGTGGGATCATAGGTTGTGTTGGGATATTGTAACCAAGCAAAGTGAAGACAATAAACTCAATTCCATCTTTTAGGGACCCTTTGAGATTGCCTTGAGAAGTCAGGCTCTTGAGCATTATAGGTTTGGGTAGGCTACAGTGCCTATACCTCTGAAATTTCTAAAACTTATTGTGAATTGCAGTCATAGACTCCCTAGATCATCATGGAATTTTGTAATTCAGACAGTTCATTGCCTTGTCTATGTTATTTCTTTCTATCATTTGTAATTAGGATTGCCTCATCTTTTATTGGTGAAAACTTATCAAATAGTTATATTCCTTGTATATTCTATTGCTTTCTATTAATGCTTCAATATATATTTTCCTAGAAACCTTATCTTTTTCAAAAGAACCCATTTTAGGCTTTTGTAGACATGCATGAAAAATGTGGTAATATAGACGGGCAGTGAACTGTTTGAAAAATTACCTCAATGAAATGTGGTCTCATGTTTCTTAATTTGTCCCGAGAGCATTTCAGAAAGATACTACTCATAGTTCATAGAATTAACTTATCTCGAAGAGAAATATCAATACTAGAAGTATACCTATTTTTTTTTAATCAATATAATTTCATGAATTAATGACTATGAATGAAATTCATGAACTTTATAAAGTACTTATCTCTTTATGTTAATTCTAATGCAGACACTTTATATTTCCTAGAAATCTCTCCAAAGATGCACTCGAGTCTAAACTGTTAGTTGCTCCAAAGAATGATGTCAAATTGTACCATAAAAGCCAAGAACATTCATGAACATCTCTCCAGTGCACTAGAAGAAATTACCTCCACATTGAAGAACCAAATCACAATCTACATAGACTCTTTCTCTTTGAGAGATGTCTCAGTTTTTCTCTATAAATCCTGGATGCTACAATCACTTTCACAAATTCCTTGAAAATTTTTCTAATGCATTGTTCAGTTAAGAAGAATGAGCCTTGAGAATATCGGTAGCCTCTGCATGAACTAATGCTTTATTTCCACCAAAGAACACTAAGGGGATTTTTAACAAAGGTTATAGTTGTATGTGCCTTTCTCAATATGTACAAAAATGAAGAGAAAAACCAAGCACGTGAGCTACTTCACACATAGTTATGGGTTTTTCTATGATTGACATCTTCTTCAAATGGAACCTTCTCCCCTTTATAACATCCAATACGAAGGAGAAGTTACTCATCTTCCTCATGTCTATTAAGAGTCACAACCCTTCACAATTACCACTTTTTGAAACAACACAACCCTTCATAATTTTCATTTTTTGAGAAGGTCACAAGCTTTCTTCTTTTTATTTCTTTCTTCTTTCATTAATCCTCTCTTGATTTATATCCTCCATTCCCTCTTCTCCATAAATATGGATCCCTCTCTGAATTAAGTACTGTGTCATATTCTTATTGCCTGATAATTCAAACTAAATCTCCTTTTTCCACTATTACCCTATTTCCACATCTGATTTCGTCTCAAATATTATAATTCTTATTTTATCTGCTTTTATTTCTGCCATAATTGTGTTGTGGACCCGCTCTAACTTGAGAATGCATTTTCCCTTGTATTCCTCTTCCATTCAACACCTATTTGTGCTTTCATATTTTGAGGAGACACATCTCTTTGGAAAGATGCACCCATTTAAAGGGGTCATATCTCATCATTGCTATCTTGTTGATTAGATCTGCACTTCTCATTCTTGATAAAAAAATTGCCCCCTTTCAAATGAAGCTGCCTTCTCCCTTTTATACCTCATAGTTTGAGGGAGTCACAACTTTTCCTCTCATGCCTTTTGACCATTCATTAACTTAATTTTAATTAAATTTATGTTAAATTTTATTTTTATTTTTTGTATTTTAATTTTGTTATTATTATTATTTAATATTAAATCCTATTTCAGAAAGGGGACATTACAATTAGTGAGACCATGTATCAAACATTTCGTTATCCTTAAATTATGTAGATAGTCTGAGTATTCTTACCAAATGAAAACAAGTCTTCCCCAATCCAACTTGAAACAATTTTTGGAAGCTACATCATATTTTGTGAAATGTTCAGTGCAGTCAATATGTTATAATGCTTCTTTCCTCCCTGAATATGAACATAGGTGTTCCAGAAGTGATTTGTGAACCTTTGACACAAAAAATTTGAATTTAAAGGCCCCATAGGATTCTGGATCACCTAACTGAAATTTTTCCGTGTTTAGCAATTGTGGAGAGCATAGGATTTATCAATGTAATAGAGAATAATTATAATCTAACTTTATATTTACATATTTATCAATGTATATAGTAATATCAATTATTGATATTGATATGTATGTATATATATAATAAATTATTTCTCATAATAATCATATAGTCAATATTATTTATCTAATCGATGTTACAAACATCAACACTCCAATATTATTTACTTGCAAATATGGACCTCAAAAATATCAAAATATAATATGAGAATGGGAAAATTTGATTCGCTTGAATTTTGATGAAGGCTATCAAAAAATGCAGGGCTCTGATTTTAATGTAGAGGCCACGGAAGAACACAGAAAAATTGCCTTCAAGGAAGGCTATCAAGCCGTGGCTGAACGCCTACGGCAAGCTTCCACTGGCCCAACCGAAAAGTCTCCTGCATCATGTGCACAGGTAAATATGCCAAAAAATATATTAGAAATTGAATACTTGAGCAACAATCAATTTGATAATAATGTCCATTACATTGCAATGCAGCCTCTTAATCATGACACAGATCATACGCCGCATCATGAAGCCCCTGATGTGCATCATACTGTCCAAGGAGGTGCTCATTTGCTATTTAAAACTAATTATGTAATTATTAATACAATTTAACATCTTAAATTGAACTTGGTGTAACATTTTTGTGTATATTTTAGAGGATATAGAATCAGGTCATGTTGAACGAGTGCCGGAGGATGTTCAGACTGATCACCATGTAGATCATGTGGCACATTCAGGTAAAGAAAATCTATGTTTTGTTCTTTTAAATTAATTTTTTGATTTATAGTTCTTTTACTTACATAAATACTTGTAATTCAGTAATATAAAATAGTGTGAATTTAACTCATGAAGTAGTTATTGCAGTAGACCCCCCTTCAGTGCAGTGGCCTCCTGTTCCTGAACAGATGAGGAGGAGACACACATTGGGATTAGAATCAATAGAGGAGGGGAATGATGAGGACATTGACCTTCCTCTTAGAAATTATATGATTAAAAAAAATAGAAAGAAACCCAAAAAGAAATGATTGTAATTAACATTTATTGCTAATGAAAGAACATTGTCTTAATGGATGTAATTTTGTACTAGTAATGTTGATGAATGATGTGTGTTAATACGTGTTAATGAATTATTCATGAATGTTGTGTGTTAATGAATTATGTGTTCATGAATTATTTATGAATGTTGTGTGTTAATGAATTTTATGTGTTAATGAATGTTATCATGTGATTATAATGATTGAATGTTATATTTCAAAAATGGATGAATGAATGAATGAATGAATGAATGAATGAATGTTATTAAATGTTAATGGGGAATTTAGAGTGATGTTAGGGGGGGGGGGGGGGGGGAGGGGCCAAATGAGCTTCCACCTTCACGTGGTTGGCCTTGTTTAGTATAGAATATTAAACTATTCTTGAAACCAAGTGAATCTCAAACTTTAAAGACAAGCTTAGAGTTTTTGATGCAGAGCCTTCTAATATCCCCTTAAGGAACCCTGTTCAACTCGAGGATTCAACAACGTCTTGGAATCCACTCAAGGAACTAGAGTTCAACTCGAGGATCAATAAGAAGTCCCTGACTTTAGGATATCAACCAAATACTCCTCTGCAATAGGTTCACTACCTTGATTCATGTTAGACAACTTATCAATTCACTTTGTCCATGTTCCAATTTCTCTCTCCTTGGGAACACTCCTAATTCACCTTTCATGCAATCACCTCTTGATTTCTGTCTTCAAGGATTCCCTTGATCCTTCTAAGGCTTCAACAATCCTCAAATAGCCTAACTAAGGAGTTCCAACCCCTACCAAGCATTAACTCTATCCCAATCTTCAAAACTACCTTTTCTAGGACTGTCCAATTAGCCCTGTCCTACCAGTAAATTGCACTTTTCTCTAAAATTCCTCAAACACCATGGTGACTTCTTCACCTTTCCAGATACCCTTTATGGATTTCTTCAAACCCTGCTAATACCAATCCTTCAACTTGTGACTGTTGCACACTTCTATGACTGTCCCTATCAGCAATTAGGCCTAATTAGCCCTCCTCTTCCAAAGCAACTCCTATTTACACTTACTCTCAACCTTCCAACCTTTATATAGTCTCAAGGCATCTAATAAACATTAGAATTCCTCAATTAGTTTGACCCTCCAAGCTTTCCTAGATACTTTTTCATCAAACCCTCCCTTTAAGGGTTTCTATCCTAGGGCTTCCTAGAAAATACCCTAAATCAACTCACAAAACCTTTCTAATGGCTCAAAAACCTTCAAAAAAACTCTCTCAATCATTTCCAACACTCATTTACCAATTCCACCCTCAACTTGTTCATATTCACCACGTGGTGCTTCCCAAATGCACCCTTCACTGCCTGTTCAACAGTCACCTACTGTTCCTTTCTCCTTTCACTGACACCTGCATCCAGATCATGATAAAAACATAATATTTATAGGCCTTAGTACCTCTCCCATAGGCAATTATTAGAACACAAACAATTACGGGTACTTTCCCCTTTTTAATCACAACAAAAGTTGACAGTTCCGATTTACATGGAGATCCAATTAGAATCAACTCTAACATACTTCACAGATTAAAAGCCCGTTGTTTAAGCTTTACATAGCTTGTTGCCTATAGATTGTAATTTGCAGTATGTACTTCATTCTATATATGAATAAGCCAGCTAGTTTGTTAATTAATGGCCCAATTTCTTTGAGAATTTGCCAGCCTTTTCAAAAGTATTTTTGTTTAGGATGTCAAAGAGATATGAAGAAGAAGAAGAGAACTTCTGTGAATTGAAGTATCAAGAGGGTGGTATTTATCTTTTGACATTTGGAGGGTGTGACAAGCGTGTGTAAGCTGCCTCACTTGCATTTTGAATTTTATAATTCTATCAAATTTATCTTGCTCATTTGGTTTCACTTGTGCAGGTTTGGGCCTGGGGCAATCCAAAATATCAATGGAGCTTTGAATAAGGTATGAAAATATATTCATAAATTCACAAGGTATGTGATATTTGTTGGGTCATTGTATTTCATTATATCAATGGTTCTAAGGATAATTTGGCAGGTTGAGGGGGACAGAGATGCAACAGTTCTTGTCACAACGAATGAGGTAATTTCCACCATTTTTATAGGTTGGGTTGGATCATGAGAATAGTTATATAATTTGATAAGTAGGAAATATTTTTTTACAGTAAGTTAAATTATGATATTATTATCAGAATTTAACTATGTAGTTTTATAATTAGTTTACTGACAAATTTTTCATGAATAGTAGTTCATAATAACCTTTCTTTTATGAGAATGAATGGAACACTTAGTACTCATTGCATCTAGATGATGCTCATAAAGGTGAAACACTACTTCCCAGCAGGTCACTCATCCCAATATTATTCTAGTTCAAGTGCTCTTTACTATGAAGGTTCCTCCAACGTTAAGCCCACTTTGGTTGCAACCCCATTTGCAAAACATTCATCAAGTTTTGTGCCTTGTGAACCATTCATTAAAAAGCCTCTTAAGCTCATCAATTGATAATTAAGAGATATTTTCTACAAGTTGTCAATTTGTGATATTGCAATCAGCATTCAACCATGTAGCTTTATGGTTAGCTTATTGACAAATATTTCATGAGTAGTGATTCACATGAATCCATCTCTCATGGGAATGAATGGAACACTTAGTGCTCATTTCATCTAGGTGATGCTCACAGAGGTGAAGTGATGCAGGGGCATCCATCATGCAACCAAGGAATTCCATGGTACTAGGTGAAGACAAGAAGGACAAGGCATCTAGCCATGTCAACTGGAATATTCTAAAGCCAATCATGGCATATTTTCATGGCCAAAGTACTTTAATGGTCAAAGGTCCTGATAAAACCTATGGGCAAAATGATGTAACAAATGGCATATGAGCCATGAAAGGGTAGTAGGATGTAGTTTCATGTTTTAAGATATTCAATAAGGTCATTGGACCAATTATGAGTCATTAGCATAGGTCTAGATATTAGAAAAAGCATAAAAAGCATATCTTATAATTTGAATTCAAACTCAAACGGTCACTAAGTAGTTCTGGAGGGAAACTTAAGATTTAGTATTTGTCTTGTTTAAATAAACATTCCAACTACCTTGGTTGGTTGGGTAGTCAGTTAGAGGTCTATTTAAGATGTCACAGCCTTAGGCAAGGAGGAGGCATGGTTTTGTACGAAGTACACCAAAAAACTGTACGGACAGGCAATGAATCAATGAGATTTTGAAGTTTTCTTGCTAATTTGAAGCCCTCTTTGATGTAGAAATATTCCATAAATGTTGGTAAGGCATACTTAAGTTGTTTTGAGTTGAATTTGGTGAATTTAATAACACATTTCAAAACTTATTACTGTTGTCACGCCAAACATACAGTTTTGCATTATTTTTTTCAAATGAATAAGTGAGGGTTCCATCCTATGAATGTATATCTGACCATGGGATGGACCCTGATGGTTCTAACATGTTTAACTAACCATGAAAATGCAAGGAAAGTGAAGATTTTCAAGATAGGGTGAAGCATATGCAAATTTGAGTGGTGTAGGGATTGATTTGGGTACCCAAATGATGCTAACAGTCACACAGTCGTACATCTAGATTAAGGAGGTGTATTTTTTGTTGGAGAATCTTTTAACACATGTTTAATACATGGTGAAACCTGAATTTTGGGTCTTGGAAGTGCCAGATTGACCTAGTTCAATGATGCCCTAGGAAATGAGGGTTTTAATGCATGTAATTGGGGTTTTTGTACCAAAACACTTCATAGTCTGAAATTGATTAGTGATTTCTTTAATTGGGCATAAATAATGATGGTCCTATGAATTTCATGGAGTTTGGATGCATTTGGAGCATGGTTGCTTTGTAAACCCACCTAATTAGCCCTCTAAAAATAGTCTCAATCATGCTTTCTGGTAATGTTTTCCATAGTAACAATATTTAAGTTTTGGATATGTTTTAGTAAAATAAAAAGGGTATTCATAAATATAATTACCTTATCAAGTATTTTGGAAACAATTTGAGTTATTTGGGTTTTAGTGCTATTGGAGGGCTACTAGCCTGTCAACTAGACCTAATAGTCAGTTTTGCGGATTTGATGATTGGAGTTGCATAAAAGGTTGAAACTGATTGATTCTTGTCTAAAACATCTAGTTTATACCATTTGTGTCCACCCTAGGCATTTGGAGGCAAGATTGAGTGTTTTGTGGGTATTTGACCTTTGGAGTACCTTAAAGGCTTGTGGGATCCTTGTAGAATTGAACAAGTTTTGTGTGAAACCACCACTTCTGCTAACCACTCTACATCATGAAGCACTAGGACTATTTTTTTAATTTTTGATGATTTTGGAATGCTAATGAAAACTATGAATGAATGTTGTCTAAGGTGCATGTAGTATACCCTAAGATAGATAAATGTAAACCTTCTAAGGAAATTACCTAAATGATGTTGGGAACTATCTTGAATTCAATTTTGAGGAAAACAAAATTATAATTATGACAAGGTGTTTATGAATAAGATAAATTTAGACAAGAATGACAAGCATCCAAGAAAAGGTGGACATGAAAAGAAGATAACTATATTTAAAGGAAGTCAAGATAATGTGCAAAGCCACTATAGGAATGTCCTCAAAAGATGTACCCTCTAATTTGGAAAATGACTCTAGAAAGTGTAATTCTTGACCCTAGGATGTGCAAGCTATGTTTTTAGATTTTTAGATTTTTTGAATCTAAGATGAGGACTATTCACTATGAAAATGACTAAGAAAGGTTATAAACTCTCAATATAAGGATGCCACTAAAATGCAAGGTATGAACTTATAATTTGCAAGGGTTTCCAATCAAAATATTCTAGATAAAGGAAAAATGATATATTTATGACCCATACTATTTTGTTTCTCTATGTGGGAAATTTTTTAGGACAAGTTTTGATGATTCATAAACACAAAAATCACACAATCATTTATGGCTGTAGGTATGACTAAAATGAAATGTTTTGTCTTTATTCTGTCTACTATATGAAAAAAGGCAAAGTGTGAAATCTATGAAAATCACTTTCTTGCATGAGTTTAAAATGAAATAAGGAAAATTCTATGATGCAGGAAAAAGAAACGAATCTGAGAAATACCCCTCGGTATTCAGCATTTCCCCCGGGTTATGAGCTACCAACAAATATTGCAATAATTACACTTCAGGTAAATTTCGCATTCTTTTCGAGAGGATGATGAATATTTTAAGGTTTATTTCAAGTAGATTGTTTGGGAGAGTCATTTATATTTATTTTTTCCTCTTTTAGTTTTTATTTTACATTGAACATGCAATTTGGAGAACAGGAACTGGAGGATAAGCTTACTTTATTGCGTTTAGCACATCTTTATGAGGTAAATTTGAACTTTATATAAACTGAACCATTTTGTTTGTACAAAACTATGGTCTGAAATTGTAAAATTATAAAAACATTTGGCAAAATGTCTATTGTCCTGTATTCTTGTGCAGATTGGAGAAGATGACAAGTTTTCAACCCCCACAAGAGTTGATCTTCAAAAACTATTTCCAGGACGGAAGGTATACTCTTTTGCAAATGGACCTTACTAGCTTCTGATGCCCTATTTTTTCATGTGGATATCCAATTACTCCTTTGTAAGATTGATGGCATGTGTTTGTCCTTAGTTGTATAAAGCTTGCCTCAAACATTTATTCCAATGTGCTGCCTTCGTACAACCAAAAAATCATATTTATGCATGTCATAAATGCAATTTTTCATATTTACGGATAAATCTACTTTGGCAACATGTGTCTACTAAAAACTCATTAAAGTGGTTATTATAGATTATCACTCTTTCAGTCCTCTTTGACATTACCTTCTTTATTGATTTGTATACTCTCATCTTTTAACTATTATGTTTAGGCACAGAGAAGCCCATATAACTTGATACTAGAAAAAACATTTGACAAATTTGCAAACAATTGTTCACTTGGTGAAGCAAAAAATGTTTTGTAGTACAGTCTGCCAAACAAGAACCATCTATCTCTATTTCATTGTTGAACACTTGGATATTTGAAAATTTGATCTGCCATTTTGTTTGATTTTATTTCTACATTCTTAAGATTCCACAACATATTATGTTGGTGATTTAGTTCTTCATTAAGTTGTTTTTCAATTGTTATAAATCAAAGGTAAGCAGTCACAAGAAAATTTAACAAACACATTTGTATGTTAGCATGATAGGATCAAGTTAAAAGTATTTTCTAAATTCATAAATATAAGACATTGTTGTCATTTTAATGAATTCAATATGCATAACAATAGAAGCCTATAGAAGCCTTAGTTATAGGTATAACAATAGAAGTTTGTTTTTCAACTTTCAAGGATAGTATTATACGCAATCATTAAATTGGTCACTGATGCAATTTCCAAAACTGAATTCTACTGTATATTTTTTTATTTTGCCTTGTAAGTACACTTCTTACAAGGGCATCACAAGAAATCAGTCAAAATTAGTTTCCTTTGGTTCTTTCTACCTCCTCAGAATCAGTATTTTCAGTTCAAAAGTGATAAGGGAACTTTGTTTCTGTTATCTAATATTGAAAGATATGTTGTTTTTGTCATCGCCATATGGTACATGGATTATACAAAAGCTCTGCTGGGTCAAAAAAGATTAACCTTTTAATGTTGAAATTTAAAATGGTCTTTAGATATTATAAAACAACTAGAAAGCCTGAGGACAATAATTGGAAACTTTTTGAGAAGGATGTCTTTTCAAATTATTAATATTTTTTCAAGTCAATACAAATTACAAACACTGGAGAACTTAGTTCAATGAAGATATGACTAGTATTGATCATGGAATCGTGAGTTGATCTCCAACAATTTTGGTAGGCTTAACAAATGCAATAAATGAGAATGATAAATAAAGGCTTTCTATTTGTCCTATTTAGCAAAACCTCAATTGTTGAGTATATATTGTTCTAAAGTTCAGTCCTTGATGGCTGTTGACATTTATTGGTGATTTCTGAAGAGGAATATTGAAGTTAGCCATATACATCTTGGTGGCAAACCAGAAATAAATGTTCTTGAAATAGATATATGAAACAGCAAGTGAACACTCTGGGTTCTTGCAGTTGATTTCTCAATATTATTTTGTTATTTTCTTTTTGATGTTATTAATTAATGCCTTTTAAAAAATTTGAAGTTCAAATATGTAAACTTATATTATTGAGGCATGTGAACTGAGGGGACTTGCACCTTGCTTTGTCTGTTGGAACATGTCACGTCAGCAAGATGGATGTCATATTATTTGACCTAGTTTCATTGTGTTATTGTATCTCTTAAATAGTTTGACCTGGCTTGTCCATATGAATTCCTTTATGCTTTTTCACATGAGCTCACTACATTAAACAATTTACTGCTATGATTTTGCATGTACAAAAACCATCCCAATTTAACGTTTCTAGGTTATACCATCCCAATATCATGTGTTTGATTAAATATGTTATCATGTGTTTGATATAACCATATTATCTCCAATCTTCATCGCTGTGCTATTTTGGTCAATTTTTACTTTTCATTTCCTATGATAACCATTGAGAAAATAAACACACTTTCCTTGAAGGATGGAATAAGGTCTTGAAAATATAATCATAACTATTTAAAATGTTGTAGACAACAAGCCATGCATAACATACGATTACCCTTTATTGCTGGTATTTTTCTTCCAGAGAAATCTTTAATGGGCAGTTATTATAAAAAATACAATTGAACATATCATTATGGCTTTATTTAATTTAATATTTTCCTTTTAGGTCCTTGCATGATCTTTACTCTCCCATCGCTCATTCCCTTCTCATGGGTGATTGACCCTATGTATTGAATCATTTATATATACATCAGGGGATTAAAAAAATTGCATGTACACGTTCACATTTTCTTTGAGTCAGAATATGAAGAACAGTAGGAAGCTGTGGTCCCTTTAATGAGTTTAGATGGTAGAGTCAAAGATTAAATGGTATATTTGCTCTAATTGTTGAAATATTTGTTTTGCATGATTTTGTAGATTGAAGAAGTTGTCGAGCTCAATCTTTCTGTGGTTCAGGAAAAGTCAGAAATGACATCATTGGACTGGCGAATTGAAGGTGAAGAGAATGATATGCATGAGCCATCTAAGAGAAACAAAATAATGAATGAAGAATTTATTGTGGAATTAGCACCTATGGAAATCAGAACCGTTCAACTTGAGTTTGATGACTAAGGACTGTGTGAGTCCTATATGAAATTTTTTACAATAGTTAAAAGAACCCATGATTGTCAAATTTTTATGACTCGGGAACCCCACTAGCCCTTCAGGCTCACCAAAGGCTACATACCCACAATTGAATCAACTATGCCTCCAAACACCTAAGATGGACCAAAATGGTGTAAAAAAGGTGTTTTCAACAAGAATCAATCATTTTTGATAGCCTTTACAACACCTATTGACCACAACCTTCAAATCTGCCTTCTAGCCCTATGAGCCCCCATTAGCCCTGCTGGACCAGTTTTCTCCCTTTTTCTCTGACTTTTTCCAAACAACTTGAGAAAAAAATTATAGTTTCAAACACCCTTTTCAGGGTTATTTAACATATGTTATTTATCATAGTTATAATATGGAAAAATATGACTAAATCCAAGATATTTTAGTCCTATTCCACAAGGAACGCCCAAAACACTCATTCAATGCCTTCAAACCCTTGTTGCATAGGGTTTCACCAAACACCTATCTCCACTAACCTTGGAGACCAAATAATGGTTCATACACCTTCTCTTTGATGCCCTAGGACATCTCAAATCATTAGATAACGTTCTTGTACAGCTCAATATGCTGCTGTCATACTATTCCCACCAATCCACCATGGGATATTTCCATTATTTTCTCCAAACTTGTTGTCTTCGCACTAGTGCTACATCAAAAATTGTTAGATTTCTATTGTACATGTTAGTAACATGCCTCCCATGAAGTTTGGGCCCTTGAATTCATGGGAGGTTCATCTATTTAAAGAAAACTTTTGTCTGTCACAGGAAAAACTCAAGAAAACAGCCTGAAATGAACCAACAGTCGTATATGCTGCTTCAAAACAAAGTGTTATTATTCAATAATGAGTGAAATGTGTTTAAATACCCTTCTAATTCATGTATTTGATAGTCCCAAAAAAAAAGAAGTTCAATACATTGAATGGAACAGCACCAAAATGAAATTTTATTGCTTGCTTTCACAACAGTCCGTACAACAGGCTTTTTTTCTCCCTGTCCCCCTCCATACAATGGATCCTTTAGACATTTAATGACCCCTATCTACCTGCCTCAACCAAATTTAGACAGTTGGGAGGTTTAATTAATCCTAAAACCTATTAAAACTAATTTCCCTCCAAAAAGGTAATATGACCGTTTACATTCAAATTTAAATTAATAAACTTTATTTTATGCATTTTATGACTATTCTGACTTCCCAACTTACTCCATTGACCTACACATGGTCCAATGTATTTATTGAATTCTTCTAAACATGAAAACTACTCAAATCTAATCCTATTGGACTCTTTCACCTATTACATTACTTTGATCACTTATTACATTGTATTGGTCCTTAGACCTCTATCGTGACTTTTACATAGTTTATTGAATCCAACACTATCATAAGCCATTATAGGCTTCAAAACTTGCCAATCAACTTGTCTTGATACCATCTTCTCCTTCTTAGTTACTGGAGTCCTCCTTTGCTCAGATGCTCTTCTAGATGCCCCTGCATCAAATATGCTTTAAAAAAGTCTTTCTTCTTGGTTGGGATGAGTCTATTATTGGCCTATCCATGGAAGCCTCATTTTTAACCTGTTCAGGGCATTTTGTCCCTGCAACATATCTGGTTTATACTTCCCGAGTCACCACTAGAGTCTTCAAATCTAGATATTTTGCACAAGGTTAGGGCACCATTGCCAGTCATTTAAAACATGGTTTTTTCTTTAACAGATGATTTTTATCATTAATATTTGTGTGCTTACAGACCCTAATGTTGTTGCTCCAAGAACCCTAAATTGGAAATCTGTAGATGGGGTTTGGTGTTAAGAAATAATACAAGATTCATGTGATAAGTAAGAGATATTTTCCATAGCAAGCCAAATTGTGATATTGCTATCAGGATTCAACTGTGTAGTTTTTTGAGTCAAACTCATTGACCTGTGATTCATGAGTAGTGGTTTACATGAACCCATCTCTCATGAGAATGAATGGAACACTTAGCACTCATTGGCTCTAGGTGATGCTTACGGAGGTGAAGCACTGGGACTTCCCGGGAGGTCATCCATTCCAGTACCACTCCAGCTCGAGCACGCTTAACTACGGAGTTTCCTCCATGGTTAAACCCACTCTGCTTGCATCCTCATTTGAAAAACCTTCACCAAGTGTTGTGCCTTATGAACCATTCATTAGAAAGCCCCTTAAGCTCGTCAATTAATAAGTAGGAGATATTTTCCACAGCAAGTCAAATTGTGATATTGCTATCAAGATTCAACTGTGTAGTTTTTTGAGTCAAACTCATTGACCCGTGATTCATGAGTAGTGGTTCACACGAACCCATCTCTCATGAGAATGAATGGAACACTTAGCACTCATTGGCTCTAGGTGATGCTCATAGAGGTGAAGCACCGGGACTTCCTGAGAGGTCACCCATCCCAATACTACTCCAACTCAAGCGCACTTAACTACGGAGTTTCCTCCATGGTTAAAACCACTCTGCTTGCATCCTCATTAAACGCACTCTGCTTACATCCAGAGTGGGTTTAACCATGGAGGAAACTCCATAGTTAAGTGCACTCGAGTTGGAGTAGTACTGAGATGGGTGACCTCTCGAGAAGTCTTGGTGCTTCACCTCTGTGAGCATCACCTAGAGCCAATGATTGCTAAGTGTTCCATTCATTCTCATGAGAGATGGGTTCATGTGAACCACTACTCATGAATCATGGGTCAATGAGTTTGACTCAAAAAACTACACAGTTGAATCTTGATAGAAATATCACAATTTGACTTGCGGTGGAAAATATCTCCTACTTATTAATTGACGAGCTTAAGGGGCTTTCTAATGAATGGTTCATAAGGCACAACACTTGGTGAAGGTTTTGCAAATGAGGATGCAAGCAGAGTGGGTTTAACCATGGAGGAAACTCCATAGTTAAGTGTGCTCGAGCTGGAGTGGTACTGGGATGGATGACCTCCCGGGAAGTCCCGGTGCTTCACCTCCGTAAGCATCACCTAGAGCCAATGAGTGCTAAGTGTTCCATTCATTCTCATGAGAGATGGGTTCATGTAAACCACTACTCATGAATCACAGGTCAATGAAAAGAACTTAGTCTATAACATTTTTTTTTTTAAAAAAAAAATTGCATTGGTAGAAATTTCGACCAATGCTAGAACTAATTTTGACCAACTATTGGTCAAAATTTCGACCAATGGACCAAAAAATTGACGATGAATCTGTACTTTCGACCAATCCAATGGTTGAAATTTTGACCATTTGATTGGTGGAAAGTATGGATTTTTCGTCTATGGTTTGGTCCATTGGTCATAATTTCGACCAATCGTTGGGGCAATCAGTGGTCAAAATTTTGACCATTAGAAAAAATGACGGTGATTTTTGAGCCTGGGATATCATCAAAATTTTGACCAAAACACAGGTTGAAATTTCAACAAATAGTAGACGCGTCGAAAATTCGATGAAAAAAGAATGACAACAGTTTTGGTCGTAAATTCGACCAATTACTGTCAAAATTTGAAGTCAAATTTACTAGTGAGAATTGAGAATTCTTCAAATACAAGTCAATACTAGATGGGATTTTTACTGTTCAAGCGTTCAAGCGTTCGCCCACTAGGGCAGAGATGGGCTCAGGGAACTTCGACACAATGTAGGGTTCCTTGCGGACGTAGTGATGATTACGCTGCAAAGCTTCCATTCAGAGCTTTCTCTTCTGCCGCTGCCTCTCTGCCGCCTGCGACATTATGATTTGCTGCATGCCAGGGCTCGATATCATCGAAGGCCCTCCTGCTGTGGATATTAATCACGCTCTCAGCCATAAAAGTGAATCGCAACACTCATTGAACAGCTTAATCCTCATCTCTAACAAATTTTCCAGGGATGGTTTGATTTTGCATAAATTTTCACTCTATTTTTTAGCGCTCAGTTTTGACTGAACTAACTATTTTTGAATTGCTTCGACCTACTACATAGAATTTATATGCCCTTTGTCATTATCCCCATTCTTTGCTATTAGTTTCGTCAACAGTAGCCTCGCGTACCTTTTCCATATTCTCTACTTAGGGTTTTCATCAGCAGCCTCATGCAAGACACCATGGCTGCTCCTACTAGTCAATACACCATAGAACAATGCTCACAGATAGCCTAAAACCAAATCGTCAATACACCCCAAATCCGATGGACCTTACAAAAATTAAAATGGGATTTATAAAATGCCAAAATCGGGTTATAATTTTGAATTCCACCTCTTTGGTGGGAAGATGGATATGCTCATTTTGGGGGTATATTCGGGTTTTGATGGTATAACCCAATTTTTACAATAAGCGTTCCAAACAGTGGATTCAGGTCAAAATCGGGTTATCATCTTTCAATTCCTGCCATCTTCCGACAAACAAACGGGCCCTCAAATTAAAGCAAGATTGAAAGGAATGGAGGACCCATATTTGGATTTAGATATCCTTTAGGTGCTATATATGAGGTCCTACCATCGAAAATACACTAAAGTAGGCTCAAAATGATCCTTAAATTGAACACAATCTAGGTGCTTACAATTTAGGACTATACAAAATTAAATATAATGAAATAAATTAAATGAATTTGCAAATAATTACCTCTATACACATGCCGAATGTTTCATTGAGAAATTCATTAGTCATGAATTCATCATCATCTACATGTCCACCATTGTCACCACTATGTGTGCATAGGGATCCCCATGATTGACAAAAATTAGGTGAAACTTGAGCCCTCAAAGACTCACTCATCTCACTCTGGACTAAAGGACAGGCACACTGTATGAGGGCCCGAGTGAGCACACTAATGGTGCCTAGTGTGTCCACCTCAACATGCTCCTTCACAACACAATGAACAGTAACATGCTCGATAGGTGGTTTTGAAATGGAGCTCAAGTAACTATGTTATAGTCATGTTATGACCCTGGTCTATAGTGTGATGACCCCCCACCTCTACCTTGAAATTCTAAATAACTAAAATAATTTGGAACCTCATTGAGGAAAAACTCACAATAGTGTTTCCTCAAAAAATATAAGGGAACCTCGTGATTATTTCAAGGAGGGATATCAAAAACCATGCACCGTCTATCCAAAAAGTTATTTTTTATTCCTTCATGGTGGAAAAAATGGATGGGAAACCTCCTACAACTAGGATCAAAATGTTCATTTGATTTAGGATTTGTAAAGAGCTTACAAATGCCACTTTTGTTAATGGATTTCTTTAATACTTCCTCATATGATAATTTATTTGCATAGTATTATTTTTTCTCTATTTTATTTGACCATATATTTAGTTTCCCACTAATAGTGCCAAAATTGATTCCAATAAATTGGCAAGTGATGCTTTATGAGGATTTATTCCAATAGATTGTTTCAACCTACCAATTAAAGTATAATTAATTTTGATTATTCTCTAATTGGTTTAAAAGATTTTGTTGTGTTTCTAGTGAATATCTTTCGATTGATGGAGGAGGTTGAGGTGCATTTTCTTCATGAAATTCATCATGATGAGGTAACTCGGTTTTTTGATGAGGTGGATATACATCTACTAAAAAGTTAAACAAAATTTACTTTAAAACCTTAATTAAACATATATTTTAATAGAAAAGAAGCTAAAAACATAAAAGGACTCACCTCTTCGACCTCCTCAATGTCTGGGTGGTATTTATGATATGATCAAACACACCAATAGAGAAAACAATACTCAAGAAATAGCATACACCCTACTAAAATATTGCTTCTCTCTCCAAGTCATGGCTACAAATGAAAATGAAATAACATTTTAGGCTATTTTAAAAAAAATTATTATATCAGTCATATGGTGTGCACCATATAGGTTTGGTATTACCAAGGCTTAGGATCGGTATACCAAGCCATATGGCATACACCATATATGGTGTGTACCTTATGCACATGCCCTATGACTTTTGGGGGACCACAAAGATGCGTGACATCTTTTTGGTCCCCAATCTTTGTCCACTTACCCTATACGAAGGTAAAATATGTATAGAGAATAGTCATGTCCCCAACCAAGCACCATCTCATTGAAGACATGAATCCATTCGTGCCTAACAAGAAAAAAGTACAATTGAGCCATAAAAATGGATAGCCAAGTTGAGTAATAACAGTCAACCGTTCAATCCAAAACATGCCAAAAATTGAGATACACTTGTTCATGTACAAAAGCACATGGATCTAAGATGGACACCAAACTAAGGACCCACCAATGAGGAAAGGACTAAAAATAGTTGAAGAAAGAAAACATTGCAAAGTAGAAACCAAAAAATAGAACTACCAAAATTCAAGTTCAAATTTTGGAAGGACTAAGAAACCCAACTGTTATAGAGCCAATAAGACTTCTAAGAGAGAAGGACCACCAATAAACCAATAAAGATAATGAATGAGCATCCAAAAGAACAAGGAAAAAATATAGTGCAGGATACAAGAGGCTCTAAATGCTTAAACCAAAAGAACATAATTTTCCAAGACCTAAATTTTTTTCTTTGAAAGAGCTGAATTGAATCGTTACCCTCCACACATTTACTAGCTAACCAATCAACCACAACGTTTACCTTTCTAAAAAAATGTGAGAAAGAGTAAGAACTAAACTAATTTATCATGCTTAACACAAATCCAAGAAGATAGTTAAGAGGTTGGGATATATATTTCTTATTTAATAGTGCATTGTTAACTAGCATTAAATCCCCCTTTGATGTGTTTGATGTGTAGTTTTAGGGCCTAATCTAAACCTAATTTGAAGGCCTCTAGTTTAGCTTTATTATTGGTGTCACTAGATACCTTGATGCAGGTTGCAATAAAAATTGATTTATATAAGATTTATGATTAAAAACTACTATACCCGAGGGCCCAAGGTTACCTTTGGAATCCCTATAAAAATTGAGATTATAATAATTGTGAGGGGGGGTCCATTTAAAATAATATCTTTTTAGTTTCACATTAGATAATATAATAGAACCTTGTGTGAAAGGAGGTTTCAAAATAGTAGTATCTAAATAATTTGTGTATGTTTATATTTTTCTTCTTCCCACAATCATCTTTGTTATATGATTAATCATTTTTTATTGTACAATATCTAGAGCAACCTATAGGGAGAGCCCAGGTCTATTCCAACTTCCCATGAATCCTTACTGTGCTTATCTCTTAATTCATGATGGGAATGTTTACTCCCACTGTTTGGAATTATCATTTCCCTAGGACAAATGCTTGACAATTAAACACATTGTAGGTGATGGAGAATTCATTCAATCAAGTTGGGATAGATAATGGTTTACTCCTATTTTGTTCTTACACATATCACTACATTGTTGGTATGTCATGTGAGTTGGGGGCGAGCAGGAGGGGTAAGGAAATATATACTTTTATATGATTTTCTCTATATGGGGAATTTTTCTCTTTTTAGTTTTCAATAATGTATAGTTATTAATTCATAAGATATTGAAAGCTATGTTTTTTAATTAAGTAAAAATAGGTTTTGATGGGGTCCTAAAACCCAATACAAAGAAACACAAAAGATAGGACAATAAATCTCAACCCAAGACAAATAATGCTCAAAAGAATAGGTGAGAAAATACAACAAGAATGCTACACAAAATAAACGTACAGGCAAATCCAACTGACATTACAAAAGAAAACTCTAGCCAAAACCCCCACTTAAGATTTTTCTTTAGTCAGATTATTTTTTGGGAATTAAGTGTCATATCGAAGGAGGGAAAAGATCTCTTTGATTTTTTCACTTTTATCGTACACCAACCCTCCTCCACCTTAATATTGAATGCTATGTTATCATATAATATCCTCACATGATCTATTTCTTAGAGTATTAAAAATGTATTTAAGGACAATTAACAATCATCTAAATACCACTTACTTGAATCTATGTTGATGTTGTGGAAAAAGTAGTGGAGACATGCTCTACTATTGAAGACATGGTGACAACTTGTTCTAGAATTGTGACAAACATTCCTTCTCAAACTTTGTAGCCCACCAAATCATATCAACATATGTAAACAAAATTAGTGGGAGGGTTTAGTTTCAAAATAAAGTGTATGGCTTTTTATGGTTTCACCCATTGGTTTCTAGAGAGTAAGCATGGTATGATTGTGGCATTCAATGAGCTACATGGTAATCATGTCATACTTTCTCATGTTGGAGGGGAAAATGTTGAATTGAGAGCACAACTTCCCCCTTTTGATTTATTTTTGTTACAGAGGTGGTCCCCTATTGTTATAGCTAGAGTGTGGTAGTGCCCATTTATCTTTGTCAATAAATTGGGTATCGGATTGGAGGATCCTAAGATTCAGCTCATGGACTATCCCTTCTACATGGTGGATCTAGAAAATTTATGTGAGGAGATATATTCTATAGAAGACATGATAGGAAAGCATATTGATGTGGATAAAATCTTAAAGGTAGAAGAAGCACTATTGTCTAGAGAAGTAGTCAAGGAAATTATAGATAATGATGATTTTTTTTGTTTAGATGTTTGGGGAAGCAATTAGAAGAGATAGGTGGGGTGAAACTTAATTGGCCCATCATTGCCAAAATGACAGTGGATCAAGATAGGTATGGATTAGAAAAGGGAGAAAGAGATGTAAGGATGGAGAAATCATTTAGTGTCTCTAGGAGTGAAGGATTTTTTTTCTGCTATGTTGTATTGGAAAGATATGTATTGAAAAGAATAGATGTGATCCTTGAACTCACATTTTTATTTAGAAATTGGAACCATATATAGAGTTAATGGGAAGTGTAAGGGGACAATATTTAATTGGTTTCATACTTTTATATTTTGTTTGTGGAGGATGCATTTTTTAACTTTATGGACGATTTTTTTGTTAAAAGGTATTGAATATTTTTCACAAATTTATTTTGAG
Source organism: Chamaecyparis obtusa (assembly GCA_027943335.1). NCBI lineage: Eukaryota > Viridiplantae > Streptophyta > Pinopsida > Cupressales > Cupressaceae > Chamaecyparis > Chamaecyparis obtusa. The sequence continues at coordinate 600,185 of BSBK01004748.1, read as the reverse complement.
AGCCCTCTGAGGGTTTATAATATGACAATATAGAGATTTGGATAGAGCTTCTTGAGCTCATGTGTTTTATCCAAGAGGGATTTCTTTTTACTCTTGTGTTAGTGGTGTAGAGCTTGTAGATATTTTAGAAGATTAGTTTAGAGCTCTCAAGGGTTTACAATATGACATTATGGGAATTTGGATAGAGGTTTATGAGATCCTTCATATTTTGTTAGAGGGATTCCTTTTTTTCTTTGGTGTTTGTGGTGTAGAACTTGTAAACTCTCGTGAGATATTTGAGAAGGTTTTTTTTATCTTTTGTATTGGAAAACCTCAAATAGATTTCTTGATTGATCTTTAGATATCTTGAAAAAAATTAAACAGACATATTCATTCAATCTCATGGGTTCCTATTAAAAAGGGAGGTATTGTTCTTTGTTTGTTACCTTCATTTTATATTTTTTCCATGTATGAAAATAAAAAGAAAATGGTGTTATTTTAGTCAAATATAAGGTTATAAAATATTTTATATCCTAGATTAAATTCTGTAAATTATATAAACTTGATGAATGTGTAGTTAATTATTTTTTGAGTAGGTAAAAGGAGGAGATTTTCTATCCCACTTTCTGTATTGTTTTATCAATAAATGTGTAAAATTTGTATCTTTATCATGTTGGAACCTTTCATTTAAGTGCATATTTCTATAACTTGAGGAGTCACAGTTATTTGTAATTTGAATATGTTTGAGAACCTAATTTGTGTAAAAAATAGGCATGTGTTGAATATTAAAATTTAATGTATAATTATGATTGTATTTCTTTCTCTAACCCACCCCACTCTCTCTCTGAAATTTCTAATTATTGTAATGCATGGTAGTCTTTTTATACTTGAATTCTAATGGACTAGCACACAAATATCTAACACATAGTGTTGGTGAACATTTATTGCCTCCTCTATATGATTGTGTCCATACTTTTGAAATGAAAATGAGAGCATATATAGGATTTGTTATCTCTCTTTCCCTCGTATATAATATCTAGAATTGAATGAGTTTTAACTTATGCGTTGGTGAACATTTAGTGCCTCCTCTATATGATTGTGTGCATACTTTTGAAATGAAAACGAAATCTCTTTCTCTTGTTTATAGTATCTAGAACTGAATAAGATTTAAAATTCCTTGTATGGACATATAGTACATACTTGACCTATAAAAAGGAAGAGAAATCGCATTAGTTAAACGAGAAACATGTAGGAGTACAAACAAAGCCAATTCAATACCTTTTTAACTAAAACATTGGAAGTCATATAACAGATGTGCTAAGGAAGAAATTCCCATATATGGCTGCTGTAAGATTGATGAAATGACATGGCTCCGTAGAGTCTAAAAATGACATCTAAATAACAAAATAGAAAACGTGATAACAACTAAGTTCTGCTCCTCATACTTCCCACTTCCCCTGGATTTGGTTCGCATTTCTGAATGAATAAGTAAGAGCAATACTCCCATCCATTCTTTTTAATGCATACCTTTCCACTTCAACATAGCAGGCAAAAAAATTTTCCACCCCGCTGCTACGAAATGATTTCTTCACCCTTACATTTCTTCCTCCTCCTAATCCATTACCCTCTCGATGCGCACTCATTTTGGCAATGATGGGCCAGCAAAGTTTCACACCACTTGCCTGTCCTAATTGCTTCCCCACACCTTCAAACAAAACACTTCCATCATTATCTCTAATTTCTTCAGTTGCCTCTTCTCCAAGCAATAGCCCTTCTTCTGCCTTTTAAGGTTTTGTCCACGTCAACATATTTCTCTGTCACACCTCTTATAGAGTATATCTCTTCCCAGAACTTTTCGAGATCCATCTTGTAGAAGGGGCACTCCATGAGCTGAATCTTAGGATCCTCAAATCTGGTACCCAATTCACTGATAAAGATAAAGGGGCAGTACCACTCCCCGACTAGAACAACAGGGGAAGTTTTCTGTAACAAAGAGAATTCAAATGGGGGAGATTGTTCTCTGAGATAACTACTTTCACCTCCAACATGAGCAAGTCTTCCATGTTTGCCACGCATGTCTTTGGATACCACTCTCCAACCCTTCCTACGCAAAAACTGAGGTGGGAAACCATCAATAGCTACACCCTTTGTTGTGAATCTTGACTTTCTCATGGAGATTATCTGCATATGTTGATATGAGTTGGTGGGTTGCAAAGCTCTAGGACGAACGTCGTTCACAAAGCTAAAACAGCAATCTATCGTCTTGTCTTCTTCAGTAGAACATGTTTCCACTAGTCTGTCCACAACATCAAAATGCAATCAGCTATCTAGGCATTCATATCATTGTTAATTACCTATTAATACATATTCAATACTCTAAGCAATACATAACATGCAAGGATCTTAGATGATGGCATAACATTCAATATCTTTGTTCATCTATAAACATTACCAGTTAAACTATATGAGAACAATTACCCCACACAGAATAAATCACATAAAAGCAGCTAATGTTTTTACCCCTTGAGGTTGTCCTCGGCTCGAACAACATGGTAGCAATTGGAAGAGATGGGCTGGCCCAAAACAGGAATGAAATACACTCGATCAGTTTCTGTATGAGTGCTTTGCCCATTATATCTGCTGTACTGGATTGTTAAGCATTTATCTTGGGGAAATGGCAATTCTCGTAGGCAATTATTGCAGAATTCCCAACAGCAGAAGGTACCATTGTCATCATCTTCGTCTTCTCCAAGTATGAGATACCCAGAATACTTATCAGGTGGAGGGAACAGAGCCTGGCTCTTTTGTTGAGCCATGCCATTTGTTGCAGCTGCATAGGCCTGCCTATAGGCCGCCATAGAAATTGTGGAATACATAATTGATTGATCAGATAACAAAAAAGATTGTGGGAAACTCTCGGTCTAGTTTGTGATTTAATAGGCTTTTCCAGAGGTTACTCAGTCGATTAGTGACTGTAGAGGTTTACCCAGTCAATAAATAGCCTGTTGATGAGCTTTTCATTCCAATAATGTTTCTCTTCAAAACAAAAAAATAAATCAACGTTTAAATCTTGGACCTGTTCTCTTTGGTTTACCTATGATGTTTTTAATCAATAAGACAATTTGACTGTTATATAACGAATATTGGAGACTCGAGAGTTTTCGAAGAGCCAGCGTGAAGGTTGGTTTTGGAGACGGCGTAAAAGAGAGTGATTTTGGTTTGTCTACTAGTGTTTGTAGTAAGTGTATGGATTTAATCTCGTTTATATCTATTATGCTTGTTTTGGGACTTTTCATTTGTCAATCTTTCTGGTGATGTCCAAGCATTTTGAATTGGTTCTTGAATGAATCGAAGCAAGCCCAAATGTTGATATTGAAAAGTATTTAACAAATTATTCAACTTTATCAATAGGTCTGTGGTCTTTTGGTGAAGTTGAATGATTCTGAATGAACCTATAACGAATCAAGTCTTGCTTAGTGCAATAGATACCCTTCAATTCTTGACTCTTAGCCAAAGAAATTCTGAATCTCCAACAAAAAATTTATATCCAAAATCTTTCACAAGATCACAAATATGTCTCTTGCTCACCATGTCATGAAGCCTTCCTCTTAAAGATTTAAGACCTTATGATTAACATTCTAAGAAATTATAAATAAAAAATATTAATTAATTAACAAAAAAAAATAGTTGATTATTAAAAATTGGTAATAATAATAGATTATTAAATTATTAGATAATGCTATTAAGGATAATAGCTAAATTTATATTGGTTCAGGTAAAATAAAATAAATTTATATTGGTTTGTCTACTTGTGTTTGTAGTAAGTCTATGGATTGTTCTAATCTCGTTTATATCTATTATGCTTCTTTTGGGACTTTTCATTTGTCAATCTTTTTGGTGATGTCTAAGCATTTTGAATTGGTTCTTGAATGAATCAAAGCAAGTGCCAATGCTAGCATTGAAAAAGTATTTAACAAATTATTCAAATTTATCAATAGGTCTGTGGTCTTCTGGTGACATTGAATGATTCTGAATGAGCCTATCAAGAATCAAGTCTTGCTTAGTGCAATGGATATCATTCAATCCTTGACTCTTAGCCCAAGAAATTGTGAACCTCCAACAAAAAATTTGTATCCAAAATCTTTCACAAGATCACAAAATATGTCTCTTGCTCACCATGTCATGAACCCTTTCTAATAAATTATAAGTAAAAAGTATTAATTAATTAATAAAAAATAAATAGTTGATTATTAAAAATTGGTAATAATAATATATTATTAAATTATCAGATAATACTATTAAGGATAATAGCTAAATTTATATTGGTTCAGGTAAAATAAAATAAATTTTAAAATAAAAGGATTTGAATTTAAGTGAAAGTATTTTAAGGATAATAAAATTAATTATTATTTTATAATGTTGATTTTTTCAAATTTATGTTGGTGTATTGCACATGGATAACATTAAACAATAATTATTTTTGGAAACTTAATATTATTTTCTATTTTATATTAGTATTTTGTATGTGAAGAATATTAAATAATAATTACTTTTGTATTTTGCATGAAATTACATATTCCTTTATTGATTTATTTATTAATTCAAAAAATTCAAATAAAAAAATATGACTATTATAAATATCTTCAATTTACATCTATCTTGAAAAATGTCAAGAAATATCAATTTAGAACTATTTTTTTTTAATTAAAAGTTTTTTTATATTGCTTTGAGAGTATTTTATATATAAAAATTTCACATGCTTTTTATTTTAAAAATATTATGTTTATCATTAAATTTAAATGGCTATCTATTGCATTGCATTTCTTGTTGTCATTATAGAATGTCTCTCAACATTAACACAAATTTCAAAATGATAATAATAATAACTATTGTACATATAAACAAGTGCCACTTAGTGGCTAGTACTTGCAGATTTAATTATAAGTTTCGTTGTAGATTAACTTAAATCTATTTAATTATATTTATTATAAATAATATATATAATTGAATTAATAGTTATTTTATAAGGTGTGCTATATTTTATAATTAATTAAAATATATTTAATAATTATAATACATTTATTAATATTAGAATTATATTTAGATATAAATTAAAATTAATTATAAAACTAAAGACTACTAGTATATTATTTTAAGAAATTTAATTAATATCATTCATATAAAGATTTTTATCAATTACATATAAAATTAAAATTAATTTTATTACTCTTATACCTAAACTAGACTCCATATATTTATTTATTGCATGTTGATATGTCTAATATTTAATTCTTATTTTGTAAAAGTATGATATATTACCAACAAATTGAATAATATTTATTAATTTATATAATATATTACCAATAAAAAATTTACACCCACAAATTAAAAAATAATTCTAATGTTTTCATAAAATATTATGTTCACAATGTGAGAAATATTTATATAAATATAAGAGTTCAAATACATTCATCCAATGAGATGACAAAAAAATAATTTTTAGATATTATAAAGTTAAAAAAATTGCATCTATATTTTAGAAATGAAAAAACTTATAATGAAATATAAAATATAATTTATTTTGATTGGTGTAGATGAGTTCATTTAATCACTAGTTAATATAAAAAACTCAAAAACTGATACAATAGTACTTAGCCTACCGACAAGTACTAATAATAAAGAGATGCAAGAGATTGGAAAGAAAAAAGAAGTATAATACTCTTGAAGAAGTTATAAAATATTTACACCATTCGTTATAAAGTTATGAAAGAAAATAATTAAAGCCGATAGGCTTCCCCTCTGAGCTTTCTCTTGTAGAGTCGCGCCCGAAAATAGTTTACCGATCAGTTTAATCATAGTTTACCGATTTACTTCCGGTAGACATATTTTTCGCTTCACTTGACGCCGGCTTATCTTGTGTTTGGTTTTGTTACTTCCTCGACAGATCTACTCATCCTACTTCTCCATCAATATGCCAAAATTCTATGGTTCTATGTATTTTAGATGGAGCAATGAATTACTCATATTTAATAATGTTATTTTCTTATAGATAGAAAGTATGGAAACACTTCCTTTAATTCAGTTGCTAGATAACTTATACCCAATAAGTTATGGCATTTCTCAACCCTGCTCATATTTAAGATTCAAAATTATGTCATAGATGGTGCTTTTCTACTATTTGAACACATTCTCTGTGTCTGAAATAATTTACAAGATGGTTGTTAGTCATTCCAGCTTCTTGCATGAAGGAATACACTATGGATGAACCAACAAAATGAAAGCCCCTTTTTATCAAGTCCATACTAATCAATTTATATTTGGGTGTCTTTACAAGAATTTATCGTGGGGAATGATAATTGCTAACAATTGGTTTGAAATTTACAAATTGCCAAACATACTTGCCAAATGAGCCAATTTTTTTTGCAATTTGGTTGTCAACGGTAAATTGATGTGTTAGCCATCTAATCCATTTGTAATTCTGGTATTTAAAATAGAACTCAAAGATCATACTCTATTATATACATACCTTAATGGTGTACTTTGCATTGGAAACAACTCTATGAAGGGAAGAATCTTCCCTTCATGTTGCATTACTTTAATGTTAGATGCCAGGCACATTATTTTTCCCTCATCAATTGAATCCATGGTGGCTATATCAAAGTATGCATATGTAATCCTACAAGATATGAAGATATGTAAGAATTCATGTACCTAACATGACCAATTTGGTATTGCCCACTTTTAGCTCTACCTTTTCATATCTCTAATACATTCTAATGGTTGGATATAGGGGAATACATTATTACATTCTAATAGACAGAAAAAATAGAATGAATAAGTTCTAATTATAAAATACAGGTGTATACACTACTACATTCTAATGGTCAGAAACAGGGGAATATATTCAGATAAAGGATGATGATAGATGTACTCAAAGAGTCAGAAAAGTGAGGTAGAACAGGAGAACATTGCCCTAGCAGAAAAAGGAAAAGCAAAGAAGGGGTTTAGCAAAAGATCAAATCCACAAAGCGAGAAGAAGAAGAAGGATTTTTCTAAGATCAAGTGCTTTGGATGTCACGAATTTGGTCACTATGTCAGCGATTGCCCACAAAAGAAGAAGAGTGAAAAGAAGGGCAAGAATCTGATGGCAGCTCCAGCAAGTGCAGAGGATCTCTCTAGTAGATTGGAGGATGAGTTTGCACTCATAGCTTGTATGGTTAGCTCAACCTCACAGATTATATGGTACATAGACAGTAGGGTGTCATTTCATATGACAAGAGTTAGAGAGTATTTCTCCAGTTATAAGGAGGAGAACACCAGTATCCAAATTTCTATGGGAAACTTGTCCAAGCTCAGCTCAGTTGGGAAAGGGACTGTTCAGTTTCAAAGGGAGAATGGAAAGGTGATTCCTCTTCAAGATGTGTTGCATGTGCTAGGATTAGGTATGAATCTGATTTCTATATCTGTTCTTTAGGATAAAGGGTATAATGTACTTTTTAGAGGAACGTAGCTCTTGATCAAGCACAAGGATTGGAAATCACCCCTATCTATTGGAGTTAGGAGTGGGTGCCTTTATAGGTTGCAATTTGACACTCCTAAGGCATTGATAAGCAACAGTAATCCTAGAGATCTTAGAGAGCTATGGCATAGGAGGATTGGTCATATACATCATGGAGCACTTAAATTGCTTCGTGAGATAGTGACAGGTGTTCTAGAAGTGAGCACAGAGCATGATGATGTATGTAAGAGATGCGTGTTGGATAATTTTGTGAAAGCATCTTTTCCAAGAAGTGACACCAGATCTGAGGGTGTTCTTGATCTAGTACATTCAGATGTATGTGGGCCAATGTCAATGAAGTCTCTCAAAGGATATGAGTACTATGTTACTTTTATTGATGATTTCTCTAGGAAGACATGGATATAGTTCTTGAAGACCAAGGATGAATTTTTCAGTCATTTCCAAGAGTTCAAGGCTCTTGAGGAGAACTCGACAGGAAGGAAGATAAAGGTTCTTCGGCCAAACAATGGAGGTGAGTACAAGAGTAATGAATTCCAGGAGTTCTGTACCAGGGAAGGAATCAAGAGAGACTGGACTATTCCTTACAATCCGCAGCAGAATGGAGTTCCTGAGAGGAAGAATCGATCTATATCGAAGGCAACAAGGGCTATGCTACATGATCAAGACATGCCCTGCTACTTATGGGAAGAGGCATGTAGTACAATAGTGTACATATAAAACCAGGTTCCACATAAGGTGCTAGGAAAGATGACACCAGAGGAAGCTTTCACAGGAAAGAAGCCAGATGTCAGTCACTTCAGGATATTTGGAAGTTTGGTGTATTATCATATTCTAGGTGATACACGTACCAAGTTAGATCAGACTACAGAGAGAAGGTACTTTGTGGGGTACAGTGAAACCTCAAAGGAATATTGGATATTTATTCCAGGGACCAAGTGGATTATTATCAGGCGTGATGTCAAGTTCATAGAAGATAAGGCATTTAGGAGGTCCAGAGATTTTCCAGCTGATGATCAGAGTGAGAAGCCAATAGAAGCTCCAAGGACAACTTAATCGAGTCAAGGGAAGCAAAGCTCGAGTATAGTTACTAGTACCAGCATAAACTTAGGTGGTGAGAGTTCACATAGTATAGAGCAACTAGTGCAGCAAGAAATGCATCGACAAGATATGGAGGTTGATATCTCATCTTCTACAGTTGGTAGCAGGAACCATGAGGTTCAACAGACAGAGGGATACTCAAGACTTTGTGGGAACTCCTTGGAGGACTACTAGAGAGTGAAGACAACCAGCAAAGTTTAATGACTATGTGGCTTTAGTCAGCTAGTTGGTAGACAATGAGCCTTCCAGGTATCAGGAAGCTGCACAACATCGGGTGTGGCAAGATGTGATGGTTGAGGAGTATACCTCAATAATGCAGAATGGTGTGTGGGAGGTAGTGCCTAGACCAATAGATAGGGCAGTGGTTGGATCACGCTGAATCTACAAGGTTAAGCACGGTGCAGATGGTAGCATCAAGAAATACAAGGCAAGGTTTGTGGCAAAGGGGTTCTCTCAAAAGGAGGGAATAGACTATGAGGAGACATTTTCTCCAATAGCCAAGTATACTTCTATACAAGCTGTAATCTCGATTTCAACATAGATGGGATGGAAAATCCATCAAATGGATGTTAAGACAACATTCCTTAATGGCGAGCTGAAGGAGGAGGTATACATAGAACAACCAGAAGGCTTTGTAGCACACAGCAAAGAAACCCACTTGTGCAGATTCAAGAGAGCTTTATACGGACTCAAGCAGGCTCCCAGAGCGTGGTATGAGCATATTGATAATCACTTGCAGGAAATGGGCTTTTTGAAGAGTGATGCAGATGCTAACCTCTACTACTTGGTGGTTGGGGGTGAGATACTCATTCTTGTTCTATATGTGGATGACTTGTTTCTAACAAGTTCACTAGGGCTCATAGATGAGTGCAAGAGGGACCTTGCAGCAGAGTTTGAGATGAAGGATTTGGGACTTATGCACTACTTTCTAGGTATGGAGGTGTGACAGACAGATGGAGAAATTTTCCTTGGGCAAGGGAAATATTGAAAAGATTCAAGATGGAGGATTGTAAAGCCATGTCTACACCTATAATCACGAATTGGAGGAAGGTAGACACATCCAGGGAGAAGGATGTAGATCCCACCTTATACAAGCAGTTGATTAGTTCTCTCATGTATTTGGTCAACACCAGGCCAGATATAGCTTTTGTAGTTAACTCTCTTAGTCAATTCATGGTTGAGCCAAAGAGAGTACATTGGACAACAGCAAAGCATGTGCTATGATATTTACGAGGTACAATCGATTATGGGATTAGATATGCTCGAGGTGAAGGAATCAGGTTGATGGGCTATACTGATGCAGATTGGGCAAGTAATACAATGGACAAGAAAAGAACTTCAAGGTGTTGTTTCAGTTTGGGATCAGGAGTTGTCTCTTGGTTCAGCAGGAAGCAAAAGTCCGTGGATCTGAGTTCAGTAGAGTCAGAATACATAGCAGCTAGCATGGCAACATGTCAAGCTATATGGCTTTAGAAGTTACTAGTAGCCTTGTTTGGTCAGAAGGTTGAGACTACGGTGATATACTATGACAATTAGAGTTGCATCATGATGACTGAGAATCCAGTGTTTCATGATAGGTCGAAACATATAGATATCAGGTATCACTTCATCAGGGATTGTGTACAGTGGAGGATTGTTCAGCTATAGTACATACCTATAGAGGAGTAGGTAGAAGACATTATAACAAAGGCATTGGGGAAGGCAAAATTCATCTTCATCAGAGATAAGTTGGGAGTTGTGCAGAACAGCTTCCTCGCTAAGAGGGAGTGTTAGTTTGGTAGCTTGGACAGTTGTTCGTCCATTTGCTAATAATTAGTAAATAATTATATTTATTAATTATTTGACTCCTTCTAGAAACTTCTAGTTTCTAGAAACCTCTAGTTTGTAGAAACTTCTAGAAACTTCTAGTTTGTAGAAATTTCTAGCTTGTAGAAACTTCTAGTTTGTGGAAACTTCTAGCAACTAGAAGCAACTAGAAACAATGGGAGTAGTATAAAAGGGGGTCAAGGGGCATTTGGAGGCAATGAAGTTAACATCGAGTTTGAGATCAAGTTTGAGAACAAGCTTGAGTAGTCTTGCAGTGTTAGCAAGAACAAGCTTGAGCAGTCTTGTAGTGTTAGCAAGGGGCAGTCTTGTAGTGGCAGCAAGGGCGCAGTGATAGCATTTGGGGATAGCAGTGGAGGAATATCAACAGGAGAAATTGGGAGATTGTCAAAATTCTGCCAGTGAGAGGCAAGGAATTTTGTATCTCTTAATTTGCTGAAGATTAATATATTTCTCATCTGCAGTACTGGTTTTCCCTTCGGGGTTTTTCCAGGGATGATTTGTCCAAAAATATTGTGTTATTGTGTGGCATATTTCTTTCTATATTTTTTGGTGAAGTTGCAGTTGTGTTATTTTTCGTTATTCGTTAATCAAATAATTTTTGTAAGATAGGAGATTAATAACAAGTGACTGCAATAGAGAATTTTCACAAAATTAAGCATCAAGACAGTCACTTTGCATAAATTCACTACTCACCTTTGTTTTCTTCTTCATGGATCATACAAATATGACATTCTCTCTGATTTCTCAATCACAAAAATCTAGCAAATCCAACAATTATTAAAGAAATGTGAGTTGAAGTTAGACCATAAGTTCCAAACTTCAGAGAATATATTATATATAGTTTATTGAAGCCTTTGCAATTTTGTTTAACCTTGGAAGAAGTTTGAAACCCTTTTTTTAATATGAAGTTTCCTTTATGATCTCAAAGAACAATTCCCACTCCTAACATACTAGGATTATATTTTGAAGAGTTATTAAAATCAAGCTTCACAGTGGTCTCTGAAGGGGGTTTCCATTTGAGATCCTTTCTAGAGATCTTAGAAGAAAAATTTTAAGACTCTAAAACCTTTGAAAAGAATTGTTATTAGAGGCCATCTGTTATTACTCATTTGATATTGTGTTTTATGTTTGTTCTTCACTGCTGATTTTGACATTTCTTTGTTGATCACGCTTGTAAACATTATAAAATCGAGACAATTTTGACATTGCTCCATTGATAATAGTTGTAAACATGCCCAGAAATACAATACTATGGACTACACCATTACACCTCATCCGATGTAAACACTATTTATTAGAGATTTGACTTTCATTAATAGACCGGGGAATCTCGTTCTAGAATTAGGTAGGAAAGATACTAAAGCCAAAATAGCAGCTTTCGCCAATTGTAAGTTGGAAAGCATTTAGTTCATGAGTCTCTATCACTCCAACCAATCACATACGTACACGTCACTGATGAGAAACTAAATATTTTTTTAATTAGCTCCTGATGTATCAATCCATATACTTCTCTTTGATCTAGATAGGCCTAACACTTCAAAATCCACCTGTCACAGTGATGTCTGCAACAGATTATGGTTTAGTATCCCAAGATGAAAGAATACTACAAGAAGAATTAACAAGACCGCCAGCTTCTTCCTGAGGTTTGATTGAATTGTTATTTATATTCTAGGGGTGATGGAAATTTCATTCCTGCTGATTGACTCAGTTAAGCCATTTGCATGACGGTGCCACTGTTAGAAAATTCTATAAAGATAGAGACCAATAATTTCTTGTCTTTATCCTCATCTCCTAGTTTTATGTTTGGACAATGGTGTGTATATATTTAAATAACATTGATGGAATGTTATATTTTTCTAACCATGAGAATTAATTTATATATGCTTCTACAACTGTTCTCCACTTAATTTTAGTACTGTTGTAAATGCAATGACTAATGCTCAATTTATCATGTTTTTTACCCAAATTTGTACTAATTTTTTACATGTGATTTTATATCAATGGTTCAATTTATCTTGTTTTCGACCCAAATTTGTACTAATCTTTAACATGTGATTTTATATCAATGGTTTTTAGAATAGGATCAATTTTTGTTTAGATTGTACTAAGTCATTTAAACTCAACCATACTTAAAATTTAACATCTTTAATTTATTTGTTTTTATTTTTAAATCTATAGTTAATCTTTATAAACTTCTAAATTTATTAATTGATTTATATATTTGAATTGATCATCTAAGATCTTATATATAAGGATAGTTCTAGGTTATTAATTTACATCAAATCATTGTATAAATCTTTAATTCACATCATTATACAATATTATTGTAAGCTCACATCATCATTACATCAATAGATACTTTATTACATCATCATCTTAAAGCTACACAAACTTGATCTTTGTTTTGCATAGTATACATTGGTTAAAATGAGCTAATTTGTTATCAATAAAATTTTAGATCTAGACACAATATTTCCTACTAGACACAATACATAAGCTACTAATGATATTCCTTAGGTTAGCCATAAACTTATAAAAACATAGATAAAGTAAACTATGAAAGTAATCAAATTAATTATTACATGTATCGTATCAATTTGTTCAATTGAAAAATAAAAGAAGAGATAACAACACAATCAATGATGAAAGCAAGAGATACAATGTGGAGAAATATATTATGGGTGAAAAACCCACCAAAACATAAGTTAGAAAACTTAAATACTCCATAATGACATCAACACAAATAAACTCAGCCCATAGATCATCTACAATAAGGTGTATGTTATGAAATAGCTTAGACAAAAGAGGAAGATACTATAAATATGTTATGACTACTTTATAATAGTTGAGAATAACAAGCCGCTTTAAGGGGTTCATATCTCCAAAAATCTCCAATGACAACACAATTCATAGATTGATGATGAAACAAGACTACTACATGTTCTATATATACCCTACTTATGCTTGGGATATCACCTAGACCAACTTAGATATGACTATAGAGGCCCTAGTCTGGTCTCAATAACTCAATAATAATATTATAATAGTATGAATCAATTAAGAGTTAAGGTAGCCACAAGATGGCTATACATAACCATATGTATACTCTAAAATGATGGGTTCTTGACATCTTGATCGGTTTTCTTAAAGGATTTACATAGAGTAAAGTTTGCCAATACTTTGTAGTCAACTTTTCGACGTTCATTCTCTTATATACAATACTTCCTTCCACCATGCTACATGTTTGTAGAAGTACACTCCAAAACACTTCCTTTAATTCAGTTGTTGACACATTTTACTTCCACATCCTAGACTTTTACTCTAGCTTTTTTATTGAGAAGCTACCCAAGCAGTTTTGGATGCACAAGACAACAATAGTTATTTTGTATAAATTTTACTACAACAACAGTTATTTTTTATAAATTTCCTTAATTATGTTCAAGATAAATCATTGCTTGTCACCTATTTGGGGTTCATACTCCCTATTCTCCAATTCTTTAGATTGAAAAAATGTCTTCTCAATTGATTTTGTTACATTAAATGTTGCCTTCTCATTTACGATTTTAAACACTTACTTCTATTATGTCATGCTTCAATTATGCTTTCAAATTAAATCCCTATCAACACATCCCTTGCACCTGCATTGGGTGCAAGTGCAAGTAATATTATTGATTGTGTTTATTGCTCTACAAATGTAGATGCTTTTCAATTTGATGAAATAGTCACGAAAAATGAACAAGAATAATTCTTTATGAATGATTCCCCTATTTTAGTCCCATGTCCTTGCAAGAGGAGGAAAAAAATAAATGAATAATAATAAAAGGAGTTGCTTGCCATGCTAAGAGGGAAATATCGTGGCCATTTGTATTAGTATATATTCTCCTTACAATATAGCATGCTAGGACATTATAATACACCATGCATAATCCCCCATACAATAGCATGATAATGGAGAATTAGGTGGTAGTAGTAGATGACAAAATGTGATGAGATAATGAAAAAATGTTGTTATACATTTTTGCCTACATATGATTTTGTATTACGATATATGAATGGGAGAGAGGAAGAATGAAATGACCCCGAAACTCATCTACTCCATCTACATAAAATAATATTTATGGATTATGAAAATTTAATAATGCATTAATATCTTTACCAAGTTGTCATCTTGTGATGTGTTATTGCTAACATCATATATCTAAATTATTTAAAAATCTAGGAAATTTGTATATTGTTCAAACTTGGAAATTGGTGCTCTTTTTTATTTTATATTCAGATCATTTAATTTAACTTATCATGCTATTGCATCATATTTTTGAAATGATGTCAAGCCTTCCAATTTTAATATCAGAATATTGAGACATTTATGATATATATTATTCTAAATGTATAATTGTTTTTAACAAATGTGATACGAAAAAGTAATAACAACATCTAGTAGAGAGTACTATGTGCATTAAAAGGAAATGTTGTAGAAGTTGTTGGAAAAATAGTCAGCACTCCCTTCGGGATACGTGACATAGTTTAACAGCCTCCTGTGTCTTCTATAAGTCTAGTGGTTGTATCGGGCATTAAAAGGTCAATCTTTTGGTGCAACAAAAACCACTACTTGTAACAAGTGGTATCAAAGATTGGTCATAGGTTTGAATCCCCTCGAGTAACGCTAAGGGGGAGATTGTTGGAAAAATGGTCAGCGCTCCCTTCAGGATTCGTGACATGGTTTAATAGCCTCCTATGTCTTCTATAAGTCTAGTGGGTGTATCGGGCATTAAAAGGTTGATCTTTTGCTACAACGACAACCACTACTTGTAACAGAAGCACCTCATAATTTATTGTTCAGATGAATATAATGTTGTTTGTGTGATATTGAAACCACAAATATGTGTTATATGTTGACAATTGGAAAAGAAAAAATCATAAATTTTTATTTAAAAATAACATCATGTTCTATTAAAAATTTGATATAAGAAATAGGCATCACATTTCATTCATTGTGAATTATATAATTTATGAGTTAAAAATATGTAGAATATTCATGTGTTGTTGCATATTCTACATAGACGTGTGGAAATGAAATTGGTGTTTCTATCACTAAAGTGACAAATGAATCCAAAAATAAATAAATTAGGGTACCAATGGGCATGAGAAAACCTAAGAATAAATTCACAAATCTAGGACATGATAGGAGTGAATAAATTTAATCTAAAAATATTTTTGGATAAAATTATGTACATTAAAACTATGGAATAGAAGATAGTTGTCAAGGAGCTACATGTTTCCTATTTTGGGGAATCGATAGAGAGGATTCAATTGTAATGCCCCGCCAGGGAACCTAGGAGAAATAAACCTATAATATATGATACTAAGTTTACAAAATAATTTTTTTCTTAGGAGTTTACACAACAATAATGATAACAATGCAGAAGCAATACAACATAACATATAAACATGCACATAAGTAAAACTCAATTACAGTTAACAACTCTTAAGGGTTCCATGATGTAAAATTACTTTTAAATTAACTAATCTACTAAGAAAAACCATAAGTACATAATATCATATATGCCAAAGAACTTAACAATTACATCAGCATATAAGTGAAAACATAGGTACAATTAATACAACATAAGGTACATAATGAACCACCACCCACTACACAAGTCGTAGGGTATACAATAACAAATCATATACAAAGTACATATACAACATCCTAAAAGATCTCACATTTGATACACTGATACAAGATACAAATATAAATATCATAAGGTAGATATGAACAAGCCTCTAATGAAGAACAAGATTAAGGTAACAACAACAAGGACCATCCAACACCATCACAAACATCATAATCTCAAAGGTAAAATAATAACTACCACTCGACCTCATGAAACCAAAGGTCCACTCCCACCATGCTAAGGAGATAACAACATGCCCCACTCAGATATCAAGCACTAAAATCTAACACAATACAACACCTAAGAAATGGATCCTAAAATCTGTCTATCTTAAGAGGCACAACACAAACTGCAAAGGTAAACATACTAATCCAGATGTAACCAACACATGTAGTAAACCTAAGATGCATAAAGAGAAGTGTCATCACATTAATGAACTTTAGTGTTACCCTACAGTCTCTATGGACCATGTCCCCCTAGTGACTCTATGCGATATTAGTAACCTCTCATACAAACAAGGCTACCAACTATGCCTCATCCAATCCACGCAAGTGACTAGAATCTTCTCACAAATCATCCTAGCATGTACTAGCACTCAAGGTATGGGTGAGGAACACATAAATCTTATTAATGTATCTCTCCTAATAAATTTTATTGAGTTATCACTTATTAAGTCAACATACAATGAGTCACCCTGGCAGCCTCTTAGGGCCTTGGCCCCCATCACAAGACACTCCCTATCTATAAACTTAGTTAACCTACCTAGACTCATAAATCATGAATAAATAGCAGACGTAACATAAAAGTATAATGATCAAATCTCAATTCCATAAATCATAAGGAAAAACAACTAGTTCTCAAAACCATAACATTAAAATGATAATAATGATCCTCAAATCAATTCCTTGGTACAATAGGAATGCACACTCATCCTCAAACCATAACATCATAAATCCATACTGTTCCTCCAACCAAAACATCATAGAAACGTACTCTCTCAAAGAGTTCACAAAATGATGAGCTTAAGAAATTTGGTTGGGAAAAATAATCATTACCAAGTCAACATCATAAAATATTGAAAATACACATGTCACATAGACAAAAAATAACATGGACATCAATATAAAAAATAATCCCAAGCCTCTGATAATAATTCCTATTAGTCGACATAATGTTACCCATATCAATAATCAAACACAACAACCAAAAACTCCAATAATAAACACATCAACATTTAAACTCCCATCAAATAAAATTATTCTTATTATTAGTTTATATATTTTTAGACATTTTATTTTAGAATTTTATTTTTTTAGAATTTTTTGTTAAAAAGAAATTAATTTAAAAAAAAAATTCTTGGAATTTGCATTTAGTGGTATTCTATATTTAGAAGTTCTATTTTTAGGAAAAAAAATAATTAAAAAAATTATTTGGTAAACTTAATATCATGTTCTAGGTTAATTTCTCTTAGGTTCTCTGGTAGGGCATTACATCAAAGCACACTAAAGTCTGCCTCAAGGTGGTATTGTTTGATATCATTTTGAATGTAATAAGTCATTAATAATAATGTACATTTAGTTGTTTAATATGGAGTTCTTGAATGCTTTGTGATAACATGTTTGATATGTTCTTGAGGTCTTTTATTTCTTATGTCTACTTAAAATTGAATATCTCCATGAAGTGATAACTTTAATTTGAAGTTTTGAAATGACATTAATTTTTAAGTGTCATTTTCTGAGATGACATAATCCCTTTAGTCATGAAAAAAGTACTTAGAATGATGCACCCGCTTTCTTCAAATTGTAAGATTACAATGATCCTAAATGTGGAAGATATGGGTCATAATAGGTTTTACTTTTGATAAGACTAGTGAAGTTTAGATTTGGTTATTGATTAAGAATTAGGAATCTGTAGGATACATGTACCATCCATCCTAAATTCATCTCAAAAAGTTCAAATGTAACGATTGTATATGTGTTATACTTTTTATTCAGATTTTTGTAATTCTTGTGCAATTAGTGTTCACTTGAAAGATAAAATAGATAAAATTCATTTGAATGTTCAACTTATAATCATCATTTACAAATACATAAAATGGAACTAAATGTTCAACTTATAATCATCATTTACAAATATATAAAATGAAATTGAATGTTCAACTTATAATCATCCTTTACAAATACATAAAATATAATTGAATGTTTAACTTATAATCATCATTTATAAATTTGGCCTTCTCATTGACCTCGTGTGCTTAATCTCACACATGAAACACATTCTACTTCTCAATTAGTAATCTCACCCCTCTATAGGCTTATATCAGTCCTTCCTCTATTTCTCTACTCAACTTCACACATAATAATGTTGTCCTTCCATTATCACGCACAATCACAACCTTGTTTGGGTTGGTTCTTCTCTTGTTCGCAATCCCACCTCCCTTTTGGGAAGTACCCCTAACTCATATATCGTATTGTTTAACCATGATTTGTCTTACAATAATTATCCACACTCTTTATGTGGTCTAGAGTTAGATTATAGCCATTCAAATTCCATCTTTTTTCTTGCTAATTTAGTAAAATTATCTTTATTGCTGCCACAGAATGATTCACTACTTTGAAACATTTTATTCCTGGGTACAAATTATTTGAAACATTTTATTCCTGGGTACAAATTATTTGAAACATTTTGTACCTAGGAAAATTAACCCAAATTTGAATTTGGTGTCAATAAGATAAGGTATATGTGGGATCATTGGGTACAACTAATTTAAGATCAACACAAAATATAAAGGCCACAAATAGTGATATAGGGTCTAGGTGATGAAATGAATTACGAGATTGGAGGGAAAATAGAGGAGCACACTTATAAATAAGGGTTAACCTTGATTTTAAACTAGATTGAATTGAGAGAGGACCCATATTTGAATTAAGGTGTCCATTAAGTGCCCTATGAGGTCCTATTATAGAAACCATACTAAGGTGGGTGCAAAATAGTTCTTAAATTCTACACTAATTAGGTGCTTACAATTTAGGATGGTACAAAAGAGTAGATTTGATTTACTCATGGAAGATCAATAGCACAAGGAATCTTCATCTATCATGAGGCTCATTCCATCATGAAAACTAAAAATCAAAGGATATTCATTAAATTAGAACTTAGGAAAGCATGTGACTAGACTGACAAGCAATTTCTTGTGGATTCTCTAGTCATATTTGGTTTCTATTTGGAGTAAGTGAAATAGATGTATAGTGGTATTTCTTCCTCTACATATTCAATGATCATCAACATAGGTCAACATTTTATGTGTAATTTATCATTGTAAATATTAAACAAATATCATTAAGTCACAAATCTAATGGTAGATATTTTGTGTGCTTTGTTTTTACTAGTAGGCAACCATATTTTATGAGGGCATTGTATTGAGGCTAGGTATTGTGATGCATTTTGAGACTATGATAGTTGATGAGTTGCCTCTAGATCTCCATTGGTGATACTCCTATGAGAAGGTTTCTCTGTAACTATATTATAATTTATTGTTAATTTTTGAATTATATATTGGATTACTTTTGGAGTGATTTTTTTCTCCTGAATGGAGTTTCCCCACATAAATTAATATGTTGTGGTATGCACGATATTTATGTTTATTTTTATAAATTTTATGTAACTATTATAAAGATCTAAAGAATTTTGCATAAACCTCCTCTCAAGGTTAGTATACAAAGTCAGGTTCGACTACCTTAACTTCCTCTCAAATAGAAGATGTATTGGTTAATTAATCATCATATTAATTAATTATTTAATCAAGGTTGGAATAATTTATGTAATAAGACTGAGGTTGAATTTAATATAATTCAATTAATCGACCTTCAGGTAAGAATAGATTTAAATATAATTAATTGTACATTAATTACAAATAGTTTATATATAGTTATACACAATTTAATTAAATTATTGAAGTATGAAAAATTAAATCCTGAACTCAAATTAATTAAAAACACTTAGGCATATATTTAGAGATTATTAAGATTGTTTCCAAAGCCTATGTTTCTCAATAGTTACTAATATTATTTTAATTTTTCTTTAGCTTATTTTCTTTTATTTAACCCAACAAAGAAAAAGAAAAACCTCAAGACCTAAATTACTTTTCTAAGTGTTTACTAAAAAATACTATTATATCTATTATTGAACATCTTTTCATGATTATTAATCAATAGACAACAACATTATCCAATAGAAATCGATAGATTAAAAACTTAACAATGTTGGGGATCACCCCGTACCACAATGGCAATTGTGCACCCTCACATGAGAATAACATTGCATTCAAATCGTAGCATGTTGATATGTTTCTTCAAATGCTCTCCCTACCAAAAGAAAACTAAGACCGACTAAATGATGCACGATTGGAGGAGATAGGTTGGCTCAGTACTCCATATGCAAAAACTATGGCACATACCTCGCAGTAGGAGGGTGGTACGTTGGCAGGTTTCTGCGTACAAGGAAGGATGATTAGATTAGCCTTGGAGGGATAAAGACATATTGGCAGTAAATGGGAGACATAAGGTGTGGCTCTACCATCGTGAAGGGAGATATAAGGGTGAAGACCAGAGAGATAAAGAGTTAGACAAAGTAGTTCCTCCATGATGAAAGCAGTGGTGAGATAAGGAGTCATGCAGGGATAAGGAGAGGAGACACTTGATTGACTACAGAGATATCAATAAGAAATAAATTTAGGAGGTGTTAATTTTCCCTGGCTATTGTAAATACCACCATAGGAATAGGGTCCCCAATGTGACCTCACTGTTTTATATCTCTAATCAAAAGTACATTTACCAACCAAAAAAATTTAGCGAGGTTATATATTCTTTTCAATATAAAAATTTATGAAAAAGCTTCATCAAGATCTTTGATAATTCTTCTCCCCTTTAAGTCTTTTTTACCTATATGTATATGGTCTTCTCTTTTAGCTTATTATTGGTCCCTTTGGTAAAATATATATTAAATTAATATTTTACCTGCTAATATATATATATATATATATATATATATATATATATATATATATATGTGTGTGTGTGTGTGTGTGTGTGTGTGTGTGTGTGTACATACATATATACATATATACATACATATATACATGTACATATATACATATATACATATATACATACAGTATATATATACATATAGACATACATATACATGTATATATATACATATATGTATGTATGTATGTATGTATGTATGTATACACACATATAAGCTTTTCTCTTGTCATTAGTTCTTACAAATTTTTTTAAAATTTCTTTTTATTGTTCAAAAGTTCTTTGTGCTTTCACCCTATTCATTTTGAAGAGACAATAACCCTTTCATTTGCAATAGTAGTATTTTATATTTTTTATTCCTAACTTATACCTCTCTTGAAAGTAGTATTTTTAATGTCTATGTTCTTACTTCTTTCTATTTCAATAAGATGTATCATATCATCTCATCATTTTTCTAAAGAAGGTGTTGGTGTTTTAAGTGTTGTGCATAGTAAGTCTTTCTCCTAGGTTTGAAATACACATGTTACTCAAGTTTATAGGGACCGCACAGGAACATTTCCACTTTCTTTCATGTTATTGCACTATTACTTTTCCACCTTAAGTAGGACTTCCACTTTGGTGGACTTATTACTTTATCACTTTTCTATTTTTGGAGGGTGATCCACCTTTAGTGGACATATGACTCTCACCTTTTCATCTTTGGAGGGTAGTTGACTTTTAGTGGACATGCCACATTGTCACTTTTACACATTAGGTGGGTGATAAGTTATCACTTTATGTATCATGTCATAAGATTAAGACACTTGTCACAATCTTATGCATTCATATGTCTCACATTAGCCTACTTAACCAAGGTTTCACCTTTGTAATATTGTTTCAATCTATCCTATTGCATTCTTGGTGAGAATATAGTTTTTTCTTGTCATGTTTATCACCTCTCATTATTTTACTTTCCATTAGAGCTCTACATTTTGGGTGGCTATCTCCATAGACAAATCTTACATGGTATTAGATCTTGTTGAGTTCCTTTTGATAGTCTTTTGAGAGAGTTTAAGTGCATTTTTTGGTTAATTTTGGGAGGTCTTATTTGTGGTGTTATATTATAGGTCAAAATTGAAGTTTGTTGGTGCAAATATGAGGTCACCATCACATTTAGGAGGTCCAAAAATCAACTTTTATAATTTCATCCAAATCAAACACCAGAGACCAAATATAAAAGTGTTTGAAGTTTGGGAGGTAGATGCCTAATCTAGGTTGACCTTGAAATTTTTTAGCATTTTGGACATAAATGGACCTTGCCACTGTGCTCAGAAGGCTCAAAAAACCCCAAAAAATTGGTCATCAATTCATCCAAATCAAAGCAGGTCACCTAGAACCATGAGAAATTATTTTGCCCCTTGTTAGTCATCCATATGACTGTACTATCAAATCATAAATACAAGTAATCTTCAAAAAAATTGCTAGTATGGTTGACATTTTTATAATGTAATTTTTTGTTTAAAAATTAAAATCAAATATAAAAAAGGTACATGTATAGACCCTTGTATAGGATAGTACCATCATTTTTTTTTCAAAATGCCACATTTTTGGAAGTGATGCAATTCATTTGTGGTGCTCCTACATAAGTAGAGGTACCCACCTCTGTAGGGAGTGGTGTGGGATGAGTCTAAATGAGCCTCTCCATATAAAAGTTTTTTTAAGAAAAAATTAAGAGAAAATACCCATGCATAAGCCAATACATTTGGTGGGTAGTTTTTATAAAATGGTTTTTAGTAACATTGCTAAAATTTGGTGATAGTTCTACTAAAATTAGTAGAAGAAATCTTTTTATTTCTACCCACTTTTCATTATTGGCAGTTTAGTTTTGAGCTCAATATTTAAACAATGATATCTCAATCATTTGGGCTCCCTTTTCAAAGTAATATTTTTTAATTTTGGGTAGAATTTCATGCTCTTTGTAATGCTAGAATAAAATTGTGATTTTGATGCCCATATTTTTTTCAAAAACTGTAGATTTTTACAAGTGTTAGTGAACAATCCTTATTTTGGAAACTTTCAAGGCTTCATTCAGGCTCATACAAAATCATTTTCATGTTAGGAATTAGTCTTCACATGTAGGTATTAGGAATACTGAGTGCACAAATAATTTGGAGTTATAATATTAAGTCGTTAATAAACAACTTTGTTGGTGTAATTAATTATTCCTAATTACACTTTACTTAATCTTACTTAGGTTAATGCATTGCATAGTAGTTAGTGATTGAGACACCTAGGAGTGTGCACATCTATTAAGCACATGGTGTAGGATAAATTCCACTTTTGGTGTGATAGTTATCTTCACATACCTCATTGTGTGTGAGATCCACCTTTCGTGCTCTTATCACATTATCATCCTAATCCAATGCACATACTTTATTGCATATTGGAGGATGATCCACATTTGGTGGACATGTGATTACACCTAGCATAGGTGATAGCTTATCAGCTCCTTATCATTCTCTCATATTGCCTTTCCTATATAAGGAGGCCTATTATGTAATCATTTTAACTCATTGAGCATTGAGCAATTCATTGGATCTATTCAATCCATCATTGCATTCATATTTTCTCTCTTGTGCTTTTCTTCAACCTCTAGATCCTTGGTTCAATATTTTCTATTTGCAAATTCTTACATGGTATTAGAGCCATTGGAGCATTTTAGATCAGCCGATTTGAAGAGAGCTTGATGCAAGCTTTGAAGGTTCAAATCTTAGATTTGGCAACCAGCATGCGATAGAGGCATCTTGGAGTAGATCTGACCTCACCATTGCGTCCAGGAGGCTATTTCGGTTAAAATCAACTATAAAGTCACCCATATTCGGCGAAAGTCAAAATCGAGGCAAAAAAATTTTACAAATCGGACCGTACGGCCCGATCTGCCTTTGTGGTACGATTTTTCAAAAAAAAATTATTTTTGCAATTTTTGCAATTTTTTGAAATTTTTTTTATCTGCAAAAATTGGGCCTGGTACATGCCCTATATTTTATTTGTACCAGCACCCATAAGAGTGAGTGACATCATCAGCAATATTCCAGCAACGTCAAATCAAGGTTGTACTGCTACCCGCGCTCATCAACAAATCTACAGCATAGTCGGCCTTCTTGCTTTGTTTAACATACGGCGTGATTGCATATTAAAAGGGTTTGTAAACCCTTATCGCAGGGCATGTGGGACTAAATCCCACACCCCCACGCCCATCCTCCAAAGCACCGCCGTTGCAGCGCTCAAAGCAACCTCCTCTATCGTGGCCTCCTCCATTCCGTAGTAGGCATCCTCCGCCGAGACAGCACCCCCGCTGATCCCCCGGAACGCCGCCCTTCCGGCTCATCACTGCAACTCCTCCGCTGAGCACCACCGAAGCACCTCCTTCGCACTCATCCACTGTGGATGCCACACCATCAGCCCAATCACCGCGTCATGCCCAGTCACCAGCGCGAAAATCGCCTACAACCGCCACGCGACAACCAGCGATCACGCCCCGTGGTGCCACGCAGCATGCCCAGAAGATGCCACCCAGACACCTCACCGCCATGTCATCAATGTTTGTACCGTATGGAACTATACGGCAAGCACAGTCAACTGCCACATCATCTAGGGACGGTTTTATTACTGACATCATCATTTCGTGAGCTTAAAATTGACGGTCGTTTAGCCGTTGCAACAAGGCAAAATTGGGTCTTTTTGATAACCATATGACTGTCAAATTTAACACAGTGGTTTTCTGACGTCATTAGGGTTTGGAGATTATTCTACCTTCACCATTTGCATTTTGGTTTTTGTAGTCTAACTTTGAGAGGCCATAACTTGGTCATCCGGGCTCCAAATCGGGTGTAATTTTTTTTGAAATTGGGTAGAATTTTTTGAACTTTCCAATGGTGGTGTTGATTTTGCATTTTTTTGGCCTCATTTGTCAGAAATTTCAGATCTTGTTGACTGTACCTATCTGTTCCTGATTTCTGCAACTTCCAGGGCTTCGTTTGGGCACATACGGTAACATTTTGAGGTGAAATTTTTTTTGAAAGTGCATGATTTTTTGTCTACTTTCCAGATCTACAATTAGATTTGAGTGATTTTGGGTAGACATATCACTTTCAGCAATAGGCTATTTTGGGGCTATAATTACACTTGGTTAATCCTTGGATTTCAGTTTTCTGATTTGCATCAGTCATTTGAAGGAGTTATCAGTAGTTATCAGTCATTATTTGGTGTTAATATGGAAAATTCAAAGATTAAAATCCTCACTCCATATAACTACCATGAATGGAAAGTATCTTTAAGTCATCATTTGTTGAGTCTTGGATTGCTTAGAATGACTCTTGGGCAAGATCAAGAACCTCAAACAAGTGTTGTAGCAAGGCAAAAATGATTTGATAGAAGGGATAAAGCACTTGGCTCTCTTAGATCATCCATCTCTCACGACTTGCACTTTCATATTGCATCTTGCACAAATCCTCATGATGCTTGGATCACATTGGAAGGACTCTTTGGTAAACCTGATAGGATGAGAAAATTCAGAGTAGAGAATGATCTCATAGGTCTCAATTCTAGGGATTTTGACAATATTCAAGATTTTTTCTCTAAGTTCAATACTATTAGATTGGAGCTTTCTTCATGTGGCATTGTTAAAGGGGATGAACAATTGATCTTTTCTATTCTTTCCAAGCTTGAACCTGATTATTCTATCTTTGTTTCTACATTCTATGCTACTATGGATGCTCTTGGTAGTGCATACAAATTGCCCTCTCTTGATGAATTTGCAGCGCAGCTCACAAGGGAACAAGCAAAGTTGGCACACATGGGTCAGTTGAAGCCTTCCACACATCAAGCATTGATTGCAAGTGAGTCTACTTCAAAGGCTTCTAATGGAAAAGGAAAGAAACACAATAAGGATCCTAAGCCTCATGACAAAGGTAATGAATCTTCTTCACCAAAAAGTACTGAATCCAAGTCCTCTTCAAGAGAGGAATCATCTAGAAGAAAGAGAGATAAATGTGCATATTGTCAAAAGTTAGGACATGATTAGCATAAGTGTTTTCAAAAGAAGATTGATGAGCTAACTCACATTATTCAGAAACACAACCTTAAGTTTCCCTCATCAATGTCTGCTCCTTCTTCTACACATTTGGCAGCTTCTACATCTCCATCATCATCCAAAGATAAAGGTAAAGGACAAGCACTCATGGATTCCACACATCCTGAGCAAGGTAAATGGCTTCTTGATTCAAGTGCATCACATCATATGGCATCTTCTATGGATATGTTTTCTTCTATTGAGCCTTGTAATTCTCCTAATATTTTGATGGGTAACAACACATTCATGAGATTTTGTGGGAAAGGTTCTATTCCTATGGGAGAAGGGACATTTAATGACATTCTTTGTGTACCATCCTTGACCACTAATCTTCTTTCTATTTACCAAATCACACATGGGGCACAAGGTAAAATTGTTGAGTTCACTCCTGATTATGTCTACATTAGGGACATGGAGACTAGAAATGTCATAGCTATGGGAGTTGTTGATCATACATCCCGCTTGTATTCTTTTTCTAATTTTGTTGATAATGATGATGATATTCATGATGTACCCATCCCTTTGCCAAGGGATAATTATGAGGAGAACTTTGGGCACTTGAATCATTTTTTTGTTGAGACAAGTGTTGATCTTCCTACTCCTCCACCTCCTGCTTCTTCAAACATGGGCTCTACTATTCAGCAGGACAATCATAGTGTTTCAGATCTTGCAGAATGTGATGACTATTTGGATGCATCTTCAGCATTTGTTGATTCTCATGATGCAAATTTGGAAGACATACATGAGGGGGTTTCTCTTTCCCTTGATGATAGTTTCATCATAGATGGGGATACTTCTTCACCTTCTTTGGAGATTGGTGTACTTGATTCTTCTCCTTCTTCACTTGATTTGTCACATGAGGTGATAGATTCTTTGAGCTTGGAGATTCCTACTCAGTCTTCAAAGATTCATTCATGGAGACCTTCATCTTCTTCCTCCTTCCATTTGCACATGGATTGGCTTCTTCATCATTTGATGTATCTTTTTCTTCCTAAGGGGAGACATGTTTCTTGTAAGCATTGGCTTCTACTCTTCATCAACATCGGAGCTTCTACATTATGGGGGGGATATCATGTCTCCAACTATCCTTCTTATGGGGGGATACTTATTTGTATATACATGATGTATGTAGTTCTTAGGGGGTCTTGAGCACTCCATCCATCCATGCATCTTTTTTTCTTCTCTCTTTTGGGGGGAGGGTTTTTCCCATGAGGTTTTCCCTCTTTCTCCACTTTCTAAGAGATTGCATTGTTCTTACATTTTGTACATGGGTACCTAACATGGCCTAGTTGTCGGGACCCATCTTGCATTGTGAGTTTAAGTGCATTCCCCTAAGTTTCACTTAAGGGGGGGTGTTGGTGTAATTAATTATTCCTAATTACACTTTACTTAATCTTACTTAGGTTAATGAATTGCATAGTAGTTAGTGATTGAGACACCTAGGAGTGTGCACATCTATTAAGCACATGGTGTAGGATAAATTCCACTTTTGGTGTGATAGTCGTCTTCACATACTCATTGTGTGTGAGATCCACCTTTTGTGCTCTTATCAGATTATCATCCTAATCCAATGTACATACTTTATTGCATATTGGAGGATGATCCACATTTGGTGGACATGTGATTACACCTAGCATAGGTGATAGCTTATCAGCTCCTTATCATTCTCTCATATTGTCTTTCCTATATAAGGAGGCCTATTATGTAATCATTTTAACTCATTGAGCATTGAGCAATTCATTGGATATATTCAATCCATCATTGCATTCATATTTTCTCTCTTGTGTTTTTCTTCAACCTCTAGATCCTTGGTTCAATATTTTCTATTTGCAAATTCTTACAAACTTAATATTATTAATAGTCTGGTAGGTTTGTTTAATAGGTTATTTGAATTAGAGGTTGTATGTTGAGTTGTTAAAACAATTCAACATATTTGGGAATGTTGTTTCTTGAAAAAATAGGATTCAAGAATCCTATAAATATGTAATGAATAAAAATCATGATGAGTAGAAGCATGTATTATTTTGAATCTTATCTTTCGACATAGCTTCTAGTCTGCCTAAAATTTGTTATTTCAAGAGTCATTTTTTTATGAAAGTGTATAATTGTTTGTCCACTTCTCATTGATGCTATTAGTTTGTAGCCATTATAACCAAAAATTGTCCTTTTAGCCCTTGGTCTTATTTGGCCTATTTAGACAATTTTAATGCATAGATATCAGTTTTGTCTTTTTGCATAGTGATCTAAGTCTGAAATTAAAATTCCAATTTGTCTTTGTCTTACAAGTGGCCATTATAATTGCACTAAGTTTAAAGTGTCAAATCAGTGTTCCTTCAATTTTCTCTTGTTCCCTTCTCATTTTATTTTTTTATGGGTAGTCGTGTGTTTCCTCTTTTGACTCTACATAATTATGCAACATGGAAAGTAAATGCTTGGAGTAAAAATTAATGCAAAAACATGTTAATTCACTAGAATGATGTAGCTAATCAAGAACCATTAGATCCTAAAGGGGATCCTAATCTAAAAATGGAATGACTCATTAAAAGTATTAAGGCTCTTGGAAAATTGAGGAAATATATATTAGTTGATCTTATCTTTTCATATTGAAAGTGTACAATACTTAAGCATGCTTGGGATAAAATTGCTCAATTGTATTCAAGATTTGATGAGATTAGATGATAAAATATTTATAATAATATTACAAATTCGGGTCTTATGAATTTTAATAAAATCCAAGACTATATGACTAAAGAAATAAAATAAGAGAGCAACTCAAATATTTTTCCATTGATATGAAGGATGCACAATTTGTCAAGAAAGTTTCCTTTCGAGTATGCTACATTTTTTGTAGTTTCTAAACTCATCGATTGACTATGGGGAATGCCTATACTACACCATCTTTTTATTCATTCGTAGAGATGTTGATACTTGAACAAGAAAAAATATTAATAATGGGTATTCTTAAGTAATCCAAGTCGCATGCTTTGGTGGCTAGTCATGAGAAAGGATCCAACATTAAGAAAAAGAAATCAAATCCTAAGCCACACAAGGATAGAGCACAATATTTTTCTCCTCAACAAGGAGATTCTACATCTTCTCCTAAGGAGGAATCATTTGAGAAGCCTACTTGTGAATATTTTGAGAAGATGGGACATGAATAATACTATTATTATACAAAGGATATTAATGAATTGAAGAATCTTGTTGAGAAGAATAGAATTAGTTTTCCTTCTAGAATGTCTACTTCAGCTTAGTCTTCACCAAAAAATAGAACTTTTTAAGGAAAATATTCACACAGTTAGAAAAAGTAATGACAAAGGATAGGCTCTTTGTACTACTACATGTAATGATTCAGAGAGATGTCCTCTAGGTTCAGGGGCTTCTCATCATATGACATCTTTATACTCTATGTTCTCTTCATTTGAGCCTCACAACATGCTACCTATTTTGATAGGAAATCACACACACACACACACACACACACACACAGATATATATATATATATATATATATATATATATATATATATATATATATATATATATATATATATATATATATATATATATATATATATATATATATATATATATATATATATATATATATATATATATATATATATATATATATATATAACATGGGAAGGGATCTATTCATATTAAGGATGAATTTCAATTATGTGTTATGTGTATCTCACATGAATATTGATCAATCTCCTTTACATCTATAAAAAATTCATGGTGTAGTAAGGAAGAATATGGAGTTCACTCCTGATTCAATTATCATTAGAGACATGGAGATTGGAACAAGCATTCCTATTGGGGTGGTGGATAATGAATCTCATTTGTACTCCTATTTAAAATTTATTCCTAAATTGATTACTTTGATTCTTTAGATGATTATCATACTTCTACTTCTAGTGTTGATATTGATCTTGAGAATGTTGGTTAATTGAACTTGGGTATTCTCAAATTTAATCTATCTGTTGAGCCTTGAATTTCATCTCTTCCTATTAGGTAATCATCTATTGTTACTCTTGATGAGGTTTGTGTTGCTACAATTTTGGCTTCTTGTGATTTAGTGCAATAGGATATACATTGCCTTCTAGATACAATTCCCTTAGGATGACTCCTTGACAAACATTACAAGTTTGTTTGTAGAGTTCCATATTGTGGTAAAGGTACAAATCTATCATTGTAGAGGACAACCGACGAGTTATGGCCGAAGGTACTTTTGGCTAGACAAAGTTCAGACAGACCATGTATAGCCAAACGTACGTGGAACACACGTAGTGCCATGTGATGTCCCATGACGTCGATGTGGAAAAATAGTTTCAGTCGAAACTGGTCCGACTGAACTATGTCTGACTAAAGTACCTTCGGTTGAAAAAACTCAAATTTTATATAATCCTAGTAATCGCCTTAAGTGGCTCATTTGAGCTTGGCGACTTCCAAGATTTGAAGAGCAGGTTGGAGATCTTCAGCCAGACAAGGTACGGGATTTTATTATTATTATTATTATTATTTTTTTTTTTTTTTTTTTTTTTTTTTTTATCATGTAATTTTAGTTTTTTTTGTTAGTTTTATGTATTTGTAGTATTGTTTTATGTTTATTTTTGTAATTTAGTTATTTTTCATTGTAGAAAAATTACATTGTAATGTAATTGTTTATTTTTTATTTTGTAATTTAGTTAGTTTACATATGTTAGTTAATTTAATTAGTTTACATTGTTAGTTAGCTAGTTGATTTAGTTTGTTAGTTAATTTAGTAATATATAAAAACATACATGGGTAAGAGTTTCGGAGTTGGGGGCCAATTCTGCAGAAGTCTGTGGGGGTAGAAAATTAGGAATACAAAATGGGCACCCAATTTTTACAAATCGGGCACCCGTTTAGGTTCGGGAGCCCAATGCACTTTCAAAAATTGGGCACCCATTTAAAAATCGGGCGTCCATTTAGGATCGAGCACCCAAAGCAAAATGGGCACCCAATTTGTTCAAAATGAGCGTCCGATTTGAACAAATCGGGCGCCCATTTTGAAAATCTATATATATTTATTTTTAAATGAAATTCTTGTCATTTTCATCAACAACAAAAATGGGATCATGTTTGGTACAGCTCCTGTGCCCGGTTTAGCTTCCCCTGTTGACCCCATCTGCCATTTTTTTCATCTTCCAGGTATGTACTATTCTTTTTTATTATTTTTTTATGATTTTTGTAATTAAAAATTGTAGTTTCAGGTTATTTTTAATTTAAAAACATAGTTTAATGTTATTTTCAAAATTATTGCATAAATTTAATTATATTTTATCTTTCAAACTTGTAATTCTTTTTTATTTCAATTTACTTTGTAAATTACCGTACTAAAGTAGAAAACTGGTAAAATTTAGGTATACAAAATTACATTACAAAACCCTACATAGAAAACCAAAACCCTAGGTAATAAAACAAAAACGTAAACCTAGATAAAAATTTAATTTACGAAACCCTAAAATTAGAAAATCAAAATATAAATTTAGAAAACCAAAACATAAAT
Source organism: Chamaecyparis obtusa (assembly GCA_027943335.1). NCBI lineage: Eukaryota > Viridiplantae > Streptophyta > Pinopsida > Cupressales > Cupressaceae > Chamaecyparis > Chamaecyparis obtusa. The sequence goes on along the minus strand of BSBK01004748.1, from coordinate 568,393 downwards.
TTAGTTCAAACCAAAACATAAATTTAAAAACTCTCTCTCTCTCTCTCTTCATCTCTCTCTCCTCTCTCTCCTCATTCTCTCTCTCTCTCTACTCTCTCTCTCCTCTTTCTCTCTCCTCTCTCTCCTCTCTCTCCCTCTCTTTCTCTCTCTCTCTCCTCTCTCTCTCCCTCTCTCCTCTTTCTCTCTCCTCTCTACGTACTATTGTTTTTTATTATTTTAGAAAACCAAAACTTGGAAAATCAAACCATAAATTTAGTTCAAATCAAAACATAAATTTAGAAATTCTCTGTCTCTCTCTCCTCTTCCTCTCTCTCTCCCTCTCTCTCCTCTCTCTCCTCTCTCTCTTCTCTCCTCTCTCTCTCCTCTCTCTCTCCTCTTTCTCTCTCCTCTCTATGTACTATTGTCTTTTATTTTATTTTTACAATTTTTGTCATTAAAAATTGTAGTTTCAAGTTATTTTTAATTTAAAAACATAGTTTAATATTTTTTTCAAAATTATTGTATAAATTTAATTATATTTTATCTTTCAAGTAGTTCTTTTTTATTTCAATTTACTTTGTAAATTACCGTACTAAAGTAGAAAATTGGTAAAATTTAGGTATACAAAATTACATTACAAAACCCTACATAGAAAACCAAAACCCTAGGTAATAAAACAAAAACGTAAACCTAGATAAAAAAATTTATTTACGAAACCCTAATCTTAGAAAATCAAAATATAAATTTAGAAAACCAAAACATAAATTTAGTTCAAACCAAAACATAAATTTAAAAACTCGCTCCCTCTCTCTCTCTCTCCTCTTTCTTTATCCTCTCTCCTCTCTCTCCCTCTCTTTCTCTCTCTCTCCTCTCTCTCTCCCTCTCTCCTCTTTCTCTCTCCTCTCTACGTACTATTATTTTTTATTAGTTTAGAAAACCAAAACTTAGAAAATCAAAATATAAATTTAGAAAACCAAAACACAAATTTAGTTCAAATCAAAACATAAATTTAGAAATTCTCTCTCTCTCTCTCTCTCTCTCTCTCTCTCTCTCTCTCTCTCTCTCTCTCTCTCTCTCTCTCTCTCTCTCTCTCTCTCTCTCTCTCTCTCTCTCTCTCTCTCTCTCTGATGCAGAGTGACAACAAAAGGTGATGGAATTCAATCAAATGCTTGTTTAACCCACAAGGTTCCTAATAGGCTATGAAGCAATTCCAAGGCAAAATAACCACAACACACTGGAACCTGACTTCCAATCCTCAAGTTTGATGTTAGATGTGTTAAGAAAGAGGATTCAATAGGTTTCAAGAAGTTTCAACACTTCAAACAATTCTTAGCAAGCAATTTTCTCAAAACTGTCAAATAGGCCTAATTGCCCCTTCTAGCCCTCCAGCAGCAATTTTTATCCTTTATCTCCCACTTGTTCCAAAACAACCTGCAAAAAAATCAACTTTCCAGATACCCTTTTGGATTTTTTATAACATATCAGAAAACCAATATCAAGTGCTTTGGGAAATGTGCCTTATCTCAGTGACTGTCACAGTTTTAGAGGAATTTCAAGTGCCTTAACAAAGGAACCCTATCAAGATCACAACCAAAACTCCTCAAATTGATAGTACAGTCATAATTAACCTCCAGTCAGACAATTATGCAATCAATTTCACCCAATGAACTCAAATGATGCAAAAACCCCAAATTTGCCCTTAAAACCCCTCTTTCAACTAGGGTATACTCAATCTAGTCCTTGCACTCAATTCCAGAACTTCAAATTCAACATACACCATGTATTCAACATATCATGAAGGAATATTCAAATAAAAATAACACCTTATTAAGCCAGATGTGTGGCTGTCTTAAGCATGGCTCCTTTTTGGGTACCCAAATTAGTGCTTTCACCAACCAACTTGTTAAATCTCTCAGGATATCCTACAAAACTTCCTTTATTCTTGCATTTTAGGGTTAATAAGACATGTTAGATGCTTTGGTTCCAACCCCATGGATCAGTTTTGTACATATGGGGTGAAACCATTCATTCTTGTTGAGAAAATAATGAAAAACTGTACCTTAACGTGAGACAGCAGTAATAACTTTTATAATGTAATAGAAAATTGCTTGAAACTGGTTCAAATCAATTCATAAGAGTCTTACCCACATGGACAAAAGAGTATTCAATCAAAACACCATTAATGGAGGCTCCAAAATGCAAGAAATCTTAGATTTTGTAGTAAAACTGGCCCTGTCCGTACAATGTCTTCCTCCAGCCGTACAAAACAATGTGTTCTCCCCCTTCACAAGGTTAATACATCTTAAATAGACCTCTTCCAACCGACTATGGTAGTTGGATTGATTATTTAACATAAATAACACCTAATTATTAACTTCCCCCCAAAATGGTGGATTTGAAATTCAAATTTTAAACTAAGCATTATATGCTTTTTTCAGACCTTTAGACTTATTCCAAAGACCTCTAAATGATCATAGGACCTTATTGACTACAACAAAACATAAAACTAAATCAAACTATCCTATTATGGCTTTACATGCCATTTACATCATTTTATTACATTGAACTGCCCATAGGCATTAACAGAGCTTTTTGCCTCCAATATGCTTTGACCTTGGAAACATGGCATGATTTGTTTTAGAATGCTCCAATTAACATGATTTGATGTCTTGGTCTTCAATCCTTCATCTCTTATCATAGGGTCTTCAAGTTGCATCAGTGATGCCCCTACATCTCTCTCTCTCTCTCTCTCTCTCTCTCTCTCTCTCTCTCTCTCTCTCTCTCTCTCCTCTCTCTCTCTCTCTCTCTCTCTCTATCTATCTATCTATCTATCTCTCCTCTCTTTCTCTCTCTCCTCTCTCTATCCCTCTCTCCTCTTTCTCTCTCCTCTCTGCGTACTATTGTTTTTTATTATTTTAGAAAACCAAAACTTAGAAAATCAAAATATAAATTTAGAAAACCAAAACATAAATTTAGTTCAAATCAAAACATAAATTTAGAAATTCTCTCTCTCTCTCTCTCTCTCTCTCTCTCTCTCTCTCTCTCTCTCTCTCTCTCTCTCTCTCTCTCTCTCTCTCCCTCTCTCTCTCAAGTTTTTAATTATTTAAGTCATTCAAGTTGTAAGGTAAAATATATTTTACAGTATGTTAATTTTAAATTATCATGTTTTTATTTCTATGTAGATTGGAAATATGGATGATTTTCACATTGATGAGCTTATAGGTCAGCATGCACCACCACCACCTCCTCCACCTCCCTCTCCCCCTCCCCCCTCCACCTCCACCTCCACCTCCACCTAGAGAGCTTAGAGATAATATTAGGAGAAATGTAGAGGAGATCATGAGAGACATAAACATTATTAGGAATGATCCCTATCCGTCTGTCCAGCTACTACACCTAACAGATAGCATGCAAGGCATAGTAGATTCCATACAGACATTAGACTACGAGATTGATAGTTTTGAGTCATGGAGGGAGTCTATGCGTGTATATTATGCTGATGGCCTCTCTTATAAAGAGGTTAATAAGTTAAAAATTACAAAAAATGATTTGGCACGCTATTTTTTGAACCCTACAATGGTTGAGTAGATACTTGGCAAGAAGCCACATATTTCGATTAGATGGTGAAGACAGCCCGGCATAGCAACACATTTTTGAGAGTAGTGGTGGATGGTATTTGACCATCCACCAACATGCTAATCATGAGGTCCCACTTTATTTTTTAAAGAAATTATGGGTTGAGTTTGAATTGGGTAAGAAACCCAATTATTTTGACATGAGAGCATTTCAAGGGGTTGGTCGGGGCATGCCACAGGATAGGCCAGGGGCCAAATTGAGTGACAGAACTAGAAATCATGTGTAATGAGCCCCTTGTTCCTCTTCCATCTCCTGTACTTCCTGCACCTGTCTATCATCGAGCAGTGCAGTCATCTCTTGGTTCTTTGAGTGCCCTTATGGGCAATTTGTTACAACACATGACCCAAAGCGAGGACTGCCCCCAACATAGCACATGTTTGCACAAGTTGTGGGGGTATATGTAGGGGTCCCCAGTCTGATCCTGATGCTGCCCATGCTGCCCATCGGTGGATATGGTGATGATGCTAGTGGCGCACATGGTGGATATGCCGATGATGATGATGGTGCGCATGGTGATGGCGCACATGGTGGATATGTCGATGATGATGATGGCACACATGGTGATGTCGGAGATGATATCTCATCATATGTTGATTTACTCAATGCAGACGATGATCATCCTGCACAAGTAAATTTAATTATAATTTAAATATAGTGCAATATTAAATTTCTTATTTATACAATTATGAGCCATAACATGTGGATTTTTTGGTGAACAAAGGAGGGTTGATCCTCCAACATTCATTAGCCGTCATCATATGGCATCGACACCTTGACATCTCAGTGCTCCATTCACGGTATGCACTTTGATCTTGATACATTTAAACTTTAAACAAAATAAACTTTAATTGATAATGTGTTTGACATATTTTTGTCATTTTGTAGGGTCTCTCATGTACCACTGAGATTGGCAGTCCTTCATTCTCTACCCCACCAGTCACCAAGAGTCAGCCGCATATACCTGTAGTATGTTTTTGATTTATTAATTTTAAGTATTTGTATCTTACTAATTTATGTACAACTTTGATTCACACTTATTTTTTTGTAATTGTAGGCTTTTGGATTGTCTCATGTTGCACAATCACATTTACATCCTGACTCATCTGTGACATTAGCTATGTGTCACACATAGGTAATGTACACATGTTTTTATTCCATATTTATATATAATCAAGTTATATATACTTTATAATTTATGTATATATGTACTATAAGTTTGATTCATGCTTTATATATGTTGTTCAGGTCGACACCACCATGAGTCTTGGCATGGCTACAGGATTAAGCCAAATGTATCCATTGACACTATCCTTTGAGGTGATGATTAATTTAAGTAATTTTTCAATGTCCTGTGTGTATCTAAATCTTTTTCAATGTCCTGTGTGTATCTAGATCTTACATGATTAATTTAAGTAATTTTTAATTTGTACTTTAAATGTTTTTACATGACTTGGCTTCATCCACTTTTCATGTAGTTGAGGATGAGGGTACTCGAGACCAGATAGAGAAAGATGAGGGTACTCAAGACCAGACAGAGCATGTTGATGCATCGCAGTCCTCTTCACGTGGAGTGAAGAGGACTGTAGATCAGCTAGATGAGTAGAGTTAGATTATGATGACTATTTGGACTATTTGGACTTGTTTTATGATGACTATTTGGACTTGTTCATTTTATTTTTTATGACTATTTGGACTTGTTCATATTATTTTTGATGACTATTTGGACTTGTTTTATGATGACTATTTGGGCTTGTTTAGACTTGTTCATATTATTTTTACTTGTTGTTAGAGTAGGACTTGCATTATATACTAGTCCACTTGTTATCATATATTGTACTTGGACTTGTTTTTAGAGTAGGACTTTGTTTTGTGATTGTATGTATATATCATGAGTTGATATGATGGACATTATGATAAATGTAAATTATTTCAGGACTTGTTATGTTATTTATCTTAATCATGAGTTGTTATGTAATTTATCAATTTATCTTAATCAAGACTTGTTATGTAATTTATCAATTTATCCTTTAAAAAACATCTATCTAACAATGAGATCTATTAATTCATGTGTAATTGATCTAAGTACAATATCTAGATACATGTTACAAGCAATATGAACACTTTGATTAACTATAAAAAAAAATCATCTAGATCTAACAATGACATCTATTAATACATGTAATTGAAAAGAACAATATGGATGTTACAAACTTAATAACTATTAAACAATGAGATCTATTAAGTGAACATAATCTGACCAATGTGCATAGTTTAATATTTACAACAAAATTAGGTGAATACAAAGTTATGAATTTAACTTTTAAGTATAAACCCAAAATTATACGAATACAAGTGATCTTAAATTATAAACCCAAAATTAGTTCATGTGATCTTAAATTATAAACCCAAAATTGTACGAATACAATTTTGAAATAGACATCCTGGATCATAAAAATAAACATGTTGAAATGTTAGAATTTATAAAAGTTCATTTAAAGTTAATTTTAATTTTAATTTCAAATCTATATCTCTAAATTATAAATTATGACACTTCAAATAAGACATGTAGAAAACATATACAAATATGACAATTGAACAAAAACTTACATGTATAAATTTGATTCAACCTAATGTACCATTAGCATCCTCTCTTTTCTGCAATGCAAATCTATGTTCTTCCTGACATCCTGCATCATCAAAATAAACATGTTGAAATGTTAGAATTTGTGTACTTTAGTTCATTTAAAGTTAATTTTAATTTTAAAGTTAATATGACAATTGAACAAAAACTTACATGTATAAATTTGATTCAACATAATGTACCATCAAGATCCTCTCTTTTCTGCATTGCATCTATGTTCTTCCCGACATCCTGCATCATAAAAATAAACATGTTGAAATGTTAGAATTTATGTATTCGAGTTTATTTAAAGTTAATTTTAATTTTAAAGTTAATAAGACAATTGAATAAAAACTTACATGTATAAATTTGATTCAACCTAATGTACCATCAGCATCCTCCCTTTTCTGCAATGCGTCTATGATTGCCTCATGCTCTTCCATTGAAAGTGTCCATAAAATTTTATTAGCAGGTCTCCCTTTGTATCTTTCCAATTTGATATTTGTTTCCACTACCAAATGGGAATAGTGTATAATCTTCTTTTCTAATTGGTAGTCTTCAAAAGCTGGTAAACCATTCCTTCTTGTTAGGTATTTGCATAGCCATGTACCAATTACCACAATAGACCCAATTGGATACTGAAAATTATCATCATCTATTTGATGACATATCAACTTTTTCTTGGGTTCTACACATCGAGCTAACCAATACTCTGTCTGCTCTTCATTATCCTCAGGTGCAACAACAGCATACACATGTCCTGCAAAACAAAATTAAGTACATGTGCACTGTAAATAAAACTTGTTTAAAGGTTTATAATTCAAATATATATAATCTTAAATTATATGACATACACATGTAACTAATATATAATTTAAATTTTTACAATAAATTGTATTAAATTACCAGGTTGTATGAGATCTGAAACACGATCATAATCTTCTGATGCAAAGGCATGATCCAGGTCTTCATTTATTATAACATCTTCATCTTGTTTCTCACTAGGTGTTAAGGATTTTTGTTTCCATTCTTCAACCCATTCTGTATTCTCGCATTCTTCCCATTCACCTGCAACACAAAATTGACAAAAACATGCAAGCTCCCTAGTCCATATAGTCCAAGTGTTAGAATTAGAACTCCTAAATGAATGCCATTTAGCCAATCCGCTGATTGTATTACAATCATATCTTGAAAGGATATTCTTCTCTTCAACTAGCCAGAAAAAATGTCTGATTGTAGAGTTCTGACTTGATCCTGTAGACAAACTTGTTTTACACCATTCGACAATTGCACATGCATCTTTAAATTTTGATTTTTCCTCAAATTTGAGTTGCTCTCTACAAAGGGCTCTCTTAACACATGCACCAACACCATCATGTTCTCCCTTCCCGTGTCCAGCCTCAAAAAAACTCCAGATATGTTGGATATTTATTTTCTTGTGCATCCTACTCAACCAATAAAACATTCTCGCATTCTTGAATTGTCCTATGCAATTATCTCACCATATTAGATGTTGTGTTATATGAATTTCTCTCTCCCTTAAATTTTCATAAAAGGTATTAAAGCAATACTGGACAAACTCTGATGAGTGTAACTTATTATCACTCATACAGAAATGGTACTCTCTCAATATTTTCCGATCCTCTTCTGTACTATCAAGTGCATGTCTATAGACAATATGAACAAAAATTGTTACTTGCACTGAATTATAATATTGTGGTTGGATCTCATCTTGTGGTGCAAGCGTGTAGTTCTCTGCAAAGTCAACAACTGACAGTATACTACCAATTGGAAATATATTATTTCATATGCGAAATTATCCATCAAGCCATCTAGAATTGTGAGAGTGTTTCACATATTTAGGTACAACCTTACTCTTGAATTCATTCATAAAAGCATTAACACTAATTTTTTCAGTTATTAGGTCGCACCGTTTTCTAACTTTTCCATCCTTCAATGGATACTCAACAGTTTTAAATCTTTGTACATCAACTAATTGTTGTCCAAAATCAAATAAAATATTTTCATGCAAACATTCATCTAATAATGTAAGATTGCCACATACATCACATACACCAGAAACACATGCATTCAAAAGATAAAATTGCTCATTAGGTGGGTTACAAAACAAATTTGATATAAAATTCTTTACAGTTACAGGTGGTATATTTATACCACATTCCTGCAACATTTCATTAGTATGCATAGTCGAACGTATAGATTGAAAAATATCATAATGATAACGAAATTGAACATGAGTTTTGCAACAACAGGTGATTCTTTCTTTGTTAATCCTTACATACCATGGTTTACATTTTTCAAAAGATCTTTGACTAATACTAATAGTTAACACCTTATCATCCACAAATTTTTTATACAATTCTGTTTGAGTCATATCTAAAAGGTGTTTTGGATGTGGATCGTGAACTTTTGAACTGACTCTTAATTTAAGAACATCTCTAGCATTAGGGGATACTCTTGTATTATTGTGCCAAAAATTTTCAATCAAAGTTTTGACTTCACTAGTAAGTTTCATGTCAGACCTTGGGAGTCTGCCACTAAAGGTCCATAAATGGTTTGCTGGATCACTTTCAAAGTTAACTCTTCTCTTTACAACTCTTGTTAAAGTTTTACGATTAATATTAAGATATCCACTTATGTTTGAAATCATTCTTTTATCAATAGTAGTTTTGTTTACTAAAGCTATTGTTATTGCTCGTCATGCCACATTACTATCTTTAGAACGAATTTTCTTTCCAATTGTGTCAAAAGCACTAGCAACAGTTGATACAACTTATTTTAGAGACTCATCCTTCTTCTTAGTTTTCACATAAATGCCTAACCTCTTCATCATTTTTCACATTTTAGACATTTTAATTAATTGTAACATTAATTGACACTGAAACCCAAATTTCTTATTATAAAAAAATTGTCTAAACAATCTGCTCGCATGTGTCCTAATCTGTCTCGATGAAACCAAACCACACAGATTGTCTAACACATCAATTTTTAATTGAAATTGTTCATTTATTTCATTATCATTCAAATGATTTTTTTTCTCAATTAGTGTTTCTATTTCTACATTTACATTGTTGATTTCAATCTAAATTGGTGTTTGATTTTCAGTTTCAATTGGGGTTTGACTTTCAGTTCCTTTATCATTATGATTAACATTACTAATTTCTAAAATTTCATGTGCAATTAAACTTGTTAATCTATTTTCAGGAATAAAATTTAAATCATTTCTATTGTAACCTGTTTCTAGCAAATCATGAACATCTTTATCAAAATAAGTTGTAACAATTGGATGCGAAGACATACCTGTATCCAATACTGGATTAGAAGATGCACCTACTTTTGCTTCTTCAACCTCTACATCCATTATGGTTTTTTCATTGTCCTCCTCTTCTGAAACAATTGTTGAACTCGATGCTCCAACATTATTCGGGTTTCAAAGTCTTTCTCTTCTTTCTCGTTGTCGTTTTGCCTCCTCTTTATTTTCTACAATCTCCTTAGGTGTCAAAACCTTCATTGACCTCTTTCTACGTCGGTTTGATCCCATTTTTGCACCAAAATTTGAGTTCAAACAATCTTTTCTGAATGTCAAATCCAAAATAAAACAAAAAAAAGGAATGTTGGCAGAAATATTATCTTTGTCTGCTACAAATCGATAGAAAACAAAATGAAAAGTCATCAATCATTAGATCAGGCCCATAGTCTGGTTTTTTTTGGTTGCAACGGCTCTTTAAGAAATGGGCACCCGTTTTTAGTTTCAAAAAATGGGCGCCCATTTTTAGATTTACAAAACAGGCGCCCATTTTTTGAATTTAAAAAATAGGCGCCCGATTTATAAATCTATGGGCGGGAACCTTACCTCCTGGCTTGGGTTTTGGTTCGGGACAGGCTTGGTCCCACCAAGCCTGTGCTTGACCTTGCAAAAAAATGGCTAAGGCATTACAGAGTAAAATTTTTGCCTTGCCATAATTTTTAGGACAACTTCCCGAATGAGTTTTTCGATAAAATGAAAACTCATTTTAGCTCTTATTGTGCAGATTATAAAAATATAAAATTTTTTAGTGATATGATGAATTTTAATATTTATACAATATTTATTAAGCCAACATGGTACCTAAACTTGAAATAGCAAGGTTAACTAAAACTTTAATAACTTTTTTATTTTATTTTATTTTTTAAAATGAGTTATACGTGACCAAACTACATAGAATTCTTTTCAATTTAAAAAAAAAATTTGAAAAAAAGTGAAGTTATCATCAAATTATGGTGTCCGTACACCAAAGGTTTCAAAAATGTACTTTATAGTCAATTAAAAATTAATTTAAAAAAATATTCAATAAAAAAATAAGATAAAATATTCTGACCAATCTTCAATATTTTAGGTACCTTTCCCCAAAAGGATTCCCAAAAATACATTCATTTACTTCAAAAAAGGGTGTCCGTACACACGTGAGGTGTGGTCCTGAAACAGGCATTTTAAAAAAGTGGTTTTTACACATGCATACTAAAATTCAATTTATACCATGTGGGTATTGAAATAAATTACATATTTGAAAACTAAATTCCGAGCACTAAATTTTATATTACTGAAGTTTTTCAAGATTCAATCTTTAAGTGCTTCAAATTTGGACATCAATTGACATAAATTTTGAAAAACAGAGAAAACACTTCTGCTTTTTGGCCAAAAGTGGGACCCAACTTCTTGCAGCCACCCACATTACCATACATTAAAAACATTAAAACCATACATAACCATACATAAAAATATACATTACCATACATTTAGTTAGTTAATTTAGTAATACATAATAACATACATTACCATACATAAAAACATACATAGCCATACATAAAAACATGCATAACCATACATAAAAACATACATAACGTTACATTAAAACCATACATAAAAGCATACATTACATGATCGACATAAACGCATAATTGTAACAACATACATTTAACTACGTCAAAGCCTCCTAATTGTAACCTTAAGCCTAACCATACAAGTCAAACCTAGTTAACTTGTCTAAGGTCATAATTAAAGTTAGAACTAACCTAGTTAACCATACTTCAAACCTAGTTAACCTAGTTAACTTCAAACCCTAGGCATAATTAAGTAAAAATTGTAAAATTGAATTAAAAAACTATAGATAACCTCGTAATTAAAGTTAAGTAGTAATCTTAAAATAAATTAGTTAACCTGTTAGGTTCATTACATCTTCTTCTTTTTCATTAGGACCTACCCATATGATTAGATCATTTTTCTATCAAACATATTGATAGATATGAATTGAACAAGCTATTTTATTTATGCTTTATTGAGGAGGTGTATAAATGTGGCTTGTGTGTACACACGTGTAAATATGCTTAAACTAGAAATGTCATGTTTCTTAAATGTGTTACAAATTGAATATATATATTTCACAAACTAGATGATCATAATGTACATGTTCTTTAGATTTGTTTTTAAAATATTATACATATATGTATGCATGTGCAGAGATCTATATGTACATGTGTATACTTTCACATATATTTTATCTATCACATGGCATCGGGTAGAGGGGTAGCATCTATGGATTCAAGAGAGGCTAGTGTACAGGGGGGTGCTAGTAACTACTCCTCGCATAGGTCTACCAATTCACAAGAGGATAGGGAGAAGCTATTTACTGCTACCATTGCTAGATTGAGACGTGTTATAGAGGTTCTAGATCACACCATTCAAACATCCATCACCCTTCATAATAGGGATAGGGTGAATAGTAATAGAGATGAGTTGGTTCGTATGATTAAGACAGTTGAATCATACAATCCTTATGATAGTATTAGTATTGATACATTCTATACTTCTCTCTCTCGTAGCTTTACTGGCGTTGTGAAGTATAGACATGTTGACTCAAAGGTTTCCATGGCTATGGTGAAGACCATGTTTCCTCATTACTAGGACATAGCTCAGATCAGAGGATATATGACTACTAGGTACTAATATGACCTTGTTGCACCCTTTATATATCATCGATGGTTGGTTGCTCATCATAGGTGGCCCCAAAAGGATGAGCTTCCGCTTTATTTTTGTAAATAATTATTTGTAAAATTTCATTTTCATCTCGAAGTTGATTATATATATATTTTTTGGTTCATGTTGGGAAGGAGAGGGGTGATTATTTGATGTCCCGGTGCTCGATAATAAGTAGGAAAAGGTGGGTCCAAACCTTTTTATTATGCCAAAAGGTTTGGAAATGATCGTTGTAAGACAAAGTGTACCAGATGACACCAAGGGGGATGTCTTTTCTAGTATCACGACTTTCATGATATAGGTTCATGATATGTCATATGATCTCTTGGGGAGATACATGTTGCATTCACGTTCAAGCATACCTCCACATGTACATGGTGCATCCTCCAGTGATCATCATTATCAAATAGAAGAGTTACTATCTCCTCTTGAGGTTGCATCTATGTCAGAGGTGGAACATTTGCATCGCATGGCCACATATTATCCAGTGGTAATCTACTTTGTGCATATCAATCTATACAGATACTCAGTGGGGCCCCTCTCAGTGAGATCTCATCATATATCACCCTCCTTTGTAGACCATCCTCTGTATCAGATTCTTAGGGTGCACAAAGATGGGAGGATATTTTTGCGCCGCCTACAATTCCTTAGTGGATGGAAGTCGTTGAGGATGCACCTCCCCCAAGCCAGGCAACATCAGTTCCATCTTGTCGATCACTTTTTATCATTTTTCTTATAGATCCTCTCATTGATCCCACAAAGGTGTCCTTACATGATTCTCGGCTAAGGGATATCAAGAGAGCATTACATGTTTCTACAATATATTTATTTAAATTTTGATTTAATGTAAAACTTACATGTACATGTATCTAGTTTCCAATATAAATAATCTCAATTTGAGTTTTGAGATTTAGGAGACCATATGGAGATTTAGTAGCACTCAGCGATCCCATGCATTATGAGACACAGGTAAATAGTTATTTTTTATAAGAAACTTGTATTTAATTTATTATACACATGCATGCCACATATATATTTATTTTATTGCACACAAGAATCCGGAGGATGTGGAGCAGCATCATGTCATGGATTAGGGAAAGGCCCTAGTTAAGATTTATTATAGACCTTAGATTTATTTTATGCTATATATACATGCACATGCATGTTTTTTATAGACTTATAGTATACACATTCCATACATGTTCATGTTATTTTACACATTTCATGTGTATACATGTTATGTTAGACATTTCATATATACATGTGTTATTTTTTCCATTTCATATACATGTATGTTCATGTGTTCATGTTTTTCTCATTAAATAGACTTATTTTATTTTGGGTTGTAGCATGTATGTTCATGTTATGTATGTTATTTTGTTAAAACATATTTTATTAAATGATCTACTTACAAGTTGTACTAATGTCATACATGCATACATATAAGTTAAAAGGTTAGTTTATCATCAAACTAATGTCATGTATATTTTACATACATGTAGAAAAATATGTAAGTTAAAAGAAATTAATCTTTAACTAATTTCGTATGTATATTTTTCATACATGTAAGTTGAAAGCAATTAATCTTTAACTAATTTCATATGTATATTTTTCATACATGTAAGTTGAAATTAATTAATCTAATTAAAGTCATACATATTTAGGACATACATGTACATAAACATGTAAATTATAATAAATTAATTTAACTAATGTCATATGTATATATTTTTCATACATGTAAGTTGAAAGAAATTAATCTAACTAATATCATACATATTTTCCATACATGTACATAAATATGTAATTTATAAGAAATTAATTTAACTAATATCATATGTATATATTTTTCATAAATGTAAGTTGAAATCAATTAATCTAACTATTGGCATACATGTTATTCATACATGTACATAAATATGCAATTTAAAAGAAATTAATTTAAGCGAATATTGTAAGGGGAGGTCTTTAGGAGAGGTAAAAGCATACATAAAAGCATTAAACATAAATAAAAGCATACATACAAGCATTATTCATACATAAAAGCATTAATCTAACTAATTAAGTAATCATTAAAAGCAATTAATCTAACTAATGTCTTAACCATTGAAAGTGTGTCTAAAGGGGATATCTGAACCATTAATAGATCCCCTTAAGACATCTTCTTTAAACACATCCCCTTAAGACATCCCTTGATGTGTATTAAGGGGTCCTAAAGGGGATGTCTTAAGACATCCCCTTAATACATCCCCTTTAAACACATCTCCTTAAGACATCCTCTTTAAACACATCCCCTTAAAAGAAATCCCCTTTAAACACATCCCCTTAAGAAATCCTCTTTAAACACATCCCCTTAAGACATCCCCTTTAAACACATCCTCTTATGACATACCCTTAAGACTTCCCCTTTAAACACATCCGCTTAAGACATCCTCTTAAGGCATCCTCATGAAATATATTGCATTAAGACATCCCCTTTGAACACATCCTCTTAAGATACTTATGATATATAATGGGTCCTAAGTGGTCATAATGTATCATAAGGGATCATAATGGGTTACCTTTATGGATGAAAAATTTCTAGCATGGTCAAAGAACTCCACCATAAAGAAAGTACAAACTATAGAAATAAGACAAGGATTTCTTTACAAACTTTGCATAGACATAAATCAAGCCCTTACTCATGAGACCTTTGACTCAGATGAAATTTGTAATTGAAGACTAGGACATATTCATTTTCGTGCCCTACCTTCAGTAAAAAATAAATGGTGACAAGGTTTCCCAAACTAAAACAAAACCATGAGGGAGCATGCAAAGGGTGTTCCCTAGGGAAGAATACAAAGGGGACTTTCCTAAACAGCTCTAGTAAAACTAAAAATGTATTAGACTTAGTTCACTCTGACTTATGTGGACCTATGTATGTACCCTCCATGGGAGGATTATTATATTATGTAATATTTGTAGATGATTTTTCTAGAAAGACCTGGATATATTTTCTTAAGTGTAAAGAGTCGGAGGAAATCCTTAAAAGGTTTAAGGATTTCAAAGCTCTTACAAAAAATTTGACCAAAAAGAAAATCAAAGTACTGAGATTAGATAATGGGAAGGAATTCACCTCAAAAATTTTGAAGGAATTTTATGTAAATGTTGGGATTAATAGGGAGTTTACTGTACCTTACAATCCTCAACAACATGGTGTTGCTGAGAGAAAGAATAAAACTATTGTAGAAGCTACTAGAGTAATGTTGTACGACCAAAACATAGAAACTTCATTTTAGATAGAAGCCCCTAGGACAATTGTCTACATTAAAAATAGATGTCCCCACTCACATATAGATTAAAAAACTCCCGAAGAAGCATTCACCAATGTAAAACATGATATAAGTCACTTAAGGATTTTTGGCTGCCTTGTCTACATTCATGTGCTTAAAGAAAAGAGGTCTAATTTAGAACCCACAAGAAAGAAATGGATATTTGTGGGCTATAGTGAAACATCAAAAGCCTACAGAATATACATACCTAGACAGAAATAAATTTAACTCAACAGAGATGTCATCTTTGAAGAAGACATTTCTTTCAAAAGATCTAAGAGTTCTCATGAGATAGAAATTCAAGATTCTCCTAAAGAAATGGAGGAGGATCCTACACTTGAGATTTAGAGGGAGTCTCCTGAGGAAACCATAAATGAAAATCAGCTTTCTCTAGTAGACGAACCCAACAACAACAAAAGGAGACCACTTAGGCCAGAAAGATGATTGAGGAAGCTCAGAATTATGCAACACCCAAAGGAACTTTTAGAGAAAGTAAGAGACCCCACAAATTCTCCAGTTATGTTTCCCTGATGAGTGAGATTATTATTTCATAACCAACTAGTGTTACAGAAGCTCTCCAACATCAAGTATGGAAAGATGCTATGATAGAAGAGTATCAATCCATTGTGAAAAATATGTGTGGAATATAGTACCAAGACCAAAAGAGAAATTTGTTGCCTCTTCCAAATGGCTCTTCAAAATCAAACATGTGGTAGATGTCAGTATAGAGAAACACAAAGCCCATTTTGTTGCTAGAGGTTTCTCACAAATGGAGGGTATTGATTATGAAAAGATGTTTGCACCTTTTTCTCAGTACACCTCTGTTAGAGAAATAATAGCTATTGCAGAAGCTAAAGTTTGGAAGATCCATCAAATGGATGTGAAAACTGCATTCTTGAATGGGACCATTGAAGAAGAAGTCTATTTAGAGAAACCTAAAGGCTTTGTGATACATAATGCAGATTCACATGTATGCAAATTGAAGAAATCCCTATATGGACTTAATCAGGCCCCCAAAGCCCCTAGTATGAGAGGATTGATCACTATCTTGTGGTACTAGGTTTTTCCAAGAATGATGCAGATTGAAACCTCTATTTTAAGGTAATTAATGGTAATATGTTAATACTTATCTTATATCTTGATGACCTATTAATCATAGGATAATATCACCTTATCACTCAATGTAAAAGGGACCTGACCTCAGAGATTGACATGAAGGAATTGGAAATTTTATATTACTTCCTTGGGTTGGAAGTCTGGCGAAAATCAAATGGTATCTCTCGCAATCAAGGAAAGTATACTATTGATATTTTGAAGAGGTTTGGGATATTGGATTGTAGACCCATGTCTACACCTATGGAAACCAATTTGCACAAATTGAAGGAAGCAACAACAGAATCAAAATTTACAGATCCTACTCTCTATAGACAGATAATTGGATCATTGATGTACTTGGTTAACACAAGACTAGATATATGTCATGCAGTAAATGTGTTAAGCCAGTTTATGTGTGAACCAAAGGAGATACATCTTATTGTTGTAAAACATATATTGAGACACCTTCAAGATACTCTTGGATATGGTCTTAAATACAAAATTTTGGACCTAGATCTACATGGATACTCTGATTCAAACTGGGCTCGAAGTGTAACTAATTGGAAAAGCACATTAGAATGTTGCTTCAGTTTAGGATAGGTTATGATCTCATGGATAAACACAAAATAGACTTTAGTGGTGCAAAGCTCAATAGAAGTCGAATACATTGCAACATCTTGTTGGAAACTCCAATTGAAACAATTGTTGTATTATCATTGATGTCAAACCTTAATTGGTAAGACTATTGCTACTTAGGAAAGTACTATATCTATTGTGAGAAGGGAAAGAAAGGTTGGTAACAATAGCACCTAGGGAGAGGTTGAGTTATCTTGATACTACAAAGTGTACTTGATTATGTTGCACAATGATGAGACAATGTATTGTTTATCTTAGTAAGATTGAAGACTAAATAGGTAGGCTTAACCGAGCAAAAATGAAGAAATCATGTTTAAACCAAGTTATGACAGAGTCGACCGAGTTAGTGGATGTCGAGAAAAAATCTAGTGTCGACCGAGTATCAATAAATTGTCAAGGAAGACAGTGTGTGCCGAGGAAACAGTTTTAGTATTGACCGAGCATTTTACATGGAGACCGAGTGGATGATCACAGTATTGACCGAGCATCAGCAATTTTATATTTGAAGAGAATTCAGATTTGGAGCCGACATTGTTGAATTCTTGGATTATGTAAAATGTGTTGACTTCATTTATTGATTGTATGGAGGCATCTAATGCTTTGTAAAATGTTTTATTGTAAATCTTTATGAGATTTGAGATGATTCTAGAAGAGGAGCCGAAGA
The DNA here is from genome assembly GCA_027943335.1 of Chamaecyparis obtusa. Classification (NCBI taxonomy): domain Eukaryota; kingdom Viridiplantae; phylum Streptophyta; class Pinopsida; order Cupressales; family Cupressaceae; genus Chamaecyparis; species Chamaecyparis obtusa. The sequence goes on along the minus strand of BSBK01004748.1, from coordinate 550,418 downwards.
ACATGAAGTGGGTAGATTCATTGAATCTAACCTAACCCTAAGATTTATGAAGGAGATTAAGTGGCAAAAGAAAAGTTAACCTAACAGAGGAAAGTATTAAGGGAACTGAAGCATTAGGTATGTGCATGCATGGGTGAAGTAGATGTTCGAAGAACAGTAAGTTTTATTGACTATATAAGCGAAAAGGCTAAAGGAGAAGTGTGGTGATTGCTTGAAGGAAAGTTCCGAGCAGATCAGAGATGGAGATGGAAAAGTTTCAAAGTCAGTAAACCAGCATTTGTGTACGGAATTGGATTTGATATTTGCAAAGTGAGTTGTATGTTTTTCAGATCAATACTGCTGCTACTTTCTAACTATTGTAATAGTCAAAATCCTTTTAACAAAGGTTGACCTAGTAGTCATATGTTAAATCCTTTGAACAAGGTTGCATTCTAATGGAATGTATGTAAGTCCTTTGACTAGGCTCACTTTTAACAAGGTGATTGAATTCTTTTAACAGGGTCACACCTGACAGTGTGTATTGTAACCTTTGACAGGGTTGGCTTTTAACTGAGCTCACTTCAGAAGAGTGAAAATAATAGTAGCATGGTACATAGTGGTTTTTCCCATATTGGGTTTCCACTATAAATCTTGGTGTCAATACTTGTGTGAATGTTTTGGTTTGAACATTTCTGTGTTTTACAAGTTAGATACAACTAGGTAGTGGACTGTTGATTTATATGTTTCTATTATTGAATCAGTGATGACTAAGTTTGTTTTGGTTGCTTGATCTAATTTAAGGAAAAGTTTTTGAAGTTGTTTTATACATCAGGACCTGAGAACAACTGATTCACCCCCCCTCTTTGTTGTTCTAAATCATATTAACAACTGGTATCAGAGCTGTGTTGCTTATTGGTGTTTATAGAAAACAAGTTTAAAGGGACTTGAAGCAAATGATCAAGATGTATAGGAAGGAGGTACCGAAGCTGAATAAGGAAAACTTCCCTGCATGGCAAAGCTTGATGAAGCTACATCTGGCCGGTATTGGTGATTCTGCAAAGTACTACATTGAGCATGACTATGTCACACATGTTGCACCTTTGACTGCCGAAGAAATAAGAGCTAAGCAAGAACACAATCAGGCAATGCTAGAGATTGCATCTACCCTAAGCTATCTGCAATTTGAGGATATTAAAGACTGCACAATTGCTAAAGATATGTGGGACACTCTTGCAAAGATCTATGGTGGTGATCTATATGTACTGAAAGCTAAAGGTGAGAGTCTCAGAGGTAAGTTTGATGAAATGAGAATGAATGAAGATGAAAACATTGCACAATATTGTGGTAGAATAAAAGAAGTTGTGAATGCTATTAGAGGAGCAAATGGAACTATTGATGATGAGACCATAATTGGAAAAGGACTAAGAATGCTACGTCCTATATATGCTATTAAGATCTCAGCTATTCAAGAATCTAGATGTAACTTTGCAAATGTGCTTACTTTGGAAGGTTTGATTGGCAAGCTGACTGCTTTTGAACTATCTAATTATGATAACTTCACTGTTGGTAGTATTGGAAATGTTGAATCTGCTTTCAAGTCACAGTTAGTTCTAAACAAGCCTAAGAAGGAAAAAGAAAGATGCATCAGTGAAAGTGAAGATGACAGTGACACTTCTGATGAAGATCTTGAAGATCTAGAAGCTCTTATGGCTAGAAGACTGAGGAGAGGAAAAGGAAGATATAAAGGTAAACTCCCTATTCTATGTTTTGCATGTAATAAAGTTGGTCATATAGCTGCTAGATGTCCTGACAGGAAGGATAGAGATGAAGAAAGAAACAACAAACACAAAGATAGAAGAGATGACAAAGGCTACTGGAGGTACAAAGACTACAAAGGAAAAGGTAAGAAATCTTGTCACATTGCTGAAAAAGAGACTGACACTAACAGTGATGATTTTGAAATTGAGGTAGTAAATGTTGCAATGAAAGATGAATTTGATGAGGATGACAAAACTGCATTGATTTCCTATGTGAAAAGGAATGATAAATGGATTATTGACAGTGGTTGTTCACATCACATGACTGGTGACAAGAGTAAGTTTGAGACCCTACATCATTATAAAGGTAAAAGTGTAACTTTTGGTAATGATGCACCATGTCTTGTTAGAGGAAAAGGATTGATTAAACTGAGTGATAAGAGCTCTTGTGCAAATGCTTATTGGGTTGAAGGATTGAATTATAATTTGTTAAGTGTTGCTCAACTCAACAGAACTGGTTACCGAGTGGAATTTCATCACAAGAAAAAGCTAAAATATTTGATGCTACTAGTGAACTGATTGGAAGTGGTGAGCAAACTAGAGGTAATTTGTTCTATCTTGACCTATCTGAAGAAATATGTATGATTGCACAACTTGATGACATTTGGTTATGGCATAAGAGGCTATGTCATGTTAACTTTGACAATCTGGTAGAGATAAGTAAGAAGAAGAAAGTAAGAGGCCTACCTAGATTGAAGAAACCTGAGAATGTGATGTGCAAAGAATGCCAATTAGGAAAAATGACTAAGTTAAGTTTCAAGAGAAAATCATTTACTTCTGAACACATTTTAGATTTGGTTCATACTGACCTTTGTGGACCTATGGGTGTACAAACTTACTGTGGTGCTAGATATTTTATTTTGTTTGTTGATGATCATACCAAGATGATGCATGTAATATTTCTAAAAGAAAAATCTGATGCTTTTCAATTTTTCAAGTGTTATTTGGCTAAGGTTGAGAAGGAGACATGTAGGAACCTAAAATGTCTTAGATCTGACCGAGGTGGAGAATTTACATCAAATGAATTTAATCTATTTTGAAATGATAGAGGAATCAAAAGACAAATGTCTACACCTAGGACACCTCCACAGAATGTTATAGCAGAAAGAAGAAATAGATCTATTTTGGACTATGCAAGGACACTGTTGATTGAAAATAATGTGGCACAGAAATACTGGAAAGAAGCTATAAGTACAGCTGTTTACACTCTTAACCGGGTACACATCAAGAAAGGTACAAATCTGACACCATATGAATTATGGCATGGGCATGCATCGAGTGTTAAATACTTTAGAATCTTTGGAAGCAAGTGTTACATATTGAAAGACAATAGAAATGGAAAGTTTGATGCTAAAAGTGATGAAGGCATATTCCTAGGCTACTCCACAAAAAGTAAAGCTTATAAGTGTTTGAACTCTAACACTAACAAAATTGTGGAAAGTGTGAATGTAAAAATTGATGAGTATGCAGAAAGAAATGAGGCTGACAGCAAAAGAGAACCAGAAGATTATAGATCTTTTGTGTACATTGAGGAAATAGAAGAAGCAGGAAACAAACCTGCACCTGATGCTGATTCTCGAGTAAGCAATGTCGAGCGATAGATAGATGATGTCAAGCGTCAGGAAAACAGTGCCAAGAGAGAACAAGAACATGCCGAGCTACATGATAATGCTGTCGAGGATCAGGAAGAGGTTGTCGAGCATTCAGAAGCTGAATCTGACAATCTTGTTGGGGAACCTGATGAAATAGAAGAGAAAAATGTTGAACTTGTTTTGGCAAAATATGTAAGAAGACATCACAAGCCTGAACAGATAATTGGAGATAAAGACACTGGAATTCAAACTAGAAGCAAGACCAAGGATCCAACATGCTTACTATGTGAATTTGAACCTAAGACAACTAAAGAGGCATTGGAAAATGAAGACTGGATACAAGCAATGAATGAAGAGATTGACCAGATTGAGAAAAATGAAACCTGGACTCTAGTGCCGAGACCTGCAGATAAGAATGTTATAGGAACAAAGTGGGTATTTCGAAACAAGTTGAATGAAAAAGGTGAAATCACTAGGAACAAAGCTAGGCTAGTATGCAAAGGCTACGCATAAGAAGAAGGAATTGATTATGGGGAGACATTTTCCCCTGTAGCTAGATTGGAAGGAGTAAGAACTCTGCTTGCATATGCTGCTTATAAAAATTTCAAGGTATATCAAATGGATGTCAAGTCTACATTTTTAAATGGTATACTAGAAGAAGAAGCTTACATAGAACAGCCAGAAGGTTTTATTGATCCAAACAGAAGACACATGTTATGCAAACTGAACAAAGCTTTATATGGATTGAAACAAGCTCCAAGAGCATGGTATGAGCGGTTGCATAACTATTTGATACAGATTGGATTTTTCAGGACAAATGACACAAGCAATCTATACATGAAGGATGAAGAAGGTAAAGGTATTTTGTTGGCCAAAATTTTTGTTGATGACATTATTTTTGGTGGACAAGATGCATTGTGTAAAATTTTCTCAAAGGATGTCATGCCCATAATTTAACTAACCAAAAACACAACAATTTTCTTTTTTTTAATAGATGGAATGTTAAAGAGTAATGTTCAAAGGATACATGTATGATGTCAAAAGTTAAGTCGGCCTCAAACAAGGATCAAGTTATGCTAAGGAATTATAATAAGACAATGTGAGTCTTAGAGGATTAAAGTACATAACTATTGCCGAAGAGTCAAAATCCGAATAGCAGAAATCCTAGTGGGCACAATTTCACTATGAATTTTCCTGTTTGATGTATTCAAGATCCCTAGGGCATAATCATCTATCCAATTAGACTATACACATAATTATTATGCCTTCCTAGGTTGATAGCTTACGGATAAGGTTTGAATTCTCTAATAGATAAATTACCCTATGATAAGGGTTCATGACTCAACTATCTTAACATTTGAAATCAACCCTACTTTGTAGTCCAAGGGATACTTCATTGATAATCAAATTCTATTTAATAATAATTCTAACATTGGACTTAAAGGGGTAGCCTAGGACATGTTGTTATTTACATGTTAGATTATATATCTTTTACTAGCCTCTTAATCCTATACCAATATCTCTCTCAAACAATAATTTATTTTAATCAGATCAATACATTAGGTCTTTACCTTATTAGTTACTTTCAAATTAATTATCTAAAAGAACCCAAATAGTCTATTATATGATCTCATTTTATTTAATTAACAATTGAATGCAATAAACTTATCTTTTAACAAGTCATTATAACATTGGTTAAATCTAGGACATGTTATCCATAAAACCATTAATTTCTAATTAATTTTTATTACATAGAATTTTAAATCACAAAATAATATTATTAACAAATAAATGGAAATTTGACTAATAATTCAAATCTTTATAAGATGTTCCAATCCTACTATCAATTCTACTAATCCTACTAACTATAATCAAAAGCCTAAAATTAGCAATATAACTTTTGAATAGTCCCATCAATTCTTACACATTACTTTAATAATAAATAAGACTAAATCATATTATCCATAAAAATATTTATCAATGGTTAAAATAATAAACAAAAAGGTTAATCACTAAAAAAAAGATTTAATAGCTATAAGCTAAGTCTAATAGCTAAAAAGACTATATTAATATCCTACAACTAGTCCTAATCAAGGCCTATAAGCCTACTAAGTCTAGCTTATACTAGACTATCACATCACCCTACTAACCTACCATCTTAATATGCTAAACTAACTAACCTATAATCTGATTTCTAATCCCAAAGATGAGCAGCAAATTAATAAAAAAAAAGAACTTAATATATATCCTACCAAAGGATATCCTACAAAGCATGTGTTGGTTTATTGAGTAAGAGGGTAGCTTAGGCAAGATTTGGGGTCCCACCAAATGGTGTCCCATCTACCCCAAGCAAGGCTCACGCAAGGGATGAGGGAGGATGGGTAAACTTAATATAGGAATGTGCATATTAATGTTTTCTTGAAGTTTGGCCTCCACTTAATGTTCCCACTTCAACACAAGGAAACCCACGCATGCATAGGACTTGTTGTCAAGTCAAATACATTAACTAAGTGGCAGCAAGTAGCAAGTGGGAGGTAAAGAAAATGGCGCAGGTTTATATGATCAAAAACACTTGGGCCCACTCACATACATTCCCTCCTCAATGTAAGACTCTTATGCAAGGTAAGACATGTGTCAAATCATAATAAAGTAACATTGACCATGGGAAAGTGCAGATTTAAATTTTTGCATTAAAATGCCTTCCTTTCTCAGCACCATTTATGGGGGAGAAGTAAATGTGTGTGGGGTCCACTAAATATGAGTGTAAAATATTCAATTGCAAGATAATAATAAACTATTGACTGTGGCAAGGAAATGTATGGGAATTATTTTCCATACATTTTCCAGAGATATATAGGTTTTTATTTTGCCATTTGTTGAGTTTTTGATTTGTTTGTTTGCATTTTATTTTCTCATTTCTTCAACATAGTTTTTTTTTAATTTGTTTGTCTTAGAGCATTAGTTGATATAGTTTGGTCTTTCAAATAGATTTACTTCTAACATTATAATCTTCTATAGTAGTAAATGAGAGATTAAAATTTATCTATTTACACAACTAAATTGTTTGTTTCTCAACCAAAATACTATAACAAGATATCAATTAACTTGTAAAGATAGAGAGAGAGATAGAGTTTTATTCAATGCTTGTCAATCTAATAGCATTTTCACACAAATGAATTCAATACCAGAAATTATAATGTTTTGATAACTTTCTTCTTCATCTAAATTTTTCCTTCATTTCTTTTCAAATATGAATGTCATTATTACTTAACATTGAGAGAAAATACTCTACATCTTTCAACATAAGCCAACAAATCTTTATATTGCAATGATATTATCACATTTCCCATTACACCAATAAGATCATGATAAAATAACAAGTTCATAATCTACCCAAATTTGATATTGAATGAAATCAAAAGCTCAATATAGGTTCATTTCAAACCTCAACAACACAAATTTGAACAAAATTATCTATTACAAAGAGAGATGAAATACTCTCATTTAACACTCAAAAGAACTTAATACAAACTACAAATATACAAATTTTGGATTGGAGTTCAAGTTTCCAATCTACACAATGCTATTGATCCAAAATCAACAAAGAAGTCCTCTCCAAGAGTCTTTTTCCACAAGATCATAGCCTCTACAAACCTGTAAATAAATTTTATGGAAGGACCATGGGAAGCTCACCTCCCAACCTAGGCTTCTAAGAAGCCACCCCCGAGCTTGGGGAACCATTGCATAGACAAAGATTCATGCTCAAAAACAAAACATAATCACAAGAATACAAAACTACAATAAAACTCTCATCCAAGGCTTAAAACAAAGAGTCTACACATGACTCAAATATTGGGGTGAAGGTGGAACTAACCCAAAGGGAGAAGCACATTTCATAAAAGAGACAAGCCCACACTTGGCTTTCTCATCACACACACATCCAGCCACAATATCAACATCCCTACAAATCTCCTTATGCCCCCCAAGGCTTCAAGCCATTCAACCCTTATGACCCCCAAAATACAAAGAGAAATGGCTACATGGAACCCATACATCCATGGTCTTCCCTCTCCATACCCAGGAGAGGTTCTACACCCATGGTTGTCCTAAATGCCCTTCACCCCCAAGGCTACTCTTCCCTCCCAAGGGTGAGTGTGGCCTTGAGAAAACTCCCATAACAACAATGCAACAAGAATCCACAAGAAACAACAAAATTCACAATCACAAACAATAGACTTGCACATTAGCAAGCACAAGTATTCTCATAAACATAATCTACACATCATAGCAAGTGTTACAACACAAATACATAAAGACACAACTCTAGTTTTTCTCCATACAGGCATAAAATTTTTCTTGAGAGCTCATTCATATGAAAAAGAAACATATCAAGTAAAAGAATGAATACAACCAACCTAGAATCCAAGCTTAAGGAAGAAGGTTGAAGAAGAGCTATCCACTTTTCTAAGTTCTCTCCAATTTAGCAAGTCTCTAATTCTAGAGAGTGGGTGTCAACCCAATTCCTTCCCCAAAATTCTTACTAAAAGAGATTTTTCACCAAACCCTCATTAATAGGTATGGCTCATGGAGATCTTCCATCTCTCCTTGTCTCCCTTCATAAATGAAATGGAGACCAAGAATGGGGAAAGAGGTATGGGCTTGTCCTCAATTCCAACCTTCCATTTTCGAAATTTCACTTGAGGGGTACTTTTGAAGGACCATAAATGAGTTATGGGCTTAATTTTGACAAAAAGTAACACCCAAACCAATGTACATCAAGTGGGGTGGCTAAAAAAGACCCTAATTACTCCCTAGGGGCTCATTTAACCTCCCTAAACTGCACTTGAAGTTTGAATTCGGGTTCAATATGTTTTGACCTACTCTAAGGCTTCCTAACCAAGGATTTACATGAAAAATCTAAAGGTGGTAGCATCCTAGATAGATGACATAAAATCCCAAGTGGACATGTCATGGCCTTAAGAACAACACACATGTGTCAAGTGACACAACAAGAAAGACACATCACAAGCCATGTGGCATATCCACTTGGATCTGCACAACATAAATTACATTAATAATTTACATATAAATAAAATACACTCATGCACATTACTTTCACGAAATAAACACGATACAATGAGGTTCTTGGCTTCTCACTAGAAGCAACCTTGGCTCAAATTGATTAACAGAAGTCTATGCTCTGGTTCCCCGAATTTACCATGGCCTATTTCTCTGCACACTCAAGTCCAATATTAGTAGTCCAAGAAAATATACATGTAAATTCCATAACTTTCATAATCCAATAATACTCAAGAAATTAATCATAATTAAATCAAAACTTTCATATGGAAAAATCATTCATTTATAACTACATAAATCTCATCATGAAATATACATTTCATCACTAAAATAAACTTGAAACATAACCATTGCATACATATATAATTTAATTGCAGATTCAATATCCTCATGACTTCATAATTCATTCATAAAATCCACTTAATTTCACATAAGGTTCCAATTAGATATAACAATTTCATCAAAATAACATAAATGAATGTGCAACTAAACTCTAAGATGATAAGCCATAACATAAAGTATCAGTAAAATCCATAGAGCATCAAAATATAATCATCCAATATTTCTATCTCAAATACAGAACTGAATGGCTATGCTAGGCTCAGGGTGAGGCCTCACAAAGGAAATGCAAACTGAATTTGAAATGAGTATGTTTGGTGAGATCAAATTCTTTGTTGGTTTACAAGTATATCAAATGAAGAAAGGTATTTTCATTACACAGTCTAAGTATGTTAATGAAATACTGAAAACTTTTAGAATGGAAGATGCTAGACCGGTGGGCACTCCTATGGTTACTGGACAAAAGTTATCTAAGAATGATGATGATGTAGAAGTGAACTAGACTTTGTACAGATCCATGATTGGAAAATTGCATTATGTTGTACATAGCAGACCAGATATTGCATTAGCTATTGGGATTGTGGCAAGATTCTTTGCCAATCCTAAGGAAACACACATGATGGCGGTAAAAAGAATTATGAGATACTTGAAAGGAACTTCTGACTATGGGTTATACTACAAAAAGAATGACAAATTTGAACTTAGAGTATATAATTATGCTGATTGGGCAGGAAATGTAGATGACAGAAAGAGCACTAGTGGTGGAGCTTTCTTTCTTGGACAGAGATTAGTCTCCTGGACAAGCAAGAAACAAAATTGCATTTCCCAATCTACTGCTGAAGCCGAGTATGTTGCTGCTGTAGTAAACTGTTCAAATTTGATATGGATAAAACAGTTGTTGATAGGCATGAAAGAAGAAATCACTAAACCTATTGTTATTTTCTGTGACAACACAAGTGCTATCAATATTTTTAAGAATCCAGTGGTGCACACTAAGACCAAGCACATAGCAATCAAGTATCACTATTTGAGGGAATTGGTACAAGACAAGGAAGTCCGAATGGAATATGTGAATACAAAAGAACAACTGGCAGAAATATTCACTAAAGCTTTACCTAAAAAAGCTCATGAGTACCTGAGAAGTCAATTAGGGGTCCTTCCCCTAACTAAGGCTGCCTAGACAAGCTAGGAGCATTGCATCAAATATGCTACAACAGATTTTTTGACACATTGATGCAGAAAATTGTCACACTTTAGGACTGTCCTAGAGCTGTGAAGAAGAAGCAAAGATAACAAATCAGTCATAAGCAAGATGACAGAGGGAGAAACACTATGCTGAACAAATATATCTACATCTGTTGGATGTATGTTTTAGTTGTTGCTTTGGCATTTTTGTCAAAGAGGGAGATGAACTGAAATGATACTATAACACATGAACTGAAGAGTAGGGATGATGAATTGAAATGAAAGATCAAGATAGAGGGAGATCCAGATACTTCTGATGGTCACATAAGTGAGATTTACAGATTCTGAATCAAAATGAAGCTAAGGATATTATAAATTTTCTCTGGTGGACAGATAAGTTTTTTTTTGGATTGGTTGGTAATCCATGTGTTATTCAGGTGATATCATATGGTGTTGTCATCAATGCCAAAGAGGGAGATTGTTGGAAACTGCAATTGAAACAATTGTTGTATTATCATTGATGTCAAACCTTAACTGGTAAGACTATTGCTACTTAGGAAAGTACTATATCTATTGTGAGAAGGAAAAAAAAGGTTGGTAACAATAGCACCTAGGGAGAGGTTGAGTTATCTTGATACTACAAAGTGTACTTGATTATGTTGCACAATGATGAAACAATATATTATTTATCTTAGTAAGATTGAAGACTAAACAGGTAGGCTTAACCGAGCAAAAATGAAGAAATCATGTTTAAGCTGAGTTATGACAGAGTCGACTGAGTTAGTGGATGTCGAGCAAAAATCTAGTGTCGACCGAGTATCAGTAAATTGCCGAGGAAGACAGTGTGTGCCGAGGAAACAGTTTTAGTATTGACCAAGTGTTTTACATGGAGACCGAGTGGATGATCACAGTATTAACCGAGCATCAGCAATTTTATATTTGAAGAGAATTCAGATTTGGAGCCGACATTATTGAATTCTTGGATTATGTAAAACGTGTTAACTTTATTTATTGATTGTATGGAGGCATCTAATGCTTTGTAAAATATTTTATTGTAAATCTTTATGAGATTTGAGATGATTCTAGAAGACGAGTTGAAGAACATGAAGCGGGTAGATTCATTGAATCTGACCTAACCCTAAGATCTATGAAGGAGATTAAGCGGCAAAAGAAAAGTTAACCTAACAGAGGAAAGTATTAAGGGAACTGAAGCATTAGGTATGTGCATGCATGGGTGAAGTAGATGCTGGAAGAACAGTAAGTTTTATTGATTGTATAAATGAAAAGGCTGAAGGAGAAGTGTGGTGATTGCTTGAAGGAAAGTTCTGAGCAGATCAGAGATGGAGATGGAAAAGTTTCAAAGTCAATAAACTAGCATTTGTGTACGGAATTGGATCTGATATTTGCAAAGTGAATTGTATATTTTTTAGATCAATACTGCTGCTATTTTCTAACCATTGTAACAGTCAAAATCCTTTTAACAAAGGTTGACCTAACAATCATATGTTAAATCCTTTGAACAAGGTTGCATTCTAATGGAATGTATGTAAATCTTTTGACTAGGCTCACTTTTAACAGGGTGATTGAAATCCTTTAACCGGGTCACACCTGACAGTGTGTATTGTAACCTTTGATAAGGTTGGCTTTTAACCGAGCTCACTTCAGAAGAGTGAAAATAATAGTAGCATGTTACAAAGTGGTTTTTCCCATATTGGGTTTCCACTATAAATTCTGGTGTCAATACTTGTGTGAATGTTTTGATTTGAACATTTCTATGTTTTACAAATTAGATACAACTGGGTAGTGGACTGCTAAGTTATATGTTTCTATTATTGAATCAGTGATGACCAAGTTTGTTTTGGTTGCTTGATCTAATTTAAGGAAAAGTTTTTGAAGTTGTTTTATACATCAGGACTTGAGAACAACTGATTCACCCCCCCTCTTTGTTGTTCTAAATCATATTAACACATCTATGGGAGCAAGAGAAGCAGTATGGCTCCAAAAATATCTTGTGAGATTATTTAGTGAGCCCCTAAATCTTACTACTATCCATTGTGATAATCAGAGTTGTATTAAGCTTTCAATGAATCCATTATTCCATGATAGATCAAAACACATTGAGATTCCTTATCACTATGTGAGAGACATGGTAGAAAGGAATGTGATTCAGTTGGAGTATATTAGTACAAGCAATCAAACTGCAGACATTCTCACCAACCCTCTCCCCAGAGTAAAAGTTGAACACTTTAGGAAGAAACTTGGTATGGTTGAAAATTTAAGTCATTATTGAGATTGAGTCTCAAATTATTTATTTGTACTAATATTTAAAATATGTTTAATGTGTAAACTCTTTTTCTTTCATGTGTCTGACTTCATGACTTTATGCCTCCCTGTGTACATTAGGTGATGATATTTCAGATAATGAACACTTGTATTTGACATTGTAAGGTGACGAATTTACAATGATTAGTCTTACTATCATGATGGATATCATGTGACTTGATATCCGTGGACATGTTATGATAGTATCTCTTGGACATTATGTTAGAGATCATGAGACTTGATATCAGTTGAAGATTATTATGATCCTTATGAGATAATCATGGTGGATAATATATTTGTGGGCATTCCATGAGTTGTTATGGTAAGACATCATGAGACATGATGTCAGTGCACATACCATAATTTGATATTTCTTGAAGAATGTCATGTGATTTGATATTCTTGAACATATCATATCTTTTGATATCACGAGTGAGGTGATATCTCTTCTCACAATAGATGAGTATATTATTGTGGTCTATACTTGGTTAATACCTTATCTTCCCTAGCTAAAAGGGAGTGTTAAAAAAATGATAGCTTTGGTTAGATGTAGGAATGATAACTGATTATATGATATATACACACATATTTAATTGTTCATAATTATATCACCATTTGATATAATCGATTATCATTCTTGCACCTGATCAAAATATCATAAGTGCAGAGTATAATATCGATCTGTATTCAAATATTATTGCTTGCTTATTGTTATTTCATGTTCCATACATAATCTCAATCGAGCATTGATTATCAGTTATTCAAATCGAATATTTGTTTGTGCAATATTACATCATATCGCACTTTAGAAACATTGGTGTTTGTTAAGTCATGCATAAACCCCGATTAGTGATCGGGTATCTAAACTGAAATGAAAAGGCACATTCAAATAGGCATTCCATGAACAGATATGCCTCCACTTTGTGGAGACATGTCCGCTCATGGAATGCCTATTCTTTGAATACATATTGCAGATCTGATCTCCAAAGAGGGATACAGAAAATAATTAGTGGTTTGCCTCTTGGAAATCAAGCATCATAAAATCAAGTTCAGACTTGACAAATAATAATCAACATTTTTCAATATTGATTTAGCATCACTTCTACATTTGACAAGATAAAGATTATTCATACTCTGATTACAACCTGCAGATAAGGTACAAAGATTGGTAAGAATTATATTCTGATAATTTTAAAAGACACAAATAGTTCAAATCTGAAAATAAATTTAATCTTCTTTATCAAAGATGCTTGTATGTTGCTTGAATTGTAGTTGTTAGACCTTGGAATGTAGAAAGGAATCAAGGATGCCATTTACAAATGTATAAATCTACGAATACTCCTCATAGATCCTCAATATTGTTATGCTTGATGGACACTTTCTTTGAAGGATGAAAGGAAGAATGCATATGGATGATCCAAGGATAATCTTTCTAGACTGAGAAATCCTCTATTTGGCCATTATGAGAGAAAAGCTTGTTACAATGGAGAAGATTTCCTTCAAAGATAGCTTGGATGCTTTGATAATGCTAGATCTTGAATTTGCTTACAAGTCTTGAGAGCATATATAAAATCTTGATTTTGGTTCTTGAATTATTGCTTGTGGATGGGCAAATGAGGACAGTTAGGCCACTTTTATACATACCACAATATTTTGGGGCTAAAAAATCAAAGGAGGGACACACAGGTTTTAGTATCTTGCTAAAACATCACAATGGGCCACCTATTTAAATTTGGGCCCCAATCTTGGGGAACTAATTGCCTAGGGAATTCTATTCTCGTGAACAAGTTGCCTAGAGAATTTTGTACCTTAGGATAGGCCAAAGTTTGAATGGGGAGTCAGGAATGTGGAAGAGATGTTGGAAATAGAGGAGATGGGTTGCTGGATCAAGCATAATGGACATGAAATCTAGATAACAAAATAATGGGGTCTAATTGAGAATCTTATTATAAGTTCTTACAATTTAGGATGGTACATTTAGCCCCTACTTTAGCAGGAGTATGAGACATCTCATACTCACAATAAAGTAGATCAATTACATTGGAAAAATCTTATCAACGTCAAGATGACAAGGAGACACCAGTCCCCCAAGTGACTTAGGTCTTCATTGTCATGACCCCTTCCTCAATAGAACCTAATAATAATTAGTAGTGATTATAAGATTAAAATTTTAAAATTATTGATAATAATATTATTGAAGTATGAGAATAAATAACAATAAAATATACTACACATAGTAATCAAGCGACCAAATGGAACGTCACATCCTTTCACCCAACGCAAGTATGTTAGATGGGAAAACGAAGAAGATACGGGGGGTATATATTTGGAGAATAAAATTATATTCAACATTTACTAGTATAAGACAGTGGCAGTAATGCATGTCGACTTGTATCCAAGTCAGTCAGAGTATGGACGCGGTGAGAATCGCGGGAGAATGGGACGAATCGGTAATGCCAGCATCATATAAGGGGGGTCGCATACGATATACAAGTGACGGATGAGAACCAGCGAACAATCATCACAGGTTGTCACCTGAGGTATTGAGAAAAGGCCATGTCTATTGGTCTCTTTGGCATCTGCGTTGGACATAATGAAGAAGCGATTCACACCAAGGATCAAACACAATTTATTAAAGACCACATCTACGAAAATCAAGAAGAAACAAATAAGGAATCAAACACCATATTGAGTCATACGAGAAGTATGTCTTTGACTGTATACAACTGTAACTATCACTGAACACATGACACACTTCAACATGATTTCTTCCATAAGTATGAAATAGAGAATATAATGAGAGCCAACGATGAGTGTACAAGTTGATAAATAACGATATCCCTGGTATAGTGAAGTTACGATCACTTGAATTGAGGCGGTGACTGTAAAGGATAAGGAGACAATATCTTAGTGAGATTGTTGGTCAAACCGTCAAAGTACATGAGCAAACGATTTAAGGTATATATTGGTTTGTGATTTAGAACAGACAATATTTAGTAACAAACCTTTATTACGGAAAAAAGAGGCAACAATTTATATTAATGTCCTCATAAGACAATGATTAAGAAGATGCTAAACAATTATAAAATAGTGACTTTAGTTAGAGTCTTCAAAAGGGAGCGATCAAATTATTATACGGTAAGTACAATGATTCATTACAAAGGCTAAGTGATTAGCAATAAATGGTTGTAATTGTATTTTCAAAGGCAGTGACTACAAGGGTAAAGAAATATGTTAAGAGAAAGAGAAGATATGCAGTTTGATTTGTGAAGAACAAAGTTACACCATGTAAACACCCCCTAATTTATGAAGAATGTGTAAGTCTTCTATGTAAAGATCCATCATTCAAGCACAAGGAAATTGATGAGGAATGCATATAAGTGATCAAGTCTACAAGGAGGAATACATAATAGGTCCTAAATTGTCGTAATGTATCGTAAGGGGTCCTAGGTCCCCTTAGGACCTATTGGGATTCCTTACGACACATTATGACACTTATGATACATAATGGGTCCTAAGTGGTCATAATGTGTCGTAAGGGGTTCTAATGGGTCCTAGGACCAACATATAAAAGAAATTAATTTAAGCAACTACCGTAAGGGGAGGTCTTTAGGAGAGGTAAAAGCATACATAAAAGCATTAAACAGAAATAAAAGCATACATAAAATCATTATTCATACATAAAAACATTAATTGAACTAAAGTAATCATTAAAAGCAATTAATTTAACTAATATCTTAACCATTGAATGTGTCTCTAAATGGGATGTCTTAATTATTAATACATCCCCTTAAGACATCCCTTAATGTGTCCTAAGGGGTCCTAAAGGGATTTCTTAAGACATCCTATTTAAACACATCTCCTTAAGAAATCCTCTTTAAACACATCCGCGTAAGGCATCCCCTTTAAACACATCCCCTTAAGACATCCTTGTTAAACACATCCCCTTAAGACATACCCTTAATAAATCCCCTTTAAACACATCCGCTTAAGACATCCCCATAAGGCATCCTCATGAAATATATCACATTAAGACATCCCCTTTGAACACATCCTCTTAAGACACTTATGATACATAATGGGTCCTAACTGGTTGTAATGCGTCGTAAGGGGTCCTAATGGGTCCTAAGGGGTCCTAGGACCACTTACAACCCCTATTTTAAAATTGACAACATTCAAAAATTTTCCAAGTCCTCTCACTGTCAGGATATTCAGGATTTGGGTGCATTCAAGATGTCGGGAAATGGGTATTTATGTTCGGTCAAGTCTTCCAGTTAGTCCAAGTCCAAAGTTATAAGTCCCATCAGAATTTGTTACATTAGTGCCAAAGGTTGAAGTTTCAAAGAAAGTACACCAAAGTGTTTCATTGTGGAAAATTGATGTTCAAAGTGCTAAAGGTGGTAGAAATGGAAATCTGGTGGTAGAATTCCCAAAACTCTGAAGAGATGTTGGGACCCACAATGTGTGAAGCCATGGGTGGATTGAAAGATGGTAGAAGAAGTTAACTCAGTAAATTCTCGATTAATGAATGATGAAAAGACTTATTACCTTGGAGGAACTCCTTTGTTCGAGAAAGGGACTTTTGAAGTACACATTCATCAGAAAGTGAAGGGGAGAAGTGCAATTCCTGAAATACCGAAAGTGGAATTCATGAAGGTTGGTCTTCGCCATTTCTAAAGTGGAAGATGGGCTTCAGAAAGTTTTCATCGTAGCTACTCCTTCGGTGGATTCTGAAAGTGTGTGGTGCAAAGCAATTCGAGGTCGCATACTTGTCTATTGGTTGGTAGATTTATTGGTGATGTCCAAGTTCTCCTTAGATTATCCTAAAGAGTGATGAGATTAATTAAGTTTCCATGAGGTTTGTGGCAAGGTATGCAAAATTTCGCCTAACAAAGAGAAGAAGAGATAGGGTCAGTAGTGTTGAGGTGTCATTTGTCATGAAACTATTTCAGTTAATTCTCCAAGAATTGTTGTTGTAATCGTCATGGAAGACGAAGGGACTATTTATATCTCTATTGAACATTTTATTAAGGATTGGCAATTTTTGGTCAAAATTCCCCCTCTTGCTGGAACAATTGAGTGAGATTCAAATTTTGAGTTATGGTTGTTGTTAATTAAATTTATGTTATTATCCTTTACTGTGGAATGGGTGAATATGGGATGATTTGAATAATTTACTCTTTGATGTAAAACTATGTTTTTAAATCTATGATTATAAGGTGATTTGTGAGTTACTATTTATTGTTTTCTTCTGTTATATTCATGTTGTTCGACAGATTTATATCACTTGTGAGCATACTGTACATGTAATCTTCATGGTCATGGATGTGCATTTACATAATTAATTATCGTGATTTCATTGTGTTTTGGTTTGGATGGTCATGAGAATTGAGGCACAACTGTAGAAATTAGTTACATTAATTTTGATTGCATATCTGTACGTGAATGTCTCATAGTGATGAACATTCATTAAAGTCTCTTTTGCCCTCTGGTTAAGAGCATACCCTATCTTTATTGAAAAATAACAAAAACATATTCATTGAATATCTATTTCAGGGAGTTGTACCTATCCATTCAGAGATTGAGCTAATTGAAAGCTCTTTCAACTATTCGTTAATAGAGAATTCTTGTGAGGGTTTGTCAATATTATTAAAGACCAATTTGTTAACTAACAGATTTTTGGCGACTCTACTAGGGAAATATTCGAAGAATTGGTGCTTTCATTCACCTCAAAAAATCTAAAGGTGTCTTCCCTAGAACGAATATTGGCGATTATGTTTACGAATCTTGAATCGTGGCTTGGTTCCAACGAAGACCATCTTGTGCTTCTCCTATGATTAGTGAAGATGACAGCAAAAGTGATGATGATGATTTTTCTTCTCAAAAGAATAGTGTGATTGAACCAATGCAAACTGATTTCCTAAAAAACTTTTATGGTGGTATGCAGTTTCAACCTCAAGAGGTTCATCCTTCTTTATTATAAATTTTGCAAGATATTGAGAGGGAAACCAATGGTGAGAATCTTTTGCTTGCTCAAAATTTGAATGTTCTTGAGGAATCCCAAGTTGCCTCATTGTACATTATAAAAATTGAAGCATCTTGTGTCAGTATGGAAAATCAAGTAGCTGATCAAATATGTGATGATGAAATTATTCAAGATAATTCCTCATGTGCAAATGATGCCCTTTATACATAGCTGATTGCAAATTTGAAAAACATATTAGTGAAGGCAAGGAAGAGGGGCCCCAAGGGAAATCTGACACTTGTGTTGGTGTTGTCATAAAAGAAGTAGATAGTAAAGATAACTTTTGCATGGGTGAGGTAAAGGATGGCTTGATTTTGAATCCTTTAATTTCTAAAAATAAAGACATGCATGCTTTCCATATCTTGCCTAGCTCTAATAAAGGAATATTAAAAAATGAGTTATCATTTGGAGTACATGCACTTGATACAAATGTTTCCTCAACTAGTTTTGGCCATCATCACAGACTATATAAAGGGTGTCCTATAAAGGGCTTAATTCATCTTTCTGAAAGAGTCATGTAGAGTAATGAAGAAGATGTTGCTTTCTATCAGCATGTGCAGTGTGACATATATACATTCTTTTTGCCTCCAAAAGTTTTTAATGGAAGATGGATTTTTTGTTGTGAGCTTGTGCATCATGATTTATTCATTTCAGCAAGCCTCCATCTGGTGTGCATATTAGCTTTGCCTCTGCAATTGTCTCATGAGGATGCATTCCTATCTTGCAATGGATCCTACTTCTCCCTGCCTGTAAATGGTGTTGCTTGGTTTGTCCCTTTGTAAATAATATTTTTTATTTGTCATAGGATGTAGATTTTTTAGCTTTTTCGGTTCATAACTGGCCCATTTGTGCACCACTACTGAAACATTTGTCCAAAAGTACTGCCAATTTTGAATGCATGATTTCTATTACATCTTTGAGTAGGCAAATTTAGTTATAACAAGTAATGCTATGCCTCCCCTATAATTTGAAACTTTTGTAAGGTGGAATGTCCAAGATGGTCAAGGGACATTTGGACATCTCATAGCCATCCTAATAACGACTAGGCATCCCCTAGCATTACATGTCATACCATATGATTTTTTCAGCATACTAGAGAAGTTTATTGTTTTTTCAGGGGATAGGCCTTGGATATTTCCTATCAATCCTTTCATCCCTAGAATGTCCCCATTGCGTTAACAAATAGAAAATCCCTAGGGAGAAGTCCACACATAACATTTAAATACTATTGATCGTGTATCCTTTGTCAGACTTTGGTCATTGATCATGTCAAGATAATATGATCTCTTAAGAATTCTCGAAATGAATATCTTACAAGTTGGAAACTATTCAAAAGTGTTTTTATCTTAACCAATGTGACTGTCCTCAGAAATTGTTATTACCTGTACATATTATTTATACAAATTTGTATATCAAAAATGCACGATAACATTAACTCAAGAATACGGTCTCTCAGAATAGTGTGTGCCTGCAGTTGTTTATAAGCAAGGTTATCCACATCAGCAATGAATGTGACATTTTTCAAGCTCATTAAAATTTGTATAAAGATGCTATCAAAGTCTTAAAAATATATGCGATCAAAAAAGATACCGTTGAAATGATTAAAGTTAATACCACAGGTCGGAAGTCACTATCAGGCTCTTATGAGACTTCATCTATACCTGTCGGATGTCTAACTATTTTTGTCTTTTCTGAAGAAAGCTACATGTATGTATGTCTTCTTGATAAGTATCGGGTGTATGTAAAAATGATAATAATACGACTTAGTTGGGTTGTTTACACAGCAGTTCTGTAAAAATATTATCACCATAAGCAATTGGCCATGTTAGCAAACTAACAGGAGTTAGTTATCTAACATTTTTGTTTTATTAGCTATTTGTTTTGTTTGGTAAACTCAAGTCTACAAGTGGCAGTTAAAACAAGATAGTTAGAAAGTAGGTCGTAAACAAGTAACTTCTAACCTATCCTTAGTTAGCCAACCGACCATGATTTCTATAAATAGACCATTCATTCATTTGATGAGTGTGGTCAAGGTTTTGATTGAATGAAAAATATAAGTGATCAAGCATATATATTAGTACATTTGATCTTATTTTTCCACCAAAATTTTCGACCAACAAATTAAAAGGTTTTGGTTGGTTGGATTATAGAAGGAAAACTTTGATTTTTTTTAATTCATATCTATGTTGGTCGAAAATTCGACCAATACAACAAAGAAGGGCAGCGCGCGAAGGAGGATTATTTGCATTTTCATTTGGACTGTATTATCTCTCCATTATTCCCCACAGCGAAGAAGGGTAGCGCGTGAAGGAGGATTATCTTCATTTTCATTTGGACCGCATTATCTACATTGTAAGGATTTTCATTTAATTTAGTTTTGTTCCACACCCACGGCTATGATCTTCTATGAAGTGTTAAGAAAATTTATATACCTGATGCAATCCATTTATAGTATCTTGTTTCTTCTCTTTGGAGATAAAATTTGATAACACCTTGGTCAATATTTGTTCATAAAGATTTGGTTTCAATGCCCTTCTCGAAAACAACATTCTAGACACATGACGAGGAACCATTACAAGATATTTATATACCTAGTTAATCAAAATGAGACAAAAATAATCTTTGGGTGCATATGTGAGAAGGTTCTCATTGGGTCATTTGGAGGTCTTAGTGGTCTAATTGCAGCCAGCAATGACATATACTGGCATATTTTAGAGTTTATAGTGCATTGTGTATGGTTGTTAAGACTTTGAATATAATCTTTCATTTGTCATAAATTGTCCTGTCTCAAAGACTCGGGGAACACACTCTTGGTCAAGTAGAATCTAAAGAAGAAGGAATTACTAATTCTTATTACTTGGTCTATTGTTCTCATTTCCCAACCATAAGCCTCAAGCTATCCACCTTAGTTGAAATCCCAAGTACTTAAGGTACAATTTGTTGTGAGGGGTTTGATGTTCCACTACTTTTAGAGATAACAAATGGCGCTATCGTTGAGGATGTATTAATTTTGGTTCTTGTCTCGAGTGTAGTTGGTGTTAGAGTAAATAATTAATTTAATTACATTGATTAAATTAACTTTACTACTTCTAAAGATTTCACTTTATGCACTTGCATTAGTCATTTAATAATTAAATCTAATTATTAAATGCTTATTTACCTATTGGGGTTTCCTATTAGGTTTTACGGTCTCCTTCTATAAGGATTGATCCATTGTATATTTTTATTTACTCTTTTGGCTGATAATAAACTTTCATATTGTCAGAGAAAAACCTCTTTTTTTCTTTCCTATAGATTTCTTCCTTGTGACAGGTTTTTTGCATACAGGGTTCTTAGGCTTAATAGATTTGTTTTTCATCAAATCTTACATGGTACTAGAGCAAGATCTGTCGTAGCTTGTTCATGTTTGAAAAAAAGGAGCAAGGGTTTCACAGGAGAAATTTGGGATTTTCGGCTAATTTGAGAGGTTTTGGTTGTAGTTTTCAGATCTGGTATTCTTTGCAGAACTTTATTTTTTGTTTCTTTTTTGCATGCAAAAAAGAAAAAAATTTAGCACTTTTTACAGATGCATCCATGTGAAAGGGCATTTTTTTGGGTGTCCTTCCTGGTACTATTTACAATGGTGTCATTTTCGATGTCATTTACCAGACTTGCACCTTACTCCTCTAACTGACGTGCATGAGCTCACGTCTATGTTGACAGATCTGAAAAGGAAAAACTTCAAACCCCCGCGGCCATCGTACTTTGACTTGCAAGCTTTTTTACCTGTGATTGCTATCCAGATCTATGGTTATTTTCATCAAAAAAATTCAAAGGTACACATGATACTCATTTGAAGTTTTCTTTCTCTCTAATTGTAAGCAATTTTTTCCAGCTTCAAGGGTTCGGTTTATTGAATTGTGGGGGGGTGTTTTATTTCTTCTTTTTTGTAATTTACTTCAGTAAACTTGAAATTATATCAAAACAAAACCCCTTCTAAGAATATGGTCGAGACCTCTTCTTGTGTAGAACTTCTGACCCCTCATAACTATCACACATGGAAATCCCTAACGACACGGCTTCTCTGGTCAAAAGGGTTGTGGTCTTGTTTAGACAGAGTGCAGCCATTTTTACAGAGGCCTTTTGAGGTCATGCAACACAGGAACAAAATGGATGAGGCAATGGGGTTGATTGCTTTACATGTATCAGATAGTCTACAATTTCATCTTGATAGGTGCAATACCCCTATAGCTATGTGGACCAAGCTTAACGGCTTGTTTGGTACAGTGAATGAGTTCAGGGCACTTCAGATTGAGGCAGAGCTTACCTCTCTTGTACTAGATTATTTTCCATCCATTGAGGACTTCTTGATGAAGTTCAAGCAGCAAAGGGTCTTTATTACAGGGGTGTGGAAAGACTAAGACTGACACAGAGTGTATCTACCTGATTTTGTCAAAGCTTCAGGGAAACTTTCAGATTTTCTCCTCTACCTTCCACTCTACCATGGATGCATTGGGTCAGAGATTCCAAATGCCTACTTTTGAGGTGTTATGTTATTTGTTGACTAGAGAGCAGGCCAAGCTCACACGGTTGGATTCTTTATCTGAAGCTTTGGTTGCTCAAACTTCTAACGAGACACAAAAGTAGAAGCCCAAAACAGATTTAGTTGGCAGTGAGCATTCCTCCAAGCCACCTCAGAAAACAAAGTCTAAGAAATCCACTCCTAAGGGTAAATCTTCTAACTCTCATGAGTCTTCCTCCAAGACTAAGAAGTTCACAGGTGAACCTTGCAATTTTTGTGGCAAGGAAGGACATCCAGTTTCCAAGTGTTGGAAACGTCTTGAGGCTCTAGAGGAAGCATTGCAGCAACATAGTATTGCTTCTCCACAGCCTTCACCTACTCCAACAGGGAAAGGCCATGCTCTTTCTGCACGAGCATTATCTTCCACTGCTACATGGATCATTGATTCAGGTGCTTCGCACCATATGACACACACACCTAGTTTGGTTACCTCACTGGTTCAAAGTGCTACTACACAAATTGCAGTTGGTGACTCAACACAAATTTAAATTTACAAGTTCTGGTATTGTTTCATTGGATGGTGGCTCTCTATAGGATGTTCTTTTGGTTCCTTCCATTTCTACAAACCTCATGTCTATCTATCAAATTTGTCATTCTGGTTCTAGTAAGACAGTTGAGTTCTCACCACATGATGTAGTTATTCGAGATCTTCGTGATCCTGATTTGGTTGTTGCTACTCGGAGTGTTGATTCAGAGTCTCACTTATACAGTTTTGATGGCTTTGAGAGCTTTGATTATATAGGTGTTTCTCTTGTTTCTCATGCACACACAATGAGCAAGTTTTGGCATGATAATTTTGGCCATCTCAACTACAAATATCTACAATAGATGACTACACAGGACTTAGTGATTGGGCTTCCTCAGATCTCTTGCACTGATGGTGTTTGTCGAGGTTGTGCACTTGGAAAACATCATAAAGATCCTTTTCTGACAGGTAGATCTGCACGTGCTAAGGCACCATTGGAGTTAATACATAGTGATCTCATGTCATTTCCCACTCCTTTTTCTGGTGCTCATTATGTGCTCACCTTTATTGATGACTTCTCTAGACGCACATGGGTGTACTTCTTGAAGTACAAGTTTGATATCTTTGATTCATTTTGAGTCTTTAAGACATTTGTGGAGAAGCAATCTGGTCAATCTGTCAAGCAGATATGCACTAACAATGGGAGGGAATATGTGAATCAGTCTTTTTATAATTTTTTCACTAAGCAAGGTATATTGCGTCAACTGATAGTTCCCCATACTACTCAGCAGAATGGAGTTGCTGAGAGAAAGAACATAACATTGCGGGAGATGGCCAATTGTATGATACAGTCTCAAGATATGCAGCCTTCTTTTTGGGCAGAGGCAGTGAATTGTGCCAACAACATTCAGAATTGGATGCCTCATAAGGCATTATGACATTTGAGTCCTAAGGAGGCTTGGTCCCATGTCAAGCCTGATGTTTCTACATTTCGAGTGTTTGGTAGTGAGGCTTGGGCACTTATTCCAGATGCTCATAGGAAAGCCATGGAGAGGAAGAGTCGACCACTCATATTTGTTGGCTACTGTGAGGATATGAAGGTGTACAAGTTGTTTGATCCTGATTCCAGAGAGGTCTTGTTTCGGCGAGATGTCCAGTTTGATGAGCACTATCCTCAGATGGAGCCTCCATCGCCAACTTCTCCCTCATTCCCTAGTATTTCATCTTCTCCTCTTCATGATTCTATATCCTTTTAAAATGATTTAGATGATCATCCACCTTCCCCTCCTCCACCAGATATTTCGCGAGTGTCCAAGTGGGCTCATGATATTGTTAGTGTTGTTGGTTCTTTGGCGGGAGGTCTTACAAATACCTATCATACTTGTGCTCAGCGATCTGGTATTGGTCTTTTGAGTCATGCTATTTCAGATGCTCCTCAAAAGTTTTTAGAGGTGACATGAGATCTTGAGTGGGATAGGGCTATGGATGATGAGTACGATGAAGAATCACACTTGGGATCTTTGTACTCTTCTGAAAGGAAGAAAGCTGGTTCGGTGCAAGTGGGTGTACCGTACCAAGTATGTTTCAGATGGTTCTATTGATCAGTATAAGGCACATCTTGTTGTGAAGAGCTTTTCATAGGTGGAGGGTATTGATTACTTCGAGACCTTTTCTCCTGTTGCCAAGATGAATTCTATTTGTCTGGTACTTTCTCTTGTAGCTTCATAGGGTTGGACAGTCTATCAGATGGATGTGAGGAGTGTGTTCTTGCATGGGGATCTACATGAGGAGATCTATATGGAGAAGCCTCATGGTTTTGTGTAGGACTCTTCTCTTGTGTGTAGACTTTGGAGGTCATTATATGGTCTCAAACAAGCCCCCCGAGCTTGGTATGAGAAGATGGACTCTTTCTTGCTAGCCTCACACTTTAGTCATTGTCATTCTGATCCTACAGTGTACATTCAGCGTCATGGGGCTGATCTTATGATACTTGTGTTGTATGTTGATGATCTCATCATCACAGGTAGCTCATCTTCTATGATTCAGAGTGTTCAGAGAGCATTAATGGAGCAGTTTGAGATGACAGATCTTGGACTTCTACACTACTTTTTGGGCCTATAGGTTATTCAGTCTTCGGATGGGATTTCCATACACCAGCAGAAGCATGCTCTTGACATGCTTCAGAGATTTGGCATGCTTGATTGCAAGCCTACTCCCACACCTTTTTAGTAAGGTGTTCTTTTGTCTACCACTTTCTCTACTCTTTCAATGGACTCCACCTTATACAGGTAGCTTGTGGGTAGTTTGTAGTACCTGACACGCACACATCCTGACATTTCCTTTGTGGTTGGCATTGTCTCTCGATTCTACCATGATCCTCATGAGATTCATTGGCAAGCTGCCAAACATATTTTGAGGTACATTCAGGGCACTACTTCATATGACATTCACTATACATCTGGAGCTCCACACATTGTTGGTTTCATAGACGCCGATTGGGGTGGTGATACAGATGGTCGGAAGTTTACTTTTGGCTTTGTTTTATGTATTGGTTCTGGTCCTATCACATGGTCTTGCAAGAAGAAGAATGTTGTTGTGTTATCATCTACAAAGGCAGAGTATTGAGCAGCTGTGCTAGCTAGTCAGGAGGTTTTTTGGCTTCAACAATTGATGACAGAGTTTGGGTTTCCTACTGATAGTCCCACTCTTCTTTGGTGTGACAATCAGAGTGTCATTCATATTTCCCACAACCCAATTGAGCATCAGCAAACCAAGCACATTGAGATCCATATGCATTTCATCAGGCAGTTGATTTGGGATGGTTCTCTCAGCTTGGAGTATGTTCCCACTTCAGAGCAGGTTGCTGACATCTTCAGTAAGCCTTTTGCATCCCCACAGTATCTTCAGCTGTGTTCTATGCTTGTGGCGAAGTAAGTTGTCCTTGGGGGGTTTCAGTGAGGCCTACCTTCCTTTCTTTTTCTTCACTTTTTGCATCTTTCTATCTCTTTCTGGAGGAGGGTTTTTCCCATGTGCTTTTCCCAATTTCTCTGCTTCATAGAGATTTGGTTGTGATTGGGTACCTCATTAGGCCATGTTGTCGGGACCCAAATTTGCATTCAGAATTGTAGTTCCTTTGCTTCTTTCTTGCATTGTTTGTAGTTGCATTGTTGCTCATCTTAAGGGGGGGTGTTAGAGTAAAGAATTAATTAAATTACATTGATTAAATTAACTTTACTACCTCTTAAGATTTCACTTTATGCACTTGCATTAGTCATTTAATAGTTAAATCTAATTATTAAATGCATATTTACCGATTAGGGTTTCCTATTAGGTTTTAGGATCTCCTTCTATAAGGATTGATCCATTGGGAATTTTAATTTATTGTTTTGGCTAATAATAAACTTTCATATTGTCCTGGAAAAACCTTTTTTTGTTTACTACAGATTTCTTCCTTGTGGCAGGTTTTTTGCATGCAGGTTTCTTAGGTTCAATAGATTTATTTTTCATCAAATCTTACAGTTGGTGCTTTGTCAAATTATGCCAACAAATGTTCATTGTCAATGAGACACTAACCTAGAGTTCCTTTGAAAGATTCTACAACTTTAACTATCAAGAAATTTTTGGAATTGTGTTACTATGCTTAATTATGCAAGGTTTTGTTGACTCATCGACTCATGGGAAGAATGTATGAGGGTCTTTGGGTTGCAATTAGATATAGGATAGATCCAAAATTTCCATACTTGAGTTCACAATCATAAGAAAAGGGAACAATGAGATAGTTGTGGATTTGGACAATAGGTTTATTAAGAATATGAGGAAGGTGTGATTTAATTTAGGGCCCAACAAATCTATGTGCCTAGTGTTGCATTATTGTGCTTTTGATGCAAAGTTGGGGTATCACCTTGGACATGAGAATCCTAAAACTCTAAGCAATACCTATACCATAACTATCAACATTGAAAACAACATGGGAGCATCTAGTAAGCAAATCAAAACGATTGATGTTAGGATTTCCTAACAAGACAAAGGTGCTTGATGCAGAGGGGTGTGATATCTTTCTCTTGCAACCAAATAGGCCTAATAAACCCCCATTTACAAAGAAACTCATCATAGAAATCACTCCCTTGACTCCCAACCAAGGAACAGTCTTGCATAAGGGTTAGAAACAATAGATTTTCAAGTTTTTAGGGCCTTACCACTTACCTCTTCTTCTAGACACCAAACCTTCATTCCTAGGGTCATTAGGCTAAGGCTTGTTCAAAAGGACCTTAGCAAATCCGTCTAGATCCCCCCACTGGATCTAACACACCTATATGGACCCCAATAACAATGATCCATCACAAAGTACACCCATTCTTAAGGGTATTCACTCACAATAATGACTGGTGCAAAACTGGGCACCCTTCAATTAGCATTTCACCGCCCTTGTGGGGTCTCTTCAACTCCATACACCATATCCCTCTTTCAAGCATTATCTTACAAGGATATTATACATTAATTGACCCCTCCCACCAATCACCTTAGTCACAGGGGTGGGAGAGTCAATCCATTTAAGGAGACTTCAATCCCAAATTGTTGATTGCAAAACAAAACCCGGGAACAGTCAACACAAAGTTGATTCCTCTACCTTCAAGTGTAGATGAAATGATACAAAAATGTCATGGAAGTATAAGCAAATCACAATACAATGTTTCCACTCCATTTTCCAATCAAAGCATTTGAATTCATTGTTTTGATGACTGTACCCACGGGTTGAAAAATGATTGCAGAGAAAGCTTTGTTCTTTATTGATTCAAGACCATCTTCAATAGTCCCCAAACACACCAACCTCTACATACATTATCCATTCATGTGGATCTCCTCTAAAAAACCCTCAAACACTCGACAACCAACTCCAATAACTGACTTCTAACTCCTTCAACAGTCAAAACTGACTATTCCTCTAATGCAAACATAGCAAAATGTTAATTTGTTGTTGTCAAGTTGACAACCAAGTTGTCAACTCGACAACATGACAACCAATGCCCCTTTTTGGACATTTCAAAGGTTTATAAACAACCTCTTAACTTACTCTTATCCCCATAGCCCCTTCATGAGCCTTCTAGGCCATATTTGCATACAAATGCAAATTTACATCTTTTTGCACTTTGAGTGCTTTTCATGATTTAATGGCTCCAAATGGCCATATTACAATCATAGATGACCTTATAGGTCATTAAACCAATATATCTACCTAGGATCCTCAAGTAACCCCTAGGTGTAATCCTAGCCTTCACATGCCATCAATGGCTTACAATGCTTTGATCCTTTACAAAAGGATTCACATACAATCCAAAACATAAGAAAAACATATTTAATAACCATTATTGGTCTCATTACAATGCCAATGACCTTGTAGGGTCATGTTTGTCTTCAAAACCTTCCAAGGTCTATTAGTGACCCTGGTGTATCATCTAGGCCTTGTCCTTGGCCTTGGTCTATCAGTTGATTATTATAAAGTGTTTTCAATGTTTATGATGAAGACATCTAAGGACTATCCATAATGGAGGTCAATGTGGCTTTCCATGATATTATATTTCCTCAAGCTTGGTTGGACCCTTCATATTGACTGCAATGATCGTTGCTATTGGAAATTATTTAATGAGGTTGTAGTAGTCATTATAACAACCATGCGACTTGTTGGTTATAATCATTGTTGTGCAATGAATATTTTACCAATAATATGATTTTGATAAAACTCAAGTGCTAATATGTGAGAAAATGGTCTTTTCTTTATGCCATATTTGTGCAGAGCACCAAGGCCAAGGAGGAACACTAGGGTCACTCATGGATACTAAAGGAGTTTTGAAGACAAATAATGACCATGAAAGGTCATTTGTAATGTAATCAGACCAATTTGGTCATTTGATGATATTTTGTTAGAGTGTTGATCATTTTGTGTAATAGGATCATGAATAAGGATATGTAAGCCATTTTGGCACCTAAGGCTTAATTGATCATTTTGTAGGTTCATAAGGTGGAAATGCATTAAAAGTTTATGTAATACCCTATATGGATGTCCTTGGGCCATTAGAGCCACTTCAAAAGGTCATGAAGTCACATTTGGTCAAAAAACCTATAAAGGCTAATACATGTATTAATGGGATATCATAGGCAATTGATGAGTTCAATAACTTAAGGGTAGGGTAAGGGATTTCATTATGTTTGAGTTTATAAAGGACTATCTCTATGTTGTAATAGATGAACACAAGTTCAAAGTTGTCGAGTTGACAACATGGTTGTCAAATTGACAACAAACTGTATTCGGTCTAAAGGGTCAAATACCATGACATCGACATATTATGACACTTTATGCCATAAAACATGGTCGTCATGTGGACAAATGCTTCAAACCTTGACTATCCCAAGGGCAAGTGACCCTTCCATGGCACTTTCCAAGCAATCAGAGTTACAATCTTCCTTCCCTAGTTCCAACCTACAAACAAACATCTTTGAAAACATTCAATACATAAAAAAAATCCCTCTCTACATCCCCTACCATCCATGGTAGTGAGGGATCACATCAATACACCATTGTATCAAGTTTATTTGACTGTTGCACACCTTGAATGTACATAACCAAACAATTGAAACAAGGACCTAGTCACTTTTAAACTTCACAAGAACCATTCAAAACTACAAAGGAATGATTAACCACCATTTCATATTCCATTTCTATCCACATTTACATCGAGAGAAGAGATTTAGACACCCAAAGTGAGGATTGTGCCTACACGGGTAGAGACAAGCAGAGTACATTAAAATTACATTTCATTGATCAAAAGTATGTTTACATTGCTTCTTTTGATCTTCAATCATCTACCAAACTCCCCCTACTCCTTTGTTCAAACTCACACATCCTCAAGGCAAATAAGCCTCTTACAAACCGGTTACAAACTTCCTTAGACTGGTAACAGTCCGTTATTGATTGTTTGCAAACAATTTTTTGTTAACCTTTGTTGTCTAGTTGTCAACTAGTTGTCAACTTTGACAACCTCTTACCCCTTAGGCATTTATATTATTGCCATAACCTTTTTAAAGGTTTTTAGGACTTCATCCTACCCTTAAACCCTCAAACTACTCTTAAACCCTCATTTAGCCTTTTAGGCCTTATTTTGCCAATATAGGCAAATTTCACACTTTTGCACTTCATGTGCATTTACATCATTTTGATGGCTCTAGTGGCCATTTTACATTCATTTGGACCTTTATAGGTCATTATCCCAATGCAACTAACCTAGGATCAACCTAATTACCCCTAGTGACTCCTAGGTACTCTTAGCCCTTACAAATGCCATTAATGGCTTACATGTTTGATCCTTTACAAAGGATTCACAATCATTCCAAATAACATGGAAATGTCATCAAATGACCAAATATGATCTCATTAGAATCAAATGACCCAAATTGGCTATGTTTGTCCTTCCATTCCTTCCAAGGTCTTAAAGTGACCCTTGCATATTGTCCATGTTGTCTTTCCTTCCAAGGCTATGTTCATGTTAACGATCTTGCATATTGTTCATATTGTCTTCTACATAATTTGTAGCATATGTATCATGTAATTTTTAGCTAACTTAAGATAAATGATTCACATATGCAGGAAATTTAACCCCTTTGACGAGGATACTGTGCAATGACATGGATCAACACGTATAAGTCAATACGCCCTATAGAAAAAGTGTATTAATTGCTTGCTTTCTCTTTACGCCCATCTTCATTGAGTGGTTTAATAATAAGGTATTAACTTGCTCATGATTTAACAGTACAACCCTCAACATCAATTTTATGGCTAACTTCATCAACATTACCCTCATTTAGCAAAATATCTCGCTCCTTACCAACTATATATCTCATTTGATGGACTGCAAGAACCACCAAATAGGTACTTGTCAAATCTGTCTTCCTCGAATGAGGGAAATGCGGGAATGGTAGATGAAAGTTCGACATGTAGTATGGTTCAAATAGGGAGATCAACTAGAGGTCAAAAGATTAGAAAAAAAATCAATAAACACATGCATTTTTTCCTTGTTGAAGGGGGGTCATGTTCTTATGATGATGAGACCAAAGGTGACATAAAGGTGCCCTTTCGGTACACACATCTTGAGAAAGAATGGGTACCCAAGGAGCTACCTCCAATTAACATTGATTTTTGTGTTAACAAGAGGATATATCGCATAGCTCCATCCTCATTAAATGGTTTGGACCTATTTTCCATGGATGGCATAAAGGTATGTTACAACAAAGTTCTTGAATTGATGGAGTATGTCGGACCTTGTTAGAATTACAATGGTTGGATGCGGATTGTTCAATATAAAAAAAGTATGCGTAGGTATGCACTATCAACAAATTATATACAATGGAAAGAAAATGATCAAAGTACAAGATTTTCTATGTACATTGACGGGAGACCAAAAGCAATAGGGAATATTGCGGGTTTTATAAATAGTACATGACCTGGGTCAACGAATAAGCAACCCAATTCATGCATATTCGAGGCATGTGAGGGGAATCATGTTTTTGTATGTACAATAAAATCAATAAGTGCAGGGGAAGAACTGCTAATAGATTACCATTTGAATTGCATAGATACAAACAAAGTTACTATCATGGGAGTGGTAAGTACTATATACCATTTAAACTAACCTCCAGTTTATGACTACAATATACCATTTTATTGATAAGTTTATTTTGCTAAGTTTATTGCATTCGCTTCACTGAAGTTTTTATATTTAATCTTTGTCACAGGAAGACATGAATCCAGCACATGACAGAGGTCGCGAGGATGCTCCTCCCACCCAGTCTTCAGCAAAGGTAAACCTTATTGTAATTGTACAAATTAGATATTTGAAAAATGTTATATTATTATGTTCTTTTCTTTGGGGTTTTGGAGTTATTCTGATAGTTTTACTAATGTTCTCATCACAAATTTATGTTCAGGATAGGGGAAAGTGTCTGCAACAACAGATGCAATATCTATAGATATGGATGAGGATATCCCAGATATCCCTAACCTAGTAAATATGGTCAAGAAAAAATTTAAAAAAGTCAATGCAAAAATTCTTGCCATTTTGGTTTATCCAAATCCAACTGAGGAGACATTGGCAAGGAAAGAGGAATTGATGTGGCAAGCATGTTGTTATGAAGTAAGCAGTAATGAATCCTTAGTTATAACAAAAGTTCAATAAAAGTTTATATTTTATACTCTTTTATGTCATGAACTAAAATATGTATCTGTTCTTCTTACATGATTTTTTGTGTACTCAAGCAACTGCTCATGGACATCGCGGTGAGGGTGGTACTAGTACAACTCCCACCGCAGGTAAAATAATCCTTAAGTTAACAAGTTACAAGGTATTTTTTCTTTGGAACATCCACAAACTTCATTGGACTTACTGATTAGAAATGTACATTTTTCATTAGACTTACTAATATCGTAGATACAACTAGAGGAAAAGGTACAATTACAACTAATTCAAAATTTCTAAGAAAATCTTCACTCAAACTTTATTGAAAGCTACTCTTACTTTTATTATTTCATAATGTCGTTGCTAATAATGTATTGTTCAGGTCACCAAGTGCAGGTGCCTCCTACGAGGACCGCCCCTTCGAGATTGCCGACTGCAATGTCAACAACAAGGAGGGTGCAAACATTGACGTCTTCACAGTCTACGCCTGATAAATCCTTGTTTTGCTATATTTGGTTTTGTGTTAATTATGATTTGATAATTTGTACTTTGATCTTGGGTACATTTCATGGTGGATTAGTTTTGTGCAGTAGGAGATACATCGGATGCTACACCAGATACAGATCACAGTACATGTATTAGTGATAATTCAGCATCGTTTCCTGGATCTACCCGTGTTGCTAGCACGGGAGTTATCTAGACATCATTGTTGATGGCTGATAAAGAATTGATGCCTTTAAAATGTCTTAAGCTTTGAGGTACTTTAGAATTATTATTATTTATATTGTAATTGTAATTTACTTATTCTTAAGAAGTTTTGGATTGATGACCCCATGACCTTTTTGCAGGGAACGATTGTTTTTATAAAATGCTTTATGAGTTGACATTAAAAAAATTCGGGCCCACCATACGTACAAAGTGGAACATCATAAGTGAACTAACCCTATCGCACTATTTTTATTTCATATCATTAATTGGTACAATATTTTTTCTTTCATTCCATTTCTTTTACTATATTCAAGATACACAACGTTAGTTAATTTTTCTATCAAACAATTTTGTGTTTCTTCTTAAAAGGTGGAACTTACAAGATAAAAAATTAAAAGAACAGCTCATCAAAGATTTAGAGCTTGAGTTTGGTAGTAACATTTTTTAGAAGAAATTTTTAAAAAAAGTTGTCAAACATCTGAAGATTGTGAGGGACTCATATAGAAGGAGTCTAGTCCAGAACCCAAAGTATGAGCATCCTTCCTTTATTTTAGTGAGGAATTGGAATGAATTTATTTTGGATGGAAAGGAGAAAGGGGATTCTCAAAGAGGAATTACACCACCAAATGAGAAAAGAAGGTATGCTATAGTATTAACTAGTAGAATGTAATTATGCACTAATTAGTGATCTTTATATCTATATAATCTAACATATTTTAAACTTTTCATAGGTTGCAAGACACATCAAAGGCAACAAAGGCCAGGCTACAAAAGATTGGGCAGCACAAACTTGGCTTTGGTGATTATTTGAAATTTCAAGCACAAATTGTAAGTAGTAGTAAATGAAATTCTGGATCAAAATTTTTATAAAATGCAAATAATTTTGTTTATTCAAACAATACATGGAGAATTCACAATATTAAGCCAAAAATGCATGGCTCGAAATTTAATTTAGAGGCCACGGAAGAGCACAAAAAAATTGTATTAAAGGAAGGCTATGAAGTTGTGGTTGAACGCCTACGCCAAGCTTCCGGTGGCCCAACCCAAGAGTCTCCTGCATCAGTTCAACATGTAAATAGGCCAAATGAAAAATATTTGAAATTGAATACTTAAGCAACAATCTATTTGATGTTAATTTCGAACATAAATTGACTATTTTTGTTTATAAAAAGCAAACAATGATAACAATGCACATGACATTGCAATGCAGCCTCGTAATCCTAACGCAAAACCTGCGTCGCATGATGCAAGCCCTGATGTGCATCGCAATATCGATGGAGGTGTTTATTTGCTATTGAAAATTAATTATGTAATTATTAATACAATTTAACATCTTAACTTGAAATTGGTGTAACCTTTTTTGTGTATATTTTAGAGCATACAAAACGTCATGATGAACAAGAGGAGGATGTTCTAAGTGATCACCATGTTGACTTTAGGGATGACAAAAATGTTATTGTAGATAATGTGGCACTGTCAAGTAATGAAAATCTCTATTTTGTTCTTTTAAACTTTTTTTTTTTATTTATAGTTCTTTTAATTAATGAAATACTTGTAACACTAATATAAAATGTTATGAATTTAACCTATGTAGTTGTTATTACAGCAGACCCACCTTTGGTGCAGAAGCCTTGTGTTCCTCAACACATAAGGAGGAGATGTGTTGAGATCAGAAGTAGTAGAGGACGGGAATGACGTAGATATTAATGTTCCGCTTAGCCGTTACATTAAAAAAATGAACAAGAACAAAAAATGAATGATTGTAATTAACCTTTTTTGCTAATGAAAGAATGTTGTCTTAATGAATGTAATTTTGTACTAGTAAATGTTGATGAATTATGTGTTGATGAATTATTCATGAATGTTGTGAGTTAATGAATTTTATGTGTTAATGAATGTCATGAGATTATAATGATTGAATGTTAAATTTTAAAAATGGATGAATGAATGTCTTCACTAGTTCTTTTCCCGAGGTCTTCACTAAATTCCCTTACCTTCAATGCAGATCCAATGGCCAGACACTCTCATAAGTCATATTCCTCAAGGACAAGTACCCCTCCCTAGGTACACACAAGTCCTATTCTCTTTGCATACAATTCTTATCATTCCTTCAATAGGATAGTATCATTTTGATGCTTGACTTATCATCATTAACTAATGGGTTATTGTCGATTGCTCTTTGCTATCATTCTAGATCACTATTTTTTGATCTCATAGTTAATCTTTGATTTTTCTTACTTCCCAAACAATGGATAGCTTTAATCTTACCTTCACTATCCAAAATTTGCAACCTTGATTGTTTTCATTGTTCACAACATTCCCTATTCACGTCCCCCTTATTGTACCAAGTACTCCTCCTTTCACCATTTATATCAATGCCTTCCTCTTGGTCATCTAGATGATCATCCATAGAACATTCCTGCCAGCATGCAACAAAAGGATTAGAAATAAAAAAGTATCATTTGTTTATGTATCCATAGATACATTGGATTCAACCTCTTCCCTTCCACTTGTTCATCAACTTATTCTTGTATAATCTCCATCCTTGGAGATAATTTTTTCCTTCTAGCCCTGTCATGACTAGTTGTATGGTGTAAAAGTGACCACACTTCTATGAATCATTACATGAAAGGTTGCTCAACAATGAGGCCTCACAAAGCGACTCATAGCTCTCTATGCATGGAGTTGCAAGGGACTATGATGAATTTGCTCTCAGCTAGAGCTACAAACTTGTGACCTTGCTAGTCAACCATACAATGAGAGATTCACAATGAAGACAAGGGCAAGAGTGTCAATATCTTCAATGAAATCAAAGTATGCAATGCAATGCAAATCTAAGTGAGAATGCAAACTATTCTATGGAAATGAAAGTACAATTTAAGCTATTGAAAGGAAATACAAAGGATTGCAACCTTCCTAATTAAGCTATGTGAAGTTATCTATTGCATAAAAGAAACTAAGCTATGAAATGAAGCTATGGATGATATGATAATGCAAGAAATGAAGTCTAAACTATGAAGCAATGAGGAAATCCAAGAAGAGCTTGATGTAGCAATGATCTCCAAAAGCTCCAAATGCACCTAGAAAACCTACAGCATAACATTAGCATGAAAGAGATGGATATGCAAATGAAGGAGAGAGCTCTCCTTTTATAAGAACTGAGGTGAAATGGACCATGGAGATTAAGAGGCAAAAGTCTCAATCAACGGTGGAGCTTGAAAGAGGAGCAATCCATGTGCACAAGTATCCTCCAATAGGAAAATAAGAGTTGACTTTATGTCCATATGAGACAAAAAGTGTTTTTCTCTTTTTATAAAATAAGAATGATGTTTTATTTGTGCAACTTAGGATAAGAGGAAAGTGGGGGCTCTTTATTTAATAAAAGGGGAGGAAATTCTTTTTAATTAAATAAAGGCTTAGGATAAAAGGTTAGCCCATAGGATAAAAATCCAATATATGATCGAAATTAAGACTTGATCAAGAAATTGATAATGTTGAAAATATTGATTATTGATCAAAAATGATTCAGGGTTGATAAATCAAATAAATGGGGCCCAAAGTCTAGGCGACCATTTTTGGGTGCATACACTAGTATCTCCTGCAACTTCATGCATGGTCTCTTCATCTGAGACTCCTACTGCCTTCTCAATGCCTTCATACTTCATTTCTTCATGTTCTTTCAGCATTCCTCACTTATCTTGCCATTCTATTACTATGGCTTCAAACCTTGCCCATAAGTCTTCTTCTCCATCAAGCCCTTGTGGACTTAGCCTCTCCTTAACTTGAGCAACTTGTTGGGTCTGCTCATAACCCATTCCTTGACCTTTTTTAGTAGGTCTCCCATCCATCAACTTCCTCTTTGCAACTAGCCTCCTCATAGGCCACACAACCTTCTTCTCAACTCCTATATGCCAACTTTTGGCCCCCTTAGATCTAAAGGGATTTTATAGATCTGATGGGATTTTAGACTTACTCCATTAGGATGTGTGTGGACCAATGTTAATAGGATCAATTGTTTGAAGCATGTACTTGACAATTCCATACAATCCACAATAGAATGAAGTTGCAAAATGGAAGAATCAATCGATTATAGGGGTTGCTAAGGCCATAATTACCTAAACTTGTCGATGTTTCTTGGGGTAGAAGCATGTCTTACAGTAGTCTACATCCAAAATAGGTGTCCTCACAGGATTTTGGAAGCCAAGACACCAATGGAGACATTTAGTGGTGTAAAGGTAGAACTCAATCATTTCTGCATCTTTGGTTGTCCAGTATATTTCTATATACCTGTACAGAAGAGGAAAAGATTGGCATCTTCTAGCAAGATGGGTTTATTTGTAGGTTTACTGAAACTTAAAAGGCCTATAGATTTTACATTGCAAGGCTAAGGAAAGTTGTAGTCAGCAAGAATGTCAATTTTGAGGAAAACTTTGCATCCAAAAAGTCTCAAAGAATTCATTCCAACTAAAAAAGATGAAGACCAAGAAGCTCCAAAGACTCCAATTGCTTTTAGTTTAGGACAATCACCTTGATCTGATGAGAACAAAGAAACTTTAGACCCTTCTTCTATTAAGAGACCTTAGACAATGTACCATGAATCATGTTTCACCTAACAATCTTTCTCTTTCATTAGCTTTTCGATAAACCACTTTTACAGTTCTGTATGGTCTTCTTGGATTATCATTTTGCCCATATGCTTGGCTGATGCTTTTTGGGTTTTAAGGTCCTAAAATTCTCATTCTACCCATATACTTGTCTGATACTTTTTAGATACTTTACGATCTAAAAACTCCATTACTTTGAACAGGTGGGCATCTTTAGATATTCTAGCAGCCTTCTGTTTGAACTTTTATACCACTTAAGGATGATTGTCCCCCTCAATGCTTCTTGGGTGCAGTACTCATTTGAGTTTAATTTACCTTTGCAAGCTTGACAACATGACACCATTTTAAAGTCTCCTTTTTTGTGCAAGGCCAAATTTATTTGGAAAAATATTTTGTTAATGATTTTGACACTAAGATTCCTTCTTCTACCACTTGCCAAAATTGATGCCACCCTTCTCATCCTTTAGATTCTACTTGTTTTCCAAAAAAGCTTTCCTCCTTGTCTTTATGTATGATTATTTCTTCAATCTTCACTACAAGCCTGTCATCTTCCAGTGTCCTGATGTTACAGTTAATGAACTCCATTCCTTAGTGTAAGCCCACAAGCTGCCACAATATTTAAGGATTGTGTCATTTTTTATCACATTTACCAGCTTTTGTTAATGATGCACAAATTGTTTTAAAATATTTCACATTGTCTAGTCTTGTCCATTGAACATGACAAAATTCATACAACATTTGGAGGTGATCATTGTAGTTCTTACTAGGTAGCAATCAACATCCTCAAACTCTGCCAACAGTTTCCTTTGGGTCCATTGATATCTCATCCTTTTTTATGTTTTGTAGAATATGTGATTCCCACCATTTTCAACCAAGATTCCTATATTGTGAATGCAGGGAAACACTAATTAATGATGTTTGCATAATCTTTTCCAACAAAGGAGAAGAATTTGGTCTACTAAAAATGGTTTGGTTCATTGATGTTGTACAATGCTTGGGAATAGCTAGATATTTTCAAGAGAAAATCAAAATGGCACTTGACTATGCTTATAGGTATGTATATTGTCTTTAAAATAATTATAATGTACATATTTATGCAACTACTATAAATACTAAATCTATAAGGTGCTTTTAACTCCATGTAGTACTATGTTCTAGCATGTTACATGGTCAAATAACTTGTCATCATTAATAGGTGATCGAATCAAAATATTATTGAAGATCTGAACATGACAGCATTACGATTTCGTATGCTTCGATTGAATAGTTATGATGTTTCCTCAAGTGATAAATTTTTTAATTCCTTTTGAATTTAACTTTATAAACTTAATTTTTACAATCAGTAAAATATATTCCATTTGTTAGCAAATGTAATTCAAAAATTCAAAGGTGAGAAAGGAGAATTCATCGACATTAAACCTAGTAAAGAATATACTAAACTAGCAAGCATGCTAAATTTATAAAAAGCTTCAAAGCTAGATTTTCTAGGAGAAGCAATATTGAAAGAGGCTAAAGTTTTCACAGTAGCATACTTGCAAGAAGCTATGAAGGAAATTGGGGGGATAGAAGAAAATAAAACCCCACTTCAAATGGAGGTAACTACATTTTCATGTTAAGTTTGGTTTATATAACATATTGTTCACCTATAAAGTATTCATTAAGGTTTACTAAAATTAGTGAGTATATGAACTCTTATTTTATTATATTTTTTTCACATATTTCTCATTAGATTAATTTTATTTAAATTACTAAATAGGATAACTTATTCGCTCATTAATTTGTAATAATTATTTATAGTTCTCATTTGCGCTAAAGCTTGTACCTTTTACTAAGTTATTAACTCAAAAATCTAGTGAAACATTGGATCACTTTCAAGTCTTAAGTCACCTATTATGAAAATTAACCTCTAAAGAAGGTTGGTTCCTTACTTTATCTCATAAAACATACTCTATATACTGTTTTGCAGCTTTCAAGAGTGCATTTGTTACACTTTATGTATTTAAGAACATTATTTATAGAGTAAATATAATTCCAGTTGATAAACCCATTTGTCTGCATCTTTATTAATTTTTCCTTCAAAAAGAGGAGTTTCAAAATGTACTTGTACTCAAAGTTTGTCTTATCCCTAAAGGGCCTATTTAATGAAGTTTGTGTTTTTCGTAGGATGACTGTCTTGATTGCGTTGGTGATCCAGAGACTATTGGAAATGTGAGGCCATTCTCTAATCTAGATTCTAAATCGATCTCAAATATGGTTGCTTAAGTTGCTAACGAGACTTAGTGTTATCTTGTGCATTCCTTAGAAGACTTTTAATCACGATAGCCAAGTTGAAGGATTTTCCTACCAAGGAGTTAAAAATATGTTACACTTTACCACTATTCTTGTTTTCAAAGCTCTCTCTCTCATGATATTTTCTTGATACTATCCTCTTTTCGAGGATAATCATTTGATTGAAGATGATTTTAGAATACTGAGATGATGAATGATAAAGAAGATTTGAAAATTTTCATTTGATGA